>VZQC01012929.1:933302-1162519 GCA_009823505.1 Rhizomys pruinosus
TAGAGCTGTGTACCTGGCCTGGCGCGTTATGGCGTCTCCCCTGCGACCCCGGTTCCCGCCCACAAGTCCAGCCCGGACCAGAGCAGAGGGAAACGCGACCCTGCTCACCTGAGCACGGTCCCTCTGGTCCGGGGACCCCGTAGACGGGTTCAGAGCGAGACCCTCTCCCAGCTGCCCCCCGCCAGACCACGCCTAGAGCTGTAGAGCTGTGTACCTGGCCTGGCGCGTTATGGCGTCTCCCCTGCGACCCCCATCCCAATTTTTTTCTAATTTTTAGATATTCTGTTGAAAATTTGCTAAGGAATTTAAAAAGTAGCGAGAAAAGGAAAATGAATACAAGGTTTCACAGGAAAGAGTAAATAGCAAAGTTTGTTTAGTGTACACACCCCCACAATATTTTCAAATGGCCTTTCTTCTATTTAATTGCTTTGAATAAGAATCTCAGAAATGACATAACTGTATATATAGACTTGATATCTTTTCTTTAAACCCTGTAGCTTTTGAACAATAGTCACCCAAGATATAATTATTAAATTATATTTCAGTTGATGTTACACTTTTTCTTACAATCTCTAGGATGCTAAGATAGGAACAAAGATAAAATATGCCTTAGATATTCTTTACAGGGTTTAGTAGAGTTCAGAGAGAAAGTGTTAGCAATTTAGCCTCCAGCATTACACATTGCAGTTTAATTAAAATACCACTGATAAAGTAATCAGTATATACTAGTGCAAGGCTTCTGCTGAGGATATGAAGTTTCACTGTTGATAAATTGCAGTGTAGACAATCCACTGCTGATAATTAAGAGTTAACTATGGCTGAGGAAACTGATAAGAATTGCTCTGCATTAAGTCATTGCATGAATGTGAATGTTGTATTCAAAAATTCAAAATATTCTTTTACAAATGGATTTCTACTTAAACATTTCTTGATAGCATCCTTCTAGAATGGAGTAGTACAATGATATTACATATGGATTAAGTTTTATATGTTTCTATGAATTTTCTTTTATAACCATCAAGAACTCAGTAGGCAGTTTAGGAAGTTGAAATGCTTTTCCCAAAGTCACATGGCTAGTAGGTGGGAGACTTACATCATACATACGTAACAGTTTGTCTTTTGAGTTCAATATCATGCAATTGCCATAGACATTTATAAACAAGATTCAGGGATTGGAGGGACACCTTAGTGGTTAAGAGAGCTTGCTACTGTTTCAGAGGACCCGGGTTTGGATCCCAGCACCCAAGTCTAGTAGATTAAAACTGGCTTAAGTAGAGATTTAGGGCATCCAACACTCTTTTCTGGCCTCCAAAGGTACCCACACACACATAGCATACAAAGATGAGGAACATGCATACAAAATTTTTAAAGAAATCTACAAAAACCTCAACAGTATGTGGAATTTATCTGTTTTCCACAGACATCACTTTTCTCAGCTGGTTTCTGTGTGATAATGCATGGTTGTGTTTTTATGCTAAGCCAACTCACAAACCCCCGAATTCTGCAAGAACCATGTGATTTGTTTATAAATTTCCCAAATAGATTCCCAATATCACTTTCTACTGCCAGAATTGCCTTCCAAAATTAGTCACTTGAACTAACACAAATTCCAGACACGAAACATAGACTTGATGATAACAGGCAGGACATAATTATTAACTTTTCTTTTTTTTTGGTCTTTTCGAGACAGGGTCTCTCTGTAGCCCCAGCTGTCCTGGAACTCTGTAGACCAGGCTGGCCTTGAACTCACAAAGATCTGCCTGCCTCTGCCTCCCAAGTGCTAGGATTAAAGGCGTGCGCCACCATGCCCGGCCCATAATTATTAACTTTTCTATAATAATCTTTGGTCATTGCAATACTATTTCTTAATTGAATTTCTTTTCTGTGTTGCAGACTCAGAAAAGTCTTCTTTCAAATCTTGATCTTTTATTTGCATTGCAATATTTACATATTACAATATTTACAATATTACATACAAATCTTTGATTTCAGGCATGAAAGTATTTTTTAAAAAAAACACAAAGACCCTGTCATACTTAACAGAAGAAAATGTAATTCATGGATTAACATACCATCCAAACATCTGTGTCTATACCAAAGTAACCTACCATAACAATTAGTACTGTTTAAATACCTATATATCTAATTGTGTGTGCTTCATTAGTAGGATTGAAAGGCTATATATTATACTGTTTAAATACCTATATATCTAATTGCATGTGCTTCATTAGTAGGATCGAAAGGTTATGCCCGGACAAGTTGGCAGCCCATGAAAGAAAACAGCCAGAATTGACTAGAGACCAAGACAACAGCTCCAGAGAAAGTAGACTGTTTTGCTTCTCATCCACCTGTGCCCCTTTTCTAAGCCTAGGGAACAATCTGCAGAAGAGGGGGCATGGTAGAATGTAAGGGCTGCGACTGGGGTGAAGGGTGAAAATACAACAATATAGACTGGACACTCATTTGATCAACTTGATTGAACATACAAGCCCCCCCCCCTGCTGGATGGTGGGACCCATGAGCTGTGTGGGTTTGGGCACAACTGCTCGCAAATTGGTTTGACATGAAGGATGCTTGTACTCACAAATTATCACTTATTGTTAAAAAAATGAAAACAAAACAAAACAAAAAAACAGAGAAAGATGCAGAAAAGTTACGGCAGAATGCATGATCTGGGATAGGTAGGGGTGGGGTGGGGGGAAGGGAAGGGGATATATGCCTGAACTGAATTGGAAAATGATGTATGAAATACACAAAGCATCAATAAAAATAAAAATAAAAAAAAATCATTGCTGTGTTGGTTCTAATGTGCTTTACATTTTCTTTGATTATATTTCAGAAAACTAATACCATGTTATCCAATTATGAGTATGCAATTTAATGTCCCAGATTATGCTTCTAGAAGCTTCTAACCACTGTGTCATCATTATAAAATAACTCATAGTCCTGCATGGGTGATTTTTAAATTTTTATTTTAGTTTCAATAACCTAGATTTTAGTGAGTTTTTCAGTATATTGGACACCACATATAATGAAATATATACCAGTGGGATATATGGTCTGGATCCAATGGCATTTTTTTCAAATAAATAGCCAAAATAGCTGCAGAGTTGTTTTTCCCAAATCCTTCTTTACACTTGAATACAAATACAGATTTTTATTTTACATATTGAAAAGGATCTTCAATAATATGGCCAGCTTGCAACTGAAGGCAAATGATCCCTGATCCTTGATTTTGATAAGCATGACATGGATTTCTTTTTAATGATAGTCTTATAGATTATTATTGGAATCTGTTGACATTCCTTGTCAATGCACATCAACTGACAGAGCAGAAAATATCTCAAGGAATGTTCCCGGCACCTGGAATAAGGCTGACTTAGAGTCTGAAAATAGTTATAGGCTATCCATTTGGGGTCAGGAAAGACAATATTCAATTGTAAGAGATTAAAGAGATTATGGACACTGCTGTTTCAATTTATACACACCAGAACTGAGGGCTTTTAAACTAGATAACTGGTTCCAGGTCACAGAGTGATAAGCTATCTAAGTTAATATCATGATAGAGTTGAGGATCATAAGAAATAGTGAAATGTAACACCTTGATGCTCAGAAAACTTAAACCCCAGATTTGTTCATGATTCTTCATGTAGCATAAATGAATATTGCCATGATCCTAAAATGTTCTTAGGTTTGTCCTTTAAATTTATTTCCACTTATTGATAACATAACAGAAATGAACTTTTATTAAACACCTATCATGTACCACATTTTTTTTTGTCTTTTTGAGATAGGGTCTTCCTGTAGCTCCAGCTGTCTTGGAGCTCACTATGTAGACCAGACTGGCCTTGAACTCACAGAGATATGCCTGTCTCTGCCTCCAGAATGCTGTAATTAAAGGTTTGGGCCACCACGCCCAGCTACACCACATATTTTATAAACATTTTTTCAAAGTTTTACAAATAAGCTACAATGTAGACATGTTCATTAACAGCCAAACAGGTGATATATGAAATTAGTCAGAAACAATGATTGCCGCTATAACTAAATATATAAAGAGTAAAGAAAACATAAAATGCCAAGATAAGGAGGCAAAACATGCTACTGAATCAGTTAAGACAAGTTTAAGTGTTTTCAATCGTGACCATTTATAAACAGCAATGAAATCTTTATAAATTATGGATGGCAATGATGAAGAGAAAATATGAAGGTAAAATTGAGATTGTTTTACTTTTTCTATTTCAGAGACATTGGAGTTGGAAATCGCATATTTTATACTTAATGGACAATGGACTCCAATGAATATTGATAAATCAAGACATAGAAATTGATGTGTACTATTAAAAGAGAGCTCCCTTATTAAAGTTGTGAAAAAGCACACGGCAGTGGGTATGGTCAGCTGGTGTCCTCAACATTTATGTCTTTAAAATAACTCCTTACATTGAAGAGGCAGACAACTAAAATTTACAGCTCCATGACTTTCATGTGCTAACATTCCAGTTGCCTCTAGAGATAACTGTGAAACCAAGGAAACATTTACATTGTGTAGATGTACCACATTTTCTCTACCCACAGTTGAGGGGCACTTGGGTTGGTTCCAGCTTTTTGCTATTGTGAAGAGAGCTGCAATAAACTGTGGATGTGCATGTATCTCTGTGGTAAGATGAGTCTTGTGGATACTTACTCAGGAGTGGTATGGCTGGGTCAAGTGGCAAGTTCATTCTGAGTCTTCCAAGGGTTCTCCACACTGCTTTCCATAGTGGCTGTAGGAGTTTACATTCCCACCAGCAGCGGATGAGTGCTCCCCTTTCCCTACATCCTCTCCAGCACTTGGTATCAGTTGGTAGAGCTTGGTGTGTAATTATCCTGCGCTTTTCCCATTTTGTCTCTTCGTGTCCCCGGCATGTGGGTTTCTCTTTGGCTGTATTCCGATGGAATTCCAAATGCCTCTTCACTGTGTTTGCTTGTTTTGCTTGCCTCCTTCAGATGCCTTCGTTGTTTGTTTGTTTGTTTGTTTGACTGATTTGTTTTTCTCCTTGCTTATGGAGTGTTAACTCACTCTTCCTTTTCTGTTCTGAAGGTTCTCCAAAGAATCCACTTGGACGCTCACTCCCTCAGTGATTCCAGTTGGTGGGGGTGGTGGGGGTGGGTGGTGGTAGTGGTGGTGGTTACACTCTGTGCTTCAGGTGGTCTTGGGAAATCCCTGATCTAAGCTCTGTGCACTCAGAAGATATTTTTATACTTTATTATTTATTTATTTATTTATTTATTTATTTATTTATTTATTTATTTTTGGTGTTTTTGAGACAGGGTTTCCCTGTAGCCCTAGCTGGCTTGCAACTCGCTCTGTAGATCATGCTGGTCTTGAACTCATAGAGTTCCACCTGCCTCTGCCTCCCAAGTGCTAGGATATACCCATTACCTACTACATCTCTTTATCATCTATCATCTTTCTAATCTATCAGGTATGGAGATAGATAGGGATACCTGGTATTACATACTGTACATTTACATTGGGAAGAGGCATATGATAGAAACAGAACCTGAAAAGCCATACAGGGCTCATTTGAATTAAGCCATCGAGGACAGAAAGAAACCCTGGTTCCCTCTTGGGCCAGACATTTTTCTGGTGAGTTTTCCTATCAGAATGTCAAGTACAGACTCCAGAGTCACAATTATCTGATCACTCTAATGAGTTTGTGTGACCACATTTACAAACTGTAACAAATTCATGTATTTCTCTGTGAGGAAGCCGTTCCAAGGGATGTGAAATGCTTTCTGTTAACAATTTTAGCAGTCATGTATAATCACAATACATTATGTAACAGATGTGCCCACTGAATTTAATTTGAAGAAAGAGCAAAGATTCATTTAAATCAGAACAGCTTATGACTAGATGAGAGATTTCTACAAAGCTATCCAAAGTTTTTCAGGAGATTTCTTCATTGTTTCGTGTTTTTTAAAATCTTGTGTATAAACATAATTCTTGTATGATAAAAATAATTGAAATATTTTCTTTTTGTTTTCTTGGTGATAAATAGCAACTGGAGACCACTGGTCTTCTGTACCTCTCTAAACATCCTCTTTCCTTTGTCACCTCTATTTACACTATGGTAAGAAATACTCTCAGGTAAACAAGTTTAACATTAAAAATAAAAATGAGAGAGAAAACAGACTTTCCTATCTTTGGATATAGGGACAAGTATCCCTGGTAAATGGTAAGTTGTTTTATAGACTTTCTAGCACAGTCGTGTTGAGATAGAAAAGGTTTACTAAAAATGAAGGGCTTTTGGTGAGTTGTTCTTGTTTTCTTTTTCCCAGAGGCAAAGGACAGCACTTCATCAGAATTGCCAAGTTAATCATTCTGCCTCGTGGACATAGTTTTGATGAAGGAAACCAGTATCTTTTCTGTGTTATAGAGGATAAAAATGGAATAAAAGCACTCCTTTTCCACAGGAAAATCTGCCTTAACCACACTACAGCCCCCAAGGGAACTAGTATGCCTCTGGATCTATAAAAACAAGAACAGAACACTTTGTTTTTCTCTGGGGAATAATATACCAGAAGCAGAGACAGATGTGGCCTTTACCCAGAGTCCTGTAGCACACTGACTAGAGAACTCTGTTGGGCAGCTTCAGAGAAGGGCTGAGCAAAAAAATCTTTTAGGAGGGTCCATTGAAAAGTTTTAGTGCAAACATGCGGACCCAGTAGGATGAGGTGGCTGTCATTTGAAGAGGGGTGTAGAAGGAACAGATTGGCAGCCCTTCTAGGATAGCTAGGAAGTCATGGCTTGTAGGCTGACGCCTAGTGATGGGAACCTGCTACCTTTAAAGAATGTGAGCAGGACTCAGAGTCCCGACCAGCCTGAACAGGAGCAACCGTGGTTTTCTTTGGAATAATAGAATATAGTCAATACATGTAAGCTGTTCTTGATTTATCCAACCACTCCATCTGAAGATAAAAGAAAGACATTTTTGGCAAAATCTGGATCATCTGGTGTTAGTCTAGCATATCTCCTAAAATACTCCATGTAAGAATGAAATCTATATTTTATTTTTTATTAATTATTATTATTATTATTATTTTAAATTTATTTTATTTTATTATTTTTGTATGTGTATGAGTGTACTGTCTGCATGTAGGTTGGTGCACTCGTGTCATGCAGTGCTTCAGAGGTCAGAAGAGGGCATCGAGTTCCCCTGGAACTGGAGTTAGATGATTCTTAGCCACCATGTGGGTGTGCTGGGAATTGAACCCAGGTCCTCTGCAAGAGTGGTCAGTGCTCTTAACCACTGACCCATCTCTCCAGCCCCAGAAATCTATATTTTAAGAATTAGTAGATGTTTGTCAACAAATATATACATAAGGACAACCTATCTATAAGTCATACTCTCGGTCCTTTTTTCAGTATTTGGTAAACTCAAACACCCCATACCTTAAAAATAATTGCATTAAATACCTTTTCACTGAATACCTTCTGAGTACTATGTTCTGCACAATCGTTGAGTAAACTACTATAGGTAGACATCCAGAACTCATAGTCCATGAGAAATATGTTGTAGCAAAATGAACACATGGAACTATAACTTACTTGGGCTTTCTACAGTTTGTGTCAGTCAGAGAAAGACACAGTCCCGAGTTCAGATAGAGGGAAGATACTGTAACTCTAAAGAGAAAATTTAAACCGAACTTTAAACATTAAGCTTTGAGCATACAAATCCACAATGAAGCAAAACAGTGTAGGGCTGGAGAAACCAGAGTGGCATACAGAGCATCTGCTTAAGTTGACTGGATTTCAAAGAACAGGAACAGAGGAAAAAGAAGTTGACCTAAGGATGAAGCTGCAGGAGTAATATGGAAGCTTGAGCTCAGTCTGAGAGGTGTTAGAAACTTAAAAAGACATTAGAGGAAAGATAAAACAACTTTATACAGGTATAGTTTGTCCAAAAATGGAAAAGCATGGTTCTGTGTGTCTTCTATAGTCCAATGCCAAAAGGTGATAAAGAGAAGTCAATTTCACCTTTGCTACTTCTGTGAAAAAAAGTCTTCAAACTAAAAACAATAAACCATGTAAAATAGAGTGACTGAATAGTAAGGAGATGGTGAGACCATCCAGGTATTTTTGATCAATATATATCCTTAAGCCAGTTGCATTTTCAAATATCATACTCTGTCAATAATTTGATCATTATGTCAAATTGGCTAATGAAATAAATGTAGGAATATGATAAAGTGTTATCTGTATTGTGAAAGATGAAAATAATTCAGAAAGCTACCTCATTTCAACACAACACAAAATTTAGAAATAAGTTATCAAGGATATTGCAGAAGGATTATGGGTATTAAGAATATTTTGATCATCAGAAGCATTAATATCAGTTTAACAAAACAAGTTATGTCAAAATAATTACATTATTTTTTCTACATAGTTATGACAATGGTGACTCGGGGAGATTGCAATATATTTGTTGACTATAAGAAATTTTAAAATGAAGAGAAGAAGAAAATGAAGGAAGAGCTAAACCTTTATTTTGACTTCAAATAAGAGACAAATATTAACCATTAGAAGTTACTATGAGGTACACTGCATAAACAGAGAAGGAAATGGCATTTAAGTTTGAGTCCTCAGGAGCTGTTGCATTGGACAATCATGTACAGTATTTCGATTACCTTCAACATCTCTCTAAGGCAGACATTTGATCTCCTTTTTGCAGATGAGTGCTTTGGATCCCTCAAAAATTATTGTAGTTTAATATTTGTTGGATTTATCACCATGAGTCAAATAAATGGAGTAGACTCCAACAATAAAAAAAAATTGCAGTTTGATCAAGTTTACACACCCACGGTGGGGTGAGACTCAGAACTTGGAACTCCAACTCAAAAGCTCCAAAATTATGCATTTTGTTACCATTTCAGTGATTGAATGTGAAATGTCCCCTTTAGGGTCACAAGTCTGAAGGTTTGGTTCCAAGGAGGTGGTCCTGTTTGGGAAGGTTGTGGAACCTTTAGGAAATGGAGGCTAACTAACTGATGTGGGTAGGGGTTGGGGTAGGCCTTGAGGCTTTCGAGTTTGGCCCCACTTCCTGTTCACTCTCTGATTCCTGAGTGACTAGTTGCTTCAAGCTTCTGCTACCTTGCATCCCCATTATGATGGACTTTTCCTTCTGGAAAGGCAAGCCACAATAAAATCCTTCTTCCTTAAATTGCTTTTGTCAGGGAGTTTTATCACAGCAAGAAAAGAAATGAAGACAGGATGACTACCAAGGAATTTACTGGGAACACTCTGCCTGTAAGATCATTTATCTAGGATTCTTAAGAGCTGCTTCAGGAATCAGTTCAGCAATGAGCTGAGTAACATAAATTAACCCTTCTAGTACTGAGTCCTGTGTCTCTATTAGTATGCCTTTGCTAAATACTGTTCGCTTCCTTGCTGTTACAACCCTTCTAGAATAATCACATTTTCAAGGTCAACTTGTTAACCAAAAGAGATGAGAATATTTCAGCTAGAGGTGTTTGGGGGAACGAAAATACTATGAAATTACACCACATAGGCAGCTGGCTACAGTGGCCTTCGCTAAGAAATGGATGTTGTGATTCTATCTCTGCTTCTCCCTGTGACTAATGGTGACTTGCAACATATCTATTTATAGACCTTCCTCATGATGTTTGTCACTGCCTTCACAGGAAGAAGGACAAGTTAATGGTTTAATTTATAATATAAAAGGAAATATTTGTACACAGTAGTTCTTATACTTTTATTCCTATATGTGAAATATTATTTAATATATAAAAGACAATACTGTTTCATGCTGAAAAATTGTAATATATCAGGACATAGTTGCTGAATGTTAAAGCACAAAGAAATAAAATATAAGAATTCTCTAAATAATGTATGGCCATACCACCCTGAACGCTCCTGATCTCGTCTGATCTAGGAAGCTAAGCAGGGTTGGGCCTGGTTGGTGCTTGAATGGGAGACCACCTGGGAATACTGGGTGCTGTAGGCTTAAAAAAAGAATGCTCTAAATAAATATTTAAAAAAATCAATGGAAGTTGCCATACTAATACTGAAGTATCCAAAATTATTTTTAACCATGTATCATTTTTCTCCACTTCTCTTTGTATTAAAATAATTATATGAAAATGAACTCCAATAGGTCTGTTTTTCAACCAAATACACTGTCTTCCCATTGTATCTGCTGAAGCCCCCTTGTCTTGTAGTTAATGCAATTCTATTCTCTTGTTTCAGACTTAGAAGATTGAATGTGTCATTAGAGAAAATGCTCCTAGAAAGCAGCAAATGGCCAATTTTGTGGCCTCTAAATGAGAAATGTAACTTTTCCCAATTAGAAGTTAACTGAAATCTAGAAAGGTTTATATTATACTCCAAGTTAAAAAATCTTGTAACCCTGATCAGTCCTAGGTACCCTCCATTTAGGGCCATTGTTCCTCATCCCAATGCCTTCTACAGATGAGGACATGGAGGTGGAAAGAAACTGGGTCATTTGTCACAACAGATCATCCAATCAGTGGTGATATTAAACTCTGAAGTCAGGATCAGAGCACAAATGTCTTCCTTACTGCATACTTGCAGAGGCCTGAAGTGCTCATTATTCAGAACTAGCTACATTCAGCCCATAGATTGGGGAATACAACAGTTAAAACTATTTTTATTTCTTTATGAAAGCCTCCAAACATGAGAAGGAGGTAGGAAACTGAAGTTTTTTGAGTCAGATAAAGCAGAGGGGCTATCCGAGCTCAGCCAACTAGACTGACCGCCGTGTGGGCACTAAGAACAGTGGAATAGTCAGCAGCCAGTATGGAACCAAAAGATAGCCACACATGTGGAGCATGGTAAAGGGCTGAGGTGGCATTCTCCTGTCCGGAGTCAGAGGAAAAGGTGAGCAAGGTCAATGATTAGACTTGATCATGTAAGGTCAGAAGGGAAAAACATAAACAGAGGTAAATCAATACTGCAGCATTCTGCCCACTTAACAGGCTCAGCCCTGATCTCAGGCTGGTCTGAGATTCAGAATTCATAAGGAAAGTAATTGGGAGGAGGTAAAAAAAAGCTGTTATAGGCCTGAGAAAGTATCAGTTCCACAAGGGTATGGAGCTTTACAGAAAGGCTCCAGGAATGCACCAAACTTCTAATGACCATCAACAAAAAGACCTGAGGTCAAGGTGCAAGTAAATCTGGTGTGTGGAGCAGGGAGGTGGGGGGAGAACAAGGAAAGAAGCATTGGTTCTAAAAATCAGAGATAGACCCTAACTCAAACCTTCTCCAAATTACCCTGGAAAATCCTTTAAATCACTAGCAATATAAAGTGATTCTTGTACATTATAAATCTGAAAGCCACTCAGCTAGATTCAAAGATGTGAACTAAACATTTGTCATGTTGAGTCAAACAAAAATCTTCTTGTCTTTAAGATTTACTCAATTTGTTTTAATTTTAACCTTCTGTGGCTTTAAAATGGTAATGGATTTGTTGGTTGTTGAAGGAATTTAATGTGATTGTGGCTATCCATCCTTTTTTGTACTGAAAACTCTAATTCTGAATCCAATATATTACATGCAGTGTTGTGTGAATATGTCAAGACTGGTTCAGAGACAAACACATTAGTGTGTTGTTGTCTTTGAGGAACCAACTGGGGAGAGATAAAACAAGGGAAAATTAAAAGATTCTTGAAAAATGTGGACACTATCTTAAATAATCAACCGGTAGTAAATCTGTGCTTATGACAAATAGTGATTGAATCATGAAACAGATCTGTGTAGTTAGATTATTTTAAACATATTTATTCTTTGATAGTATTCTAAACATACTTATTTTTGATAATTATGCCATTCTATCCATTTCTTATGATAGGTAGATGCAAAAAAAGAGAATAGAAGGTAATTTGAGTTAATTAATATTAATAAATAATCTTAATATTAATAAATAATCTTAATATTAATAAATAATAAAATACCAATCATGCACAATCCCCATAGATAGAATTACTTGGGAAATAATGTACATGATTTAAAAATGGAAACAAAGTGGGAAACCCATATTTCATGAGCAAAACATTTCTTTTATCACCAAATATTACCTGATATAATATTTGTTTGAGATTTATTTCAGTTAAGAAAAAATAAAAAAGAAAAATACTAATGTTGTCTCAAACACTGAAATATGATATCATGTATGATAGACCAAAAACTGGAAATCAGTACTCTAAAACGTAACATTTTCATGAAATTGTGCTACTTTTTAAAAGAAACAAATACAGAATTCATGAAACCCGGATAGAATGCCACATAGCTAACTCCACAATTATTTGTTGGATCAAACCACCACAGGGGATAATTTTCTTTGGGAATGTGGAAGGTCCCATTGTAGAATCAAGTGACTGGATCCAGTGGTTTGTCGAATCACCACTCAAGCAGACAGGGCTGACTTCCATTTTTCCATCCTGTTTCTTGCTGTGTCTTACTCTCTTTGAAACATTCTTAATAAGGTCCAGTTTCATAAAAGATTGTTTCCTTTTCTGAATTCTACTTTATTTCTACTTGGATCTTATTCTGTTTTTTCATTGACTTAAAATCTCTGTGTGGTGGGGGGCATGTGAGCATGTGTATGTCACCATGCATTTATGGAAGTCAGAAGACAACCTCAGGTGTCAGTTCTCACCTTCTGCCTTGTTTGCAACAGTGTCTTTTTTATTGTTATTAAACTTTTTCCATAGGTCATACATCATTTCTCAATCGAATCCAGAGTTGCTTCCCTTTCCATGCCCCCGTCCCCATATAAGTCCCTGCACTCTGCAATACATGTCCTTCATCTTTTTCTGAGTCTTTCCAGAGATTTTTTTCAGTTCTTTTGTTGTTTTCTCCAACTTGTATTGCTATAATATATATACATATATATATATATAAACATAGTTATGCATATACATAAATATATACATACATACATACATACATACACATATCACTTGAATTGGAAGATTTTTTTTCTTAAAAGATGTCATGTTTTCCTTAAGGAAGAGCTTAAAGGTTCCTCCTTGGCAATCCCAAACAACCATCAATCCTGCATTTTTGCTAAGACAAAAAGAAAAAAGAGAGAGTACTGTTGTTTGGTCTGTCTTCAATTCTTACTGGCAAGTACATCTACTCTATGGCTGCCGCCGCTTTGGGCACTCCTCAAAGACATGAGACACAGCTTTTTAACCTTCCAATATGGACTGAGGACTCATGTCTCTCCAAGGATCCTCCAAACCTTCAATGCCAGATGGGGACTACTGAGATACCCAACTTGTGGACTAAACAGCTAAGGGGATGTCAGCCTTGTCACAATATAGATTGACATTGGTGGACTACCTGGGCTGTATCATGCAGGCCAGTGCAGGAGGATCAAGACAGGCCGCGTGCTTACTGGACTTCATTTGGGGGACCATGGGAGGGAAAGACCACAACAGTGTCTTTTATGGCTCACCTTGGCATACAATAGGCTGTCTGGCCTATGGGTTTCCAGGGATTCTCCAGGAATAGTCCTGTATTGTTGTAGGAGCACTGAGATAACATAAGATGGGCACTATTGGGCCCAGCTTCATGTAGGTTCTGTGCAGGGGCATCAGTCCTGCAACTGACAGGCTGAGGAGGGCAAATACACAGGATTACTCAGGTAACATCCTGGGGACCATGTCAGAAGGTACAAATCTGTTTATTCTATGTAATGGGCAGCTTATATAGGTTTGGGACGGACAGCCCCTACGTCGTGTGACATCATCTCTCAGTGGCCAATCTTAAACCTCCACACCATCACACTCATCCCAGCTTGTGGGATGTACCCAGAAAGGACGTGCAGACAAACAGTTGGCTCATGGCACCAAGCTCATGCTAGCATCATGAAGTAGGATGTGCCCTGTGCTGTAGCATTGCTTAGCATGCCAAGCAGATTGTGCCTGCACATGTACAATGTGGGCGTGAATCCAGGACTGCTATCCCACAGTTCTGGGACTGGGGATCTGAAGTGGCTCTTCACACTTATATCAAGACTTTACCTACTGGGCTGTCCTCTGCCTTTCATTGACTTTTTATCTTATTCTGCACTGACTATGGAATTTATATTCTTTATACTTGGCCATATGTCTTAGAGGGCAGGATCTAGCACTTTGCTTGAATTGTTCGTCATGCCGTCTTCAAGGCCTTTGCCATTATCACTTGACTGAGCCCCTTTCATCCTCTTAACGCTCTAACTATTCTGGTATCACTATTATCCTCATTCAAATATGGAAACTGATGCTTAGATACATACCTAGTCCAAGTTTGCAATCACCAGGAGGAACAGTGGACCGATCTCAGGGCATCTACTTAGAATTGGTGCACAAAAGATAGAAAATTTCTTTTTCTCTTGATTTTACCTTAGGGGAGACTATATGTTAGAAAATAAAATGTAAAAACTGTAGAAATCTAGTTCTTTACTTTGTATGAACAATTTTGGCCAGATAGGACTATATCATGATGGAACATGTTAGAATTTTCTCCCAGGAAGATGCCTAAGTGATTAAATTCACTATTTTATAAAAAGAATTTATCTATGATTGAGCTTTTTAAAAATAAATCATTTAAAGTCTTTATTCTTTTGCATGCAATTCTTGCATTCAAATATTTAGCTTTTGGTTCATTTCTTTCTTCCTTTTCATTTTGATTATTCTTTAGTTTTTCTGGCAATGTTAAAATTCTGGGTTAGCTTTGCTGATGCCTGCCTGGTAATATTTTTCTTTCAATTTGCAAGCAGCAGCTGCGCGATGGTGTGTGCACATGCTGACATCCTCCATTCCTGCTTTATGGCTCTTGTTAGCATGCCAAATGCTATGCATCATTCATAAGCTGATCCTGTTCCTACACTCCACCCCTCCACACGTACTCAAAGCTAATTGAGTGGGTTATTTTAAGATCACTGCAATCATGTTTCTGGCATTTATCAAATTCTTAAGATAAATCTTTTAAGATCTAAACGACATACTTCTTATTAGTGCTTAGACTTATCAGGGATCAAGTAAAATGCCTTATAATATGTTTTACGCACCATTTAGTTTATTAGTCTACATTTTCAATTATACTTCATAATGGTTTTCTTTCTTTTATGATATTTTTAAAAGACTTGAGATTTAATACTTAGCCAACGCATTGATGATCCTGTAGCATGGTTCTTAGCCTGTATAACCTTATGCAGTTTGGGACATAAGAAATCAGATCCTTGCTTTGCTCAATTACGAATTGTAGGTGAAGCTCCCTCTTTTCTCCGGGTCATTGTTTTTCATGTAAATTAATGCCATTTTGAGATTTCTTGTGGAAAATAAAGACAAGGACTCAGTGTTTGCGCCTGCCTCTTCAGCCTTTATTACTTCTTGTCTACAAACTATACCACGGAATTAATTGCATTTGTATTGAGTTGGCCCTTGATTTTTTTTCTCTTCCCTGACTTCAAGAATCACATAATCATGCCTTATTTGAAATCTCTTACTATGATGTTCAATGGACATTTCAAACTGAATATTATCTCCATCTCCCGTGTCCCATGGCATTACCTTCTCCCTCCTTCTGTTCTCTAACTTACTTTTTTCATCTCACTAAGTGCATCACTTACCTATTTCCTGATACTAATCTTTAGAAATTATCTGTAACTTATCATTCTTATTCAATTCTGCAGAGAATCTTATGGATATAAAATATTTCTGAAGCTTAACCACATCTTATGTTTTTCTTTGCCAACTTTTTCTATCTTGGACAATTTCAACAGGCACATAACCTGTGCCCTTTGCTTTTGCATCCTTACCAGGAGAGTGGTTCATTGTTGACACACTATTCTCTATAGCTCAAGTCAGATCCTATCACTTTCCTGTTGTAGCCCTTTGATATTATTTTGAAGCAAAGAAAGTAAAATAAATCTTGCTGCACAGAATGTGAAGATGAGACCCTATTGCTAAAGGAAGGCCACACTTCAGTCACAGGACTTGGGACAATCAAGTTGGAGCTGACCTGGAAGCCCCCTCCCTAAAGACTAGCTCTCATGGTATCAGGTGATATTATACAAGCTGCCGAGGGTCATACCCTGATGTTAAGCCTAATAACAATGACTGGGTCAGAAAACTATTATATATACAGATAATTGTACCTTTTACTCCTCATCAAAGAAGCTTCTTTTTGCAACAGATGGAGGCTATTACAGAATTCCAGAACTGGTCAAACACAGACAATAAGTGTTTATGAGATGCTTAGCCATTCCTAAGTGACATATCTTCAATGTAACCAGTATACATAGGGCGAATGCATCTTTAACTCTCACCGAAGAAGTTTCTTTATGCATCAGATTAACACGGACATTCACGACTGGCCAATGTCTAGAGAACAAAAGACCTCAGAGTGCTTATTTTAAACCTCTGCTTCCCAAAGTTAAAGTACCATTGTGGAAGAGGAGGCAGAAAGACTGTAAGAGCTGAGGGGTTGGGTGACCACAAGAAAACAGTCTTCCTGATGCCTAGTCAGCTACTCATATGAGCTCACAGCAATGTTGACAGAATGCACAAGTCCTATGCAAGCTCAAACAAGACAAAAATCTCAGCATAGACCTGGGGGAGTAGGTAAGAAATCCCAGCCCAACCTAAGGAACTTCTGAAAACTGATGTCTGCTGAGAGGGGGAGAGATAGTGTCTTACATGGATGGGACTCTTGGTGGGCCCAATGGATGGATCCCCACTGAAGGACTTTTGGGGATACAAATCAGACTCTATTGGCCATATTACATATATATGAGAGTACATTAAATTGGGTGGGAGTAGTATGAGGAGGTGTGGAGAGGAGAGAGAATCTAAATACCATCCACTATATTGTATGAAAATTGCAAAAGTTGAATAAAAAAATTAAAAATGGATAAATAAAAATTGATATTGTTTAAAGTATGTGAAAATTTCACAAATTCTTCATCTTGACCTCTGGTGTCCCATGCCACTTGACCCACAGTTTCTTTCCCAAGCTCCCCTTCCCCCTGCCCACCATTGCACACTGAGCTCCTGATCATTCCATGCCTATTTCTTCCTCAGCCTTCTTTCATTTGCTTTTCCTTTGCATTAATTGCTTCAGTGCTTGGAATATCCCTTCCTGGCCAGCCACAGAGTTCCTTTATCACTTATGGCCACACCACTCTGTTTTCTGAATGATTCTTAGCATATGTAGAGTTGAGTTCAGTCAATTTGGTCCTGTGTGCAATGTCTCTAGACACTGGATTGTCAGCATTAGACTAGTACTTGCACCAAATCTGGTACTTAGAACATGTTTCTTAGCCAGCTCACTGGTCAATGAAATTGAATAAGGGAAATAAATTTCCCTAGCTTCTCAGAGAGGGAGGGTTAGAACAGGTATAAACAATTCCGAAGTTAAGCTTGCCTTCAAAGTCTTGGTTTGTTTGATATTAGTACATTTCTAGTCCCTATAAGTCTTTCAGCATTCATAATGAGGTATTAAGAATAGCACCTATATTTCAGCTTTTATGTGCATGTTAAATAATAATATGTGCAAAAAGGTTTTAGCTTGTGTCTGACACTTATATCAATAAATAATTATATAATAAACAAATGTTGTTTTGAAGATGATCACAACTGTTAACACAATCATCGACAACAATTTTTAAAATTTTCTGAGACCAATATCCAGGGTTTTTTTTTCTGCAATCTTTAGCCTCTGGTGAAAAGAAAATACAGGAAAACTGTCATGTCATTAACAGATGTGCAGAAAATAAATGGCAGTTCTGTTGCTATGGTTTATGACTGTAATTTGTAAAATAAGAAATAACATCTTAAGGGTTTGGATCAACCACCAGCATCATTAGCTCATGGACATCAGTTATAAATGCAGATTTCTGAGCCTGCCCCAGTTACTGAGAATGGGACCCAGAAGACTGTCTTCTAACAAATTCTGCAGGTAATTCTGATACACGCTTCAGTTGAAGAACCTCCAGCTTAGACTGTAGCAAGCAAGTCTGATACTACACCAGAACAATTTACAGAATTGAAACAGCCCAGAGCCCATATTTGTTTCCATGCAGCAGTGTTTCTCCAATAGGAAGAACCCACCAGAAAGCACTCACAGACCCTTGTGCAGCCTCAGGTCTAAACATCTCAGAAAGGGATGGTGCTGTACCTGGAGACTCTTTATAATTCCTGTGTCATCATTTCCAAAGGACAGGAAAATGGTAGATTGGAAAAAACATTGGAAGATAGAAATGGAAGTGTATTGAACAATCAGCTCACAGCTTTGAAAACAGCACCTGGCAAGGCTGCCTTGGAGACCACTCCTGAAGCCCCTAAGAACCCACTGGGTTGAATTGCCTGGTTGAAGCTGAAAGAGAAAAAATGATTTACCTAAGGTCTGTTGAGTGTCCACTCACATAGCCCATTTATTCTCTTTGGAGAACATTGACATCTACCTGCTTTCCATTATTCATTTCTATTTCTTTCCTCCCCGTCTGCTTTGTTTCTTCAACCTTCTTCCATTTCTCTCCCATCATTCTCTTTTTGTATAATGACATTGAATGGGAGGTGAAAGAAAATGTTTGTTCAGCAGTAAAGATTTCAATGGGTGTCACTAGGAGTCAGTGCCCAAACCTTTTCCCCTTGAGCATACTCAGATGTCCCGCAACAGTCAGTTAAGACCAGCCAGTCTCAGTCTGCTCAGAAACCTGACCTGACAGATCTTTCTGTTGCCAGTGTGAGGCACTTTCAGGGAAACAAGATAGTTTATTTTTCTCATCTACTTCTTTCTCAGCTGTTTGCATGTACGGAGCACCAACCACAAGGAGTTGAAGAAAGCAGTGCTCTTTGTAATGATCTCAAAGCCACAAGTGTAATGTCTTGGGTGTCTAACAAAAGAGGTCTGATCCATTTTCCAGGTTTTTATTTTGGGTACACTTTCTATACAAACACTTGGTTGCATGCCCTGTTTCAGTGGCCTGAGATAAGCCTGCAGGTGCCCAGGAGGAGCCTCCCTTGCCCACAGGAGTGCTCACTGCCTATCCCCTGTCGCTCCCATCTTCCACTGTAGAGTTTTAGAAGATGGGCATCTTGCCCCATCTATGAATTTTTAGCCTAGTTCCTGGAAAATAGTAACAGTCAATCTGAACTGAATTGAATTTAGAGGTACTCTAAAGTAAGCCAAAAATAAACTTATAGATTTTATAAATTCTGAAAATAATTGGTAGCTCTGAGTCCAATTACTTAATCTTTACCCATGTTATTTCCTGCGCATTCTAGTGGCTTATATTCACCGTAACCAGCAAACAGTGCTCATTTCATTTATTTTCTTCTCTATTTCTGCCCCTATGGAAGAGTTCACACATTTTGTAATTAACTGATAGTAATCCATTTCATTTCCAAAGAAGAATGTTATATGCTGTGAAATTTAAGGTAAGGTCTGTCATCTTTTTTAGTGCTTGACTGCATTTTGATGAGATTACTAAGGTCACAGTGAGGAGGTAAACTTTATTGTGATCAATGTCTATGACAAGAACATGCTTTACTAGTTTCTTTTGCATAATAAATTTATCCAAAACATAGCAGAATAAAACAATAAATATTCATTTTTCTTGACAGTTTCTAAGGGTGAGGGATCTGGAGTTAGTGGGTATTTCTGGATTAAAGTCTTATGTGCAGGTAGGGTGATGGATAAGACTACAGTCATTGAAAGCTTGGCTAGAGGTGGGAGATCTTATCCCTCCACAGAATGCATGTCCACTGTCTTCAAATATCCCTTCCCTGTTGCTAGCGTGGGGCCTCCATTCTTTGTTGGATGTTAACTATGTGAACCCACTAATACATAAGGCTGCTTGAGAGTCTGAATAGCATAGTAGCTAGTGCTCTCCAGTGCAGCTAATGAGACAGGGAGAGAGGGGGAACTGGGAGAAAAGAGAAGAAAGGAGGGAGGAAGGGAGGGAGGGAGAGAGAGAGAGAGAGAGAGAGAGAGAGAGAGAGAGAGAGCAGCCCCCATGATGCCTCTTATGATCCCAGGTCCAGAACTACACTGTCACTTCTACCATATTGAATTCATTAGTTAAAAGTCATTAAGTGCATCTCACACTCAAAGGAAGATACTTAGTTCCATCCATTCAAAGGAGTGTTTACCACTTTTGTGGACATATTGTAAACTACCACAACTGGCTTACAAACTTCAACTGAAGAAACACATTTTCCTAAAAGAACCACTCAAGAAAATGCAGTTTTAAAACTTTTTATTTCCATTCTCAAGATCACAATCCAACAGATGAGAGAATTATTAAAACGTATATCTCTGAATAACTTTGGGCACTGTTGTTTAATAGTTATAAGCCCTTTCTGCAACTGACTTCTCCTATGCTGGTCATTGTTCTTATTCTCTTGGTATTTTTAGTTCCTGTCTATGGGCTGGGAAATACAACCTACATAAGTAAATATGGTCTTTCACCTTTGCTATACCTAAACCTGAGTTTGGACATCTATGGGGCAGGGGTAGCTATTGCAGTTATAAGGATAAATTAAGGGGCTGGAGAGATGGCCTAGCGGTTAAGAGCACCGACCGCTCTTACAGAGGACCCGGGTTCGATCCCCAGCACCCACATGGCGGCCGAGAGCCGTCTGAAACTCCAATTCCAGGAGAACTCCAGTTCCAGGGGAATCCGACACCCTCTTCTGACCTCCGCGGCATTGCACGACACGGGTGCACAGACTTGCATGCAGACAGTACATTCATACACATACAGAAATAAATAAAATAAAAAAATAAGGATAAATTAAGTCAGCACAGGAAATTATATGAAACTGAGAAGATTCAGACATACATAGAAGAAAATAATGTTTAAATATGAGAACATTTAAGTGGCACACCAAGGAAGAAAAAATGTTCAGAACTAGAAATATCAGAAGAAAATAAAAATTAACACTTTTTAAATGTATAAGTGTGTATGTCTCTCTGTGTGTATGTACATGTTTGTTCAGGTCCCCACAGAGGCCAGAAGAAGGTGTCAGATTCCCTGGAATTGGAGTGACAGGCAATTGTGAACTGCCTCACATGTATGCTGGGAACTGAATTCAGCAAGAGCAGCAAGCGTTCTCAACTACTGAGCCATCTCTCCGGACACACACTTGGTTTTATTGTGTTTTTTTGATAGTTAATATATAATTAAAAGACTAAGGTGAATTTGTGAGGATAAGAAATCCTAAAAAGTAAAATAAATATAAAGAAACATGTTCTAAGTACTTCAGAGTGACTGAATAAGAAGCTGGGTCATTTGTGAAGGTCATACTGACTTTTTCTTTTCCTGACTTCTCCTTTGCAGAAGCAAAATCTCCAGGATATATTAGCAGTCTTATTATCCTGATTTTGCCTTGTCAACTCAGCCATGCCCACCCCTTCAAGGCCTGGATGGATTTCTGTACAGCTGTCATTAGCTGTGTGCCGAACTTTGCCAAATCGTGTCCCTTTGGCCAACAATGAGCTAGCCTCTGCACCAGGGGGCACCATGTATTCCTTGTTGCACAGAGGCTGGAAATGTTGGTCTGAGATGATAATACTATTGTTATTCCCTGCAATGGTTCACAATGAGAAGATATTCCATATGTAATCTGTTTTCATGTATAGGTTAAAACATGGTTAATTTCAGTTTAGGAAAATGTATACTGATGTTAAACATGTTCTAAAGAATATTGCTTTTCAAATGAGTGTCCAGACTACATCGCTGTAGTTTCACCGTTCACCCCAATCGCAGCCTTTACATTCTACCACGCCCCCTCTTCCGCAGATTGTTCCCTAGGCTTAGAAAAGGGGCACAGGTGGATGAGAAGTAAAACTGTCCTCTCTCTCTGGAGCTGTTGACTTGGATTCTGGTCAATTCTGGCTGTTTCCTTTCATGGGCTGACAGTTTGTTCAGGAGAACCTTTTGATCCTACTAATGAGCACAAGCATTAATATATAGATATTTAAGCAGCACTAATAGTTATGGTAGTTACTTTGGCAATAGACACATATTGTTGGATGATATGTTAATCCATGAATTACTTTTTATACCCCTGATAAGATATGACAGAGTCTTACTGTGGCTTATGAACATCTCTCTAACCATGTAGAGGATGTAGGCTTGTGGCATCAGCCATGGGTTATTCTTCAAGGAGAGAGCCAATAGCCAATTAGAATTTGGGATATACAGGCACATGGCTGCCTCTGCTGCACAATATTTCCAGGCAGGGTGAGGTGTAGCTGGTGCTGACGGTGGAGTCTTGACCTCATTTGATCAACTTGATTGAACTAAAACAAACGCCTGTCACCCCCCACCTGAATGGGTGGGACTGTGGGGGTTTGGGCACAACAGTCTGTAGATTGTTTTGCACGAAGGATGCTTATACTCATGGATTATCACTTATTAGCTAAAAAATGAAAAAAAAAAACCTGAAAGATGCAGGACAGTTATGGCAGAATACATGATCTGGATGATGGGGTGGGGGGGAAGGGAAAGGGAAATATGTCTGATCTGAATTGGAAAATGATGTACGAAATGCACAAACCATCAATAAAAATTAAATTTAAAAAAATGAATATTGCTTTTCAAGGGGTTGGAGAGATGGCTCAATGGTTAAGAGCCCTGACTGCTTTTGCAGGCCACCTAGTTTTGATTTCCATCACCCACGTGGTGGCTAAGAGCCATCCTTAACTCTAGTTCCAGAGGAAGCTAAAGCCCTCTTCTGACCATCATATTATTGCATGCCATAGGTGCACTCACATACATGCAGGCAATACATTCATACAAATAGAATAAAAATAACAAATAAAAATATTTTTTAAAAGAATAATGTGAGCCAGTCATGTCTGCACAGGCCTTTAATCCCAGCACTCCAAAGGCAGAGGCAGGAGGATCTCTGTGAGTTCAAGGCCAGCCTGGTCTACATACTGATTTCCAGGCCAGCTGGGGCTACAGGGAGACCCTGTATCAAAAAGATTTACAAAAATATTCCTCAAGAATATGAGTTTAAAATCAACTTTCTTGGGATCTGGAAGTCCCATCTCTCTTAAATTTTATATTTTTATTCTTGCATGTATTTCAAGCTTACTAAAACCATTCTAGAACCACTGTGATGAGGAATTTTCATGGTGCATAAACAGATGTGATTTTTCTTTTTCTTTTTTTTAAAAAATTTTTATTTATTTATTTATTTATTTATTTATTTATTTATTTATTTATATGAATGTACTGTCTGCATGTAGGTCTGTGCACCCGTGTCGTGCAATGCCATGGAGGTCAGAAGAGGGCATCAGATTCCCCTGGAATCTCAGCCAGCATGTGGGTGCTGGGTATCAAACCTGGGTCCTCTGCAAGAGCAGTCGGTGCTCTTAACCACTAGGCCATCTCTCCAGCCCCATGATTTTTATTTTTCAATTAAACCCAAACTATCTGGACATACTCTATAAATTTTCAAGTAAGAAGTCTCTAGTTCAAATTAGGAATACACTCATGTTAAATTTACCTTTAAAGTAGAATTTGAATGTTGCTGTGTGAATTTGTATGTATTTTCCATCTAAGCCATTGATAATTACCTACCCAAACAAAAGTATATTCTAGGATAGCATCTTTCATGACCATTGAACGCAAACTTTTAGCACAATCAGGCACAAGAAAAAGTAATTTAAGTTGTCAGTTGCATTTATAATTAAGGCTATAACATTTTATAAAGCAGTACAGCCCTTGGAAAACTTTTCTGTCATAAACACATAGAAAACCAAGCTTTAAAATACCTAAGAAACAGTTGGACTTGCTTTTATTGTTACATAGAAACTGAACAAAATTGTCTTATTTACTCAAGATAAGTATTCAACCTTGATTTTCTGTGAGTTTCCAAGTAGCCTTTCAACATAAACTTTTTCTTACAACTGAACTGATTTTTCCAAAGTAAATTCCTTGGATTTTGCAGATTTTCATTTTCACAGTCATAAGTTACTCAAATCGTGCTTCCCTTTTTACTGAATTTTGATAAAATAACAAACCACTTTGTGTGTATCCTTGAACTAAGCTGTCTCTACAGTTCAGTTTTACTAAAAATTGTATTCTAGAGCACAATATTGTTCTTGAGTAACATACACAGCTATTTGTTTAAGCTGGTTTCTTCAAGTTAGCCTATTCCATGGTATGATAAAAGACAGGGTTTCCCTGTATGCCCAGCTGGCCTGGACTCCCTATGTAGACCAGGTTGGCTTTAAACTCACAGAGATCCTGCCTCTGCCTCCTGAGTGCTGGAATTAAAGGTGTGTGCCACCAAGCATGGCCTAAGAAAGACATTTTGAAAGTGTATCACACACTTAGAATGAGAGAATGATATATAAAAAGCAAAGAGTCTAAACATCAAGTCAATATAATGACACACAAGTAGTTTCACATACATTTTCTTTAGCTGTTCTAAAATGCTCTACTACTTAGAGGGTAGTGTGGTGGTTTGAATGAGAATGTCCCCCATAGGTTTCAAGTATTCAGACATTTTTGACCCCAGTTGGTGGTGTTGTTTTGGGAGATCTTAGAAGGTGTGGCCATGCTGGAGGAAGTACATCACTGGGGGTGGACTTAGAGAGTTCAACAAGCCTCGTGGGTCTCCAGTTGCTTTCTCTCTCTCTCTGCTTCCAGTATTCACTGGAACATGTGAACCTCAGTTTTTTTTCCAGCTCCTGCTACCATGCCTCCTTGCCATGATGGACTCTAATTCCCTGGAACCATCAATTGTAAGCTTAGATAAACTCTTCTTTTTACAAGTTCCCTTGGTCATGGTGGTTTTATTACAGCAGCAGAAGTGACTAATACAAGTAGAGTTGTAATTACTGTCTGTTCATTAACTTGAAGCTTCTTACCTTGATCTATCATTGGTTTAAAGGTGCTTGCTTGGTCATAACTTCTATTCATTCATCCTTTGTTGATAGGGCTTTGTGTTAACATTTTCACTTATAATGAACTTACCCCCTTTTATCAATGCATTTATAAGCTTCTATCATGCTGACCAGACTAAGGTTCCATTTAAATTAAACAGTATTATTTGTATTCCCTTTCAATTTCCCAGAGTTACACAGAGATGGTTATATACTAATATACTGTATTAAATCAGACACAAATTGTGTTTGTCAGAGACAAGGGCCTGTATACTCATACAGCATATGACTACATATGTAACCATAGCGTAATGCTAATACAAATGTCTTTATAACAGGTTGTCAAAGCACAGAACTCTGACAGTTTTTGCTGAGGAATCAGGACAACAGCTGGCAACAACCTCTAGACATTCCCCAAATATAACCCAAATATCATAATTTTCTGATCATGGCCACTTAGAGCCACATTAAAGCTATGAAAGTACTGAAAGAGACAGAGTGTATAGAAGATTTATGTACTCAGAGCCCATTTTCACAGGGAAGGGTAATGGGGACTTTTATTTCATTATCTATATGTATACATATACATTTTAAAGTATTAAAATGTGTCATAAAGTAATGTGCCAAAAACCAAGAAGTTTGATTCTGAAACTACCAACTTTAGTGACCTCCTATGTTTTAGGATTATATGCTTATTTCATTAAGTAGTAATAATGGGCAAATGAGGTGGGGGTAAAGCTCAGGATGAGAGATAGTTATAAAATAAAAGCATTTTAGTAAACATTTCAGTCTGATTTATCTACTACAAAGCGATTCCTGCATTAAAAACCTTGTAGCCATCACAACTGAGGAGCAGGAGGACTAAGATTTTAGTTCTGGAGGGAACTTCAATTCTAACCAAATTGCTAATTTTAAGTAAATGACATTATTTGATGTATTAATAAACACTTGCTGTACATAGGGGCTGGAGAGCTGGCTCAGCAGCTAAGAACAAGTACTGCCCTTGCCAATTTCAGCTTGCAGTATGCATGTTGGGTAGCTCACAACTGCCTGAAACTCCAGCTCCAGGGCATCCGTTGCCTTCCTCTGCACTCCAGAGGCACCTGGCCTCTCATGAGCACATACATGACATGCATGAATGAAAATAAAAATAAATCTAAGAAAGCTTAAAATGCATACTTATTTTATGGACGATGATGGTAATGTTCCAGAAGCTCCTAGACACTCTAGAAGAAACTTATAAGGTCAGACACTGACCTATCATCATTCATATCTGTACACACACACACACACACACACACACACACACACACACACACACATTCTGACAGAGAGTGTAACTACAAACATTTTGTTTTAAAGTATTTTCCAAAATTCTTGTTTCATAAACAAAGCATCTACTTTGCATACAGTTTTACCACTGAGAGCTACATAACCTCCCTGGGGAAATAATTATAATATGCAATTCATTTTAGATATATTTCTCATATTCCACATTTTAATTTAATCTTCCCATTATCTGCCCTATTGTAACAAAGCAAATCAAGCAAATTTCTCTGTGTTTTTGGATCACTTAAATTAACCTTACAAATCACTTGATAAAATGTGTCATTCATGCCAGCTTTCTCAAGCTCACATCTATTATATCAAGGCCACCTACATGCCATTTCCAACTGAAGTGTAGAACTTAAAACAAGCAAAACCTTAAACTTCATTTAACCTTAAAATAAATCATCAAAGTAATCAACTAAGTAAAACCTCCTTGAAGAAGGAACTTAACATGATGCTAACCCTTCAGGGTAAAGGCTTCATGAAGTGCTAAAGTGTCCTCACACAGCTCAGAGATGTATGCATCTTGACCATTTCTTTTTTAGAGTGTTCCTAGATTGCACTGAAATTTTTTTTAGTTCAAAAGTTATTATTGTTCTGTTGTTCCCATCTCCATATGTTACTATATTGTTATTCTCAGTAGTACAGAATGACATATATTGATGAAGAATAAATTGAACCTGCCTTTGTTTTATTTTATACGTTTATAGAATAGCACAATGTCTGATAGATGCTGCTGCATTTCTTGGAGTGCTTTTAATTCAAGGATAGGGAACCATGTGATAAATGTGCTAAAAGCACTCCAGGCTCACCGCTGGAAATGACCACTGCAGCACCTTTCAGAATAATCTTTTTGCCCTCATTTCATATATTTATTATATAATATTTATATTTCATATCTCAAGAAAAGAATACAAAAGAGAAAGTTTACAAAGTGTATGCTATTTGCACAGTTTTGTTTAAATGGTAATGCATTACATATGGAGCCATTTTCACTCAATAATGTGTGAGGTCCAATCCTTTCATGTTTATGAAATGGGGTTGGTACTTGTCAAAACTGAAAAGTAAATAAAGTTCTATTTTTAAGTGTTTAGTCTCTCTTTTTCTTTTGTTTCTGAATTGGTTTGTTTATCCAAACATACTGTCAGGAAAGAGCTTAATGTAAACACTGCTTTTTGTTTTTTTTAAGAAAGAGAAAATGTGTTAGTATAGTACAGGAACACAAGTAAAATCAGTCTTCTACTGCTTCATTTTTATATCTCTTTCATATTACTCACAGTCTGCTTATCTTCATTTTCTCTTAAAAGATAACTGAAATTAGTGCTACATACCAATTAATCTTTGGCAAAAAGGATCCATTTTTTAAGACAGACTAATTTTATAAACAGTGATTTTTTTAATTGGAGGCTTTCTAAGCATACTCAGAAGAGAATTCATACCTGGTACATAAACTTGGCTAATAAGCTAAAGCTGGGAGGTTTTAGGCCTTTGTGGAGAGCCTACTACTCTTATTGCTTTAACAAATGGACATGGTGTTAAACTGCCTTCTTTTAAAAAAATAGTTTTTGATGATTTATTGATGATTTGTGTATTTCATACATTATCTTTCAGTTCAATTTAGGAACATTCCCCTCTCCCTGCCCCCACCCCACCCCAGTTCACAGCTTCTGCCATACATGTCTTGCATCTTTCTCTCAGTCTTTCCAAAGTTTTTCACTGCAGAGGCTTGTTGTTTGGGGCAGAATTTAACTGTATCAGTCAGTTCTTTGACCCAGTCTTTACGTTGTTGTTTTTCCCTCCCCTTTGTATTGCTCCAACCTATGCCTATATAACCATCACATATGTATCACAATTATGACCTCTGAGAATAAACTGTATGTTTATTCCAAAATATGTTTAGGAATTCACATTTTCCCCCTTTAATTTTATATTACTCTAAAATATGAATATATACCTTCCACACATATACAGTAATTACAGAGTCTGAAAATAAGTGGTAGGTCAATTCTAGAGCCCACTAAGAGGTTTACATTATAAAAACACAGTTGCTTTCAGATAAAAAGAAATATAACAATAATGTTGTTCAGTTTGGCTTTTAACTGGGGATTTGGTGTTAGCATCCACAAATGAGGGAAACTATTTGCCATTTGTTTTTCTGGGACTGTTACTTCACTTAGCATAATGGTTTCAAGTTCCATCCATTTACCTGCAAAGTTCCTGATGCCATTTTTCTTTACCACTGAATAGAACTCCATTGTGTAGATGTACCCAATTTTTGTTATTCATTCATCTGTTGAAGGGCATTTGGGTTGGTTCCAGCTCTTCACTATTGTGAAGAGTGCTGCAATAAACATAGATGTGCATGTAACATTTTAGTAGGATGAGTCTTGTGGGTATATACCCAAGAGTGATATGACTGGGTGAGGTGGTAGGCTCATTCTGAGTCTTTTAAGGATTCTCCACACTACTTTCCATAGTGGTTTGCATTCCCACCAACAGTGGATGTGTGTTCCCTTTCCCCCACAACTTCTCCAGCATTTGGTGTCTTTTCTTTTCTTGATCTTAGCCAGACTTATCGGAGTGAGATGATATCTGAGAGTGGGTTTAATTTGCATTTCCTTAATTATTAATGATGTTGAATACTTTTTAAGATGTTCCTCTGCCATCTTTATTTCCTAACTGGTGAAGTCTCTGTTCAGCTCTTTATTCCATCTTTTGAGTAGGTCATTTGTTTTCTTCTTTGTTTTTTGAGTAGTTTATATATTCTTGACATTAATGCTCTGTCAGATGTATCACTAGAGAAAGGTTTCCTCCCACTCTGTGGGTTTTCTCTTCACTTCCTTGATTGTTTCTTTTGCTGTACAGAAACTTTTGAGTTTTATGAGGTCCCATTTGTCAAGTGTTGACCTTATTTCCTGTGAAGCTGCTGTCTGATTTAGAAAGTCTTTTCCTATACCTGTGTCTTGTAGGTTGCTGCCAACTTTTCTTCTATCACCTTCAGGGTTTCAGGTTTCATGTTGAGATCTTTGATACACTTGGAGTTGAATTTTTTACAGGGTGAGAGGTAGGAGTTTAATTTTGTTCTTCTACAAATGGTGATCCAGTTTCACTAGCATCATTTGCTGAAGACGCTGTCCTTCCTCCACTGAGGGATTTTGCCCCTTTGTCAAATATGAGGTAGCTGAAATTATATGAGCTCAAGTTTGGGTCTTAAATTTTGTTCCATTGCTCAGTGTGTCTGTTTTGTGCCAGTACCAGGCTGTCTTTATGACTGTAATATAGCTTAAAGTCTGGTAAGGTTATCCCCCTGTATTGCATTTTTCACTCGTGGTTGCTTTAGCTATTCAGGTTCTTTTGTTTTTCCATATGAATTTAAGGATTGTTTTCCAAGTCTGTGAAGAAACTCATGGGGATTTTGATTGGGATTGCATTGAATCTGCTATCAATTTGAGTAAAATGGACATTTTTACTATATTAATTTTTCCAACCCATGAGTATGGGAGGTTTTTCCATCTTTTGATGTCATCTTCAAGCTCCTTCTTCAGGGGTTTAAAATTTTTGTTGTAGAGATCTCTGGTGTCTTTGGTTAGGTTTGTTCCCAGGTATTTTATTTTATTTTATTGAGTGTATTGTGAGTGGGAAGGTCTTGTATTTCTTCTCAAGTTGTTTATTGTTGGTGTAAAGAAAGGCGACTGATTTTTTTAGGTTAATTTTGTATTCTGCCACTTTACTGAAACTCTTAATCATTTCTAGGAGTTTTCTGGTGGAGTTTTTAGCATCCCATAGGTAAACTATCATATCATCTGCAAAAAGGGATAGTTTGACTTCCTCTTTTCCAATTAGTACTCCTTCTATTTCCTTCTCTTGCCTTATTTCCCTAGCAAGCATTTCAAGCACTATGTTGAAGAGGAGTGATGATAGGGGCCTTGCCAGGTTCCCACCTTTAAGGGGAATGCTTCCAATATTTCTCCATTTAGGATGATGTTGTCAGTGGGTTTGCTATATATGGCTTTGATTATGTTGAGCAATGTTCCCTTCAGTCCAATTCCCTCTAGAACTTTAAACATGAAGGGATGCTGGATCTTGTCAAAGGCATTTTCTGCATCAGTTGAGATGATCCTGTGGTTTTTGTCTTTTTTATGTTTTATGATATTTATTGATTTATGTATCTAGAACCATCCACAAATCTCTGATAAGAAGCCAACTTGATCATGATGGATGATCTTTCTGATATTGGTCTGTAAGTAATTTGCAAGCATTTTTTGGAGAATTTTCTGTGGTCATTATTGAGATGGGTCTATAGTTTTCTTTTTTGGTTGTATGCCTGGTTTGGGTATTAGAGTGATGCTGGCTTCATAGAAGGAATTTGGGAGATTTCCCTTTGTTTGTATCCTTCTGAACAGTTTGAGTAGTAATAGTTGTAAGGCCTATTTAAATGTTTTATATAATTCTGCTAGGAAGCTGTCTGGGCCTGGGATTTTTCTTTTTAGTTGGGTGGATTTTTTTTATTGCATCTTCAATTTCCTCATATATTACGAGTCTGTTTAAACTGTCAATCTCTTATTGGTTAAGCCTTGTTGGTTCCCAGGATTTCAGATATTCATCCATTTCTCTTGGTTTTTTTTTAATGTTAAGATTTTATTTACAAAGCTTTTTTTCTTGTTGCTGTATAGAAAGTAAAAATGTTGTTATAATCTCAGTGTAACTGGTAGCCATGGACGGTTGACTCACCAATCATAGCTATCCAGGCTACAACAAGAGTCTTACAGGAAAACCTAACAATGTTTACACTTTTCTTGGTGATGGAGTACCAAGAGGGACTAAATGGAAGGTGGAATGCCACAGGAACTATTATTTGGCTCTTTGGGTGGGTGGGTGTCCTGGGGTTTGTATCACAGCTACCTTTTTTTTTTTAAACAGCTACCAAATTCATGAGCAGTCCAACTAATACTGAATAGTTCTGTTTTGCAGGTTGTTGGGGTCTTAATCATCTTCTCCTTCTCTTGGGTTTTTAAATTTAGTAGAGAATAGGTTTTTGAAGTATTCTTGTATGATTGTCTGGATCTTTTCTTTGTCTGTTGTGATGTTTCCCCTTTCATCACGAATGGTATTTATTTGGAGTTGATCATTCTTTCTTTTGGTTAACTGGAGTAGACATGTGTCTATTTTGTTTATTTTTTCCAAAGAACCAGATTTTGGATTCATTGATTCTTGTATTGTTTTCTTTGTCTCTATTTCATTGATTTCTGCTCTGATTTTTGTTATTTCTTCCTGTCTGTTGGGTTTAAGGTTCATTTGTTGCTATCTCTCAAGTATTTTTAGCTGAGGTGTTAGATCATTTATTTGCTTCCTTTCTTTTTTTTTCATATTTTTTTTTTTTTTCTTTTCAAGACAGGGTCTCCCTGTAGCCCCAGCTGTCCTGGAACTCACTCTGTAGACCAGGCTGGCCTTGAACTCACAAAGATCCTCCTGCCTCTGCCTCCCAAGTGCTAGGATTAAAGGCATGCACCACCACGGTACTTAGGGCTATAAATTTCCCTCTGAGGGCTGCTTTTAAAGTATCCCAAAGGTTTTGTTGTGTTATATTGTCTTTTTCATTCAGTTCCATGAATACTTTTATTTCATTCTTCATTTCTTCCCTGACCCATTCATTATTCAGTATCGTGTTGTTTAGTCTCCATGTGTTCTTTTTTTTAATTTTTTATTTTTTTATTAATTTTGTTTATTTGTGTATGTGTATGTGTATGAATGTACTGTCTGCATGCAAGTTTGTGTACCCATGTCGTGCAATGCCGCGGAGGTCAGAAGACGGTCTCGGATTCCCCTGGAACTGGAGTTCTCCTGGAATTGGAGTTTCAGACAGTTCTCAGCTGCCATGTGGGTGCTGGGGATCGAACCTGGGTCCTCTGTAAGAGCAGTCAGTGCTCTTACCCGCTAGGCTATCTCTTCAGCCCCCCTCCATGTGTTCTTATAGGCAGTAGGGCTTATTCTGGCATATTGAACTTTATTGCACTGTGGCCTGATAGAATGCATGAAATAATTTGAACCCCTTTGTATTTGTTGAGATTTCTTTTGTGTCCCATTATGTGGTTGATTTTGAAGAATGTTCCATGAAGTGCTGAGAAGAAAGTTTATTCTCCGTTGTTTGGGTGGAATATTCTGTAGATATCTGTGATGTGTATTATATTTTTCAGTTCTGATGTCTCTCTGTTTATTTTTCCTCCAGCTGATATATCCAAGGGGCTCAGTGTGGTACTGAAGTCCCACACTATTATTGTGCTGGGATTAATCTGTGTCTTGTGATCCTGCAGAGGAGTGTTTATAAAGTTAGGTGCTCCAGAGTTTGGTGCCTAAACATTTAGGATTGTGAAGTCTCTTCATGGTTAATTGTTCCTTTTATAATTATGTAATGGCCCTGTTTGTCTCTTCTGATAAACTTTACTCTGAGGTCCATTTTGTCTGATATTAGAATAGCCACTCCTGTTTCTTTCTTGGTATCATTTGCTTGGAATATTTTATCCATCTTTTCATTCTAAGGTGGTGTCTGTCCTTGTGGTTGAGATGAGTTTCTTGTAGACAGCATATAGAAGGATTCTGTTTCCTAATCCATTCTCCCAGTCTATGTCTTTGGATTGAGGTGTTTAGACCATTAATATTTAAGGTTATTATTAACAGATATGTGTTGCTTCCTTTCCACTTATTTTTTGTTTGCCTTCTTGGTCTAGGTTTGTATTTATTCTGTTATGCTTTTGTTAATTTCTCTCTTTAGTTGCTTAGGGATAGTTGCTCCTTTCTTCTGTTCTTTGGATTGCTTTGAGTATTTTCTGAAGTGTTGGTTTTTTAGACATGTATTCTTTCATCTTGTTTATGTCATAAACATAAACAAGTTTAATCCTTCAAGTAAAATTGACATTTTTACTGGGTATAGTAATCTGGGTTGGCATCTAAAGTCGTTTAGCATGGGGAATACTCTGGTCCATGTTCTTCTGGCTTTCATAGTTTGCACTGAGAAGTCAGCTGTAATTCTGATGGGTTTCCCCTTACATGTAACTTGTTTTTCTTTTGTGGCTTTCACTATTTTGTCTTCTTTTTAGCATCTAGCATTTTAACTATGATATGGCATGAGGAATTTCTTTTCTGGTCTTGTCTATTTGGTGTTCTATGTGCTTCTTGTACGGCTTTGTTATTTTTCCTTTTGGGGAAATTATCCTGTTGAAGATCTGGTCAATATTATTGTCTTGGGATTCTTATCCTTCCTCTATCCCTATGATGTGGAGGTTTGGTCTTTTCATAGTGTCCCACATTTCCTGGTTGTTCCACTCTTGTGTTTTTAAAATTTTTTCATAATCTTTACTTGGGCATTCTAGTTGCTCTGTGTAATCCTGATGGTCTGATATTTTTTCTGCATCTTTCATTCTGCTTCTGAAGCTTTTTTTCCCATCCTTTCCTGTTGATTGGATGAATGTTCAATTTCCTTTTTAATTTCTTCCTAGGATTTCTTTAGTATTTCCACTTCCTTTTGGAGCCTGTCATTATCTTCTTGTAGCTCCTTGCCTCACTGGCCAGTTTCTTTTTTCTTTCTTTCTTTCTTTCTTTCTTTCTTTCTTTCTTTCTTTCTTTTTTTTTTTTTGGTCTTTTCGAGACAGGGTCTCGCTGTAGACCCAGCTGTCCTGGAACTCACTCTGTAGACCAGGCTGGCCTTGAATACAAGATCCGCCGGCCTCTTGCTTCCCATAGTTGTATGGAATTCAAGGCGGTGCCACCATGCACCCGCCTATTTCTTTCTTTTCCTTCTTTCTTTTTTCGTTCTTTATTCTTTCTTTTTTCTTTCTTTCTTTTATATATTTTTTTTTTTTTTTTTTTTTTTTTTTCTAGACCCGTGTCCCCCCTCTATCCCCCCACCCCACCAAGAGCTCATGTATTCTGCCCCAAACATGCTTTTATTCTCTTTCTCGTCTTTCTCGATATTCTCAATATTCTTGATGCAGGTCCTTTGTTGTTGTTGTTTCCAATATGCATCAACTCCCAACTGCTTGGACAAAAGCTCTCCAATGGGGCCCCTTGCCACAAAAAAATACAATAGGTACTGGCGTGCATCCACAGGTGAAGGGATACATTCATCCATTCGTTAAAGTGGGACTGTTTTACTTCATTCAGCATGATGTATTCTAGCTTCCGCCATTTTCCTGCAAAGCTTTTTTTTTTTTTTTCTTTCCTTTCTTTTTTTAATTGCATGCTTTGTGTATTCCATACATCTTTTCCAATTCAGTTCATGCATATATCCCCTTCCCTTCCCCCCACCCCACCCCTACCCTCCCAGATCATGCATTCTGCATAAGTTTTCTGCATCTTTTTCTCTGCTTCTTTGTTTGTTTTGTTTTCATTTTTTTAACAATAGTGATAATTTGTGAGTACAAGCATCCTTCATGTAAAACCCAATTTGCAAGCCGTTTTGCCCAAACCCACATCAGCTCTGTGTCCCCACCATCCAGCAAGGGGGGCTGTATTTCAATCAAGTTGATTAAATGAGTGTCCAGTCTATAATTGTTGTAGTTTAACCATTAACCCCAATTGCAGCCCTACATTCTACCACGCCCCCTCTTGCACACATTGTTCCCTAGTTTTAGAACGGGGTACCGTGGTGATACGCAAAACAGTCCACTTCTTGGAAGGCTGTGTCTTAGTCTCTGTTCAATCTGGCTGTTTTCTTTCCTGGGCGCTGCCAGCTTGTCCAGGCATAACCTTTGATCCTACTAATGAAACTGCCCAATTAGATTATATAGGTATTTAAACAGTATAATATATATATATAATTTAATAAAATATATGCATATCTACTTTTCAAATTAGAATATAGGTTTTTTACACCAGTACTGATTGTTATGGTAGGTTCCTTTGGTATAGACACCGATGTTTGGATGAATGTTAATTCATGAATTACATTTTTCTTCTGTTTTAAGTATGGCAGGGTCTTGTGTGGTTTATAACATCTCCTAACCATTAGAGGATTAAAGCTTGTGGCATCAGCCGTTGGTTTTCCCTCCAAGGAGAGAGCTAATAGCCAATATATTTGGGATATACAGAAATATGGTGCAAATGCTGCAAGTATTTCCAGGCAGATGAGGTGTTTTGTAGCTGGTGCTGATGGAGGAGTCTGCTTGACTCAAGGCGACCTATATTTGCTTTATTGGTTTAGTGGCCTTTGGTAACCCTCTCTGCATTCCAGAGACCACCTGTATACTTGCCCCAGTGTGGTCTCCAAACATCTTTCCCGTGTTTATATCAGGTCTTCAACAGCAGGGCCTTATCGCCTCCTTCTCCTGCAGATATCCCTTGGAGGCAAGGAGCTTTACCTTTTGGGGGCTTGGATCCCCTGGACAAACATCTCCTTGGTAGATAATCCATTGTTGATGTCCGAGCTCCTTGTATTAATATATTTGTTTAAGTGCATAGCTTAAGGAGGAGACTTTAGATATATTTGGTTCTGAATTGAGACTAATCCTTTTCACAGTTTCTATGTCATTAGTCAATTAAGAAGGTAGTTTTACTGATATTACAAGAGAATACCTCTATAAACAGCTGGCTCCAATCTACAGCTGGAGAACTACCTCATCATCATCCTATTTCGCCTTTATTCTATGGGGGGGGAGTAAGAAAGTCTCTTGTATTAAAATCTTTGTGGCACCTAGAAAGTAAGCTTTGTAGGAATCATTAAAAATAGTTACTAGTAGGATCCAAAGAGGGGCCTGATGTCTGCCAGCAATCTGAGGCATTTTCTTCCCTTCACTGCCCAGAGGAGTCAGTCCTTCTGCTGGGACTTTCTTGGTACATCCTAATCACTGCAAAGCTGCATTTCTTTCTCAAGCCATTAAGTTGGTGATACTCTGCCTGTTGGAACATACAAATATTTTCCTGTAGTTAGTTTAAGATTTGGTTGCAAGGTTTTGACAAAAGTTTTCATAACTATCTATATCCCCCTTTTATTTAAGGTTTATTTTTGACCCCATGAGTCTCAAAAAACGCAGTTGTTTTATACATTACCTATAGGGTGGAATCAGGCACAGATTCTTCAAGTTCACCCATGCTGTTTTGGTTACTGTATGTGATAACTTGGGAAACAAAGTTTATTTTGAGTTAAAACATCCTATAGGTGTGAAAAAGAGATTCCTACCAGGTGATACTATATGGCAGCAAAATTCTAGAGAACATTTTTTATACCAATCCCAAAGGAATTGTTATCCAGATTTTAGTTAAAGCTAATGTGGACAACAGGCCCAAATTTATATCACCAAATTAACTCAGATGCCATTACCGTTTTTATCAGCTCCTGTAAACCAATGTTGCCCAATATGCACCTATTTACTTTTACTAAGTCCTAAAACCACATGTATCCTGTAGGGGACAGAGTCTGGGCAAAAAGGGATACTTTGAACTCCCGTCAATTAAACATGCACCATTCGAATATACACCCCTTTGTCCCTCTCCCACCCCTCCCACCCCTCCCGCGTCACCATTTCAGTTAGCCTTCTGCTGCAATCTTTCTGTTGTTGTTCTTTTAATTATGCATCCCTCTCCACAAGAAATATTTATACAGGGTTATTGGTACTAGCGTCCACATATGAGAGATATCATTTTGTCGTTTGTTTTTCTGGGACTGTGTTATTCAATTACATAATGTCTTCTAGCTCCATCCATTTACCTGAGCAAAGTTCATGCTGTTGTCCCTCTTCATGCGCATAGAACTCCATGTATAAATGTGTACCAATTTTTATCTATCCCCTCGTCAGTTGAAGGTGCCACCTGGGCTGTTCCAGCTTTTTGCATTGTGAACAGAGCTGCATGTATCTTTGCAGTAAGATGTGTCTGTGTTATATTACCCAGGAGTGGTATGCCTGGGTCAAATGAAGGCTCATTTTGAGTCTTAAAAAAAAAAAAAGTTCTCCACACTGCTGTCCATAGTGGCTGTACAAGTTACATTATTCACCAGCACTGGATGAGTTTTCCCTTTCCCCACACCCTCTCAGCACTTGGCATCATTTGTTTTCTTATCCTAGCCAGTTCGTACTGGAGTAAGCTGGTATCTTAAGGTGGTTTTAATTGCATTCCTTACTTATTAGCGATGTTGAAACACCTTCTTAAAGTTGTTTTCCTCAGCCATCTCTAATTCCTCCTCTGTGAAGTCTCTGTTCAGATCTTTGCTCCATCTTCTGATGATTTCATTGTTTTCTTCTCTTTGTTTTTGCGTAGCTTGTATACTCCGGAGATTAACGCTTTGTCGGATGTATCTGTGGAAGGTTTCCTCCCCTTCTGTGGGTTTTCTCTCACTCCTTTATGTTTCCTTTGATGTACAGACGCTTTTGAGTTTTTTAACTGAGCTCCATTTGTCAACTGACGCCTTATTTCTTGTGCCGCTTCTGTCTGATTTTTAAGAAGTCTTTTTCCTACACCTACGTCTTGTAGTCTGCGCCAAGTTTTTTCCTCACCTCCAGCGTTGGATTTCACATGAGGGTCTTTGATCCATTTGGAAATGACTTTGTACAGGGTGAGAGGAAGGGGTTTAATTTCATTTCTTCTACAGGTGTTGATCCAGTTTTGCCAAAACACCACTTGTTTGAAGATGCTTGTCTTCGGGCTGGAGAGATGGCATCAGGGTTGAGAGCGCTTGACCGCTCTTGCAGAGGACCCGGGTCTCGATCCCCAGCACCCACATGGCGGCGAAGCACCGTCGAAACTCCAATCCAGGAGAACTCCAGTTCCATGGGAATCCGAGACCCTCTTCTGACCTCCGCGTCATTGCACGGGACATGGGTGCACATACCGGCATGCAGACAGTACATTTGTTTTTTTTTTTTTTTTATAAAATTAAAAAAAATTTACCAAAAATAAAAATAAAAAAAATTAAAAAAAGGAAGATGCTGTCTTTCCCCAATGTGTCTTCTTGGCCTTCCTTGTCAAATATGAGATGTCTGCCTTGGATGTGCTCAGTTTGGATCTTCAATTTTGTTCCATTTTTCAACTGGTCTGTTTTTGTGCCAGTACCAAGCTGTCTTTATGACTATAGCCCCTGTAGTATAGTTTGATGTCTGGTATAGCGATCCCCCCTATATTGCTCTTTTTTCCCAGGGTTTCTTTGGCCCCATTCGGGGTCGTTTGTTTTTCAAATGAAATTGAGGAATTTCTTTCTTTCCAAAACCTGTGAAGAAGCTTTTGATGGGATGCATTATTAAAACTGTATAGAACAGTTTATGTCGAATGGCCATTTTTTACTATATTTATTTACACAATCCTTGAGGATGGCGGTTTTACATGTCCTGATGTCTTCTCAATTCTTATTCAGAGTTTAAAATTTTGTTGTAGAGTCATTTGTATATTTGGTTAGGTTTGTTCCCTAGGTATCTATGTTTGAGGCTATTGTGAGTGGGAAGGTCTCTTTATTCCTTCTCAGCTGCCTACTATGTGGTGTAGAGAAAGGCTACCAATTTCTCGGTTTATTTTGTATCCTGCAACCTTACTGAGCTCCTAATCGTTTCTAGGAGTTTCCAGGTGGAGTTCTTAGCATCCCTTAAGTAGACAAATCATATCATCAGCACAAAAGGTATAGCTTGACTTCCTTTTTCCTATTAGAACTCCTTTAATTTCCTTTTCTCTGCTTATTGCCTTAGCAAGGGATTCAAGCACTGTTGAAAAGGAGTGGTGACAGGGGACAACCTTGCCGAGTCCCTACCCTCAAGGGGACTGCTTCTGTCGTTCCCCATTTAGGATGATATGGCTGTGGGTTTCCTGCTATATGGCTTTGATTACATAAGGTATGATCCCTCCATTCCAATTACCTCTAGGACTTTACCCATGAAGGGATGCTTGCTTTTGTCAAAGGCTTTTTTTCTGCGTCAATTGAATGATGGTGTGGTTTTTGTCTTTCAGTTCTTTTATAGCTTGATGATATTTATGATTTTCATATGTCGAACCCTCCCTGCATCTCTGGTATGAATCAATTTGCTCTGGTGGATGATCTTCTTGATGTGGTCTGTATTGCGATTTGCCAGTATCCTATTTAGAATTTTGGATCTGTGCTTCATTGGGAGATGTGGTTCTATAGTTCTCCTTTTTTAGTTGCATCTTTGCACTGTAGTTTTGCGTTACTTAGAGTGAGCTGCTGGCTTTCATATGAGGAATCTCGGGAGAACTCCCTTCCGTTTGTATCTTTCTCTAAAACAACTTGATTATATATAATGGTTGTTAAGTCTTTTGAAATATTTTATAAGGAATTCTGCTGTGAAACCATCTGGGGCCTGGAACCCATTTTTTTGGTTGGGGAGGCTGCTATTAATCTTCAAATTTCTTCCCATATTTATGGTCGTTTAAGCTGCGATCTCTTCTTGGTTGACGCTTTGGTGATTCCCACAGATTTCGATATTCATCCATTTCTTCTAGGTTTTCAACTGCGTTAGAGTTAGGTTTTTAAATTAATTCCGTTTATTATGATTATCTGGATTCATTCATCTGTTTGGTGATGATTTCATTTCCCTTTTAATCCAACAGATTCTAATTGATTGTGAGTTGTTCTTCTTCATTTTGGTTAACTGGGATAAGAGGTCTAGGTCTATCTTGTTTTCTCTTCAAAAGAACCCAGCTTGGATTACATTGATTTTTTGTTGTTTTTCTTTGTTTCTCAATTTCATTGATTCTTGCTCTGATTTTTGTTATTCTCTTCTTGTTCTGCTGGTTAGGGTTCATTTGTTTTTTGTCTCTAACAAATATGCTTTTAGCTGGAGTGTTAGATCGTTCACTGTGCTCTTTCTAGTTTTTATGTAGGCACCTAGAACTACTAAACTTTCCTCTTAGAGACTTGCCTTTTAACAGATGTTCCATAGGTTTGCTCGTTATTCTTGCTATTGTCGAATTATTCTATTATCTTGCCATTCAGTTTCAGAGAATGTTTTTTTTTTTTTTTTTTTTTTTTTTTTTGTCTCCATGTGTTCTGTATGTTGTAGGTTTATCCTAGGTGTTGATATTGAGTTTTATTGCACTATCTGTTATGAAAGGAATGCATGAGTTATTTCAATCTTTTTGTAATTTGTTGAGTTTTTTCCTTGTGTCTGTATATGATCTATTTGTGAGATGAAGTGTTCAGGAGTGCACGGAGTTCTGTTGATTAAAGGTAATTATGATGTATTCTCCTTGTGTGATAAGGGTGGGTGTGGCAATTAATACTTTGTATTCAGATGTCTGTGACAGTCTTTTACTTCTCAAGTGTTAGATATTGTATCATTTCAGATCTCATGATTGCTCTCTCTGTAGGTTCTTTAATCCTTTGTTGCACTGAGATCATCTGTCTACAAGGACTTAGTGGGGATTGAAGTCCCTACTATGTAGTGTTCTGGGGTAATCTGTGGCCTTGAGATCCTGAAGAGTTGTCTTTAGAAAGTTTGGTGACACCAGACCATTTGGTGACAATATATTATTTATGATTGTGAGTCTTCATCGTCGATTGTTCCTTATATATTCAATGCTCTGTTTGTCGACTAGTGCAATATTCTACGATTTGGCTTTATTTGTCTTAACCATTTACATAGGTCATATTCTGAACTTCTTTACAGCGGTGTTGAATCCTTTGTTAGTCTGGAATATTGTTATGACATCTCCGCTAAGTTGGGGCTCTTGTCTGGTAACAGTGTTGCGGAATCTGTTTTCCTCTGCGTTCACTAAAGAGTTCTCGATGTGTTTGCTCCGGTCACTTCTGAAATTAAGAAAGTGACTTCTCGCAGTGTAGCTTTGACTCCTTGTGAGAACATGTAGACGTCTGACATGGAATCTGGGTTGAGTTGTTCCTAACCATCCTTTCTACCATCTGCCTTATTGGAGTTCGCCATTTATTTAATGTTATGATTGAATAATGAGATGTTCTTAATTCCTTTCACCTTTTATTATACCATTATCGCTGTTTGTCTCTGATTCTACTCTCTCTTTTTATGTTTGATTTAAAGACTCCACCTTCTGCTATTAGTATCCCATGCAATGTTTCCTACTGTTTGCTTTGAGGATATTTGCTCCTCTCGCCAAGCCATTTGAATTGCTGTCAGATTTCTGGTGAGTTGTGTTTCTGGACATGTTTATTCGTCATCATCTTGTTGTCTTGTTGGAAGGATTGTCTTCTCTCGTTCGAGGAACTTGTAAGGTTGAGCATTTTTGTGTGGTCCCTATGTACTTCTGGGTTGGCATGTCACACTAGGTCCTTTAACACTGGGAATCTGCTTGCTTGCTCATGTTCTGTGCTTGCTTTTGGTTTTGCGTCGGCCGAAAGTCCAGTTTTAAGTGTCTAGTATTGGTCTAAGCCCCCTTTGTCTGTGCCTTGTTTTTCTCTGAATGGGCCTATCAAGAAATATTTATCTTTGTTATCCATCTGTGGCATCATAGCATTTTTGGACATTATTGATGTGGCAGTTGTGAGCTTTTATGTTTCTTGTTCTCTTCTGAGTCTATTTGTGTTCGCTCTTGTTGTTATGTTGTCTACTTTGAATGGGTTTGGGTAATTATCTTCCTTTAAGTTTGTGTGCACCTGTTAGTCGCATACTTTATTCTTGTAGATTGAATCTCTTCTCGAAACTTCTCCTTCCTTATTCGCGCATGATGCGGAGGTGCTTGATTCTTGTTTATAGTATGTCCCTATTCTTTAGTTCTTCCTGTTGTTTCCCAAGTTTTGCTGTACTGATTTTAATTTTCATACTTATGCTGTTATTGAATATTTTTAGTTGCTCTGTGTTCCTCCCAGACTCTGATAGTATTCTTCTGTTTGCTTTCCTCCATTTGTATTTGGGCTTTTTCCTTTCCTTTTCTTCAATCTGAGTTGGGAATAAGTGTTCTATTTCCTTTGCACTCTTCATCACTTTGATTCCTTAGAATATCCATGTCCTATTATGAGTTTCTCGCAATCCTTCTTTCGTGCTTCCTTACTTCGTCTGGTTAGGCCTCTCTGTTTTCCAGTGTTTTGTCTACTTCCTTAAAGTAGTTTCGCTCTCTGCTCTGTTCTCTCGTCATTCTTTCTGAGTTGTCATTCCTCCTTTCGCTTTAGTTTGTTATTGTATCCCTCCTAGGTCATCTTTGAGTTTTTTTCTTCTTCTCTCTTTTACTCTCTGCATTCTTCTTTATGTTCTTTAAGTGTTGTCTTTGACATAGGTCTGCAAATTATCATCTCTAAAGAGTCTGGTGTTGGGGGGTCCACCTCCAGAGGGGACATCTGATTGTAGCTGTCTCCTACCTGGTTGGTAGAGCTTGGTGCAGAATTATCCTGTACCTTTCCCATGTTGTCTCTTCGTCGTCTCCCTGGCATGTGGGTTTCCCTTTTGTGATTCTAATCTCAAATGCCTTTTCAGTTTGTTGAAGGCTGAAAGCTTGTTTTATTTTGCTTGCCTCCTTCCAATGCCTCTTTTTTTTCCCCTTCCTTCCCTCCTCGTTGTTTATGGAGGGCTGACTTGTCTAGTTTTCAGTCTTTCACTTTTGTTTATATATTGGATACCGAAAGTCTCTTACTTTCCTGTTTTGAATGTTCTCTTAATCCACTGGATACTCTCTCCTCAATTCCAGTTTTTGGCGGGGGGGGGGTTTCCTAACTTAGCCCGCGCCCCGGTACCTTCCTGGAGCAGTGGCGGGCTGGTCCTGAGCCCTGCCCTGCTCAGGACCACAATATGGCATCTGCGCCTGACTCCAAAGCCAGGATCCCCTCCCACTTGTGACTACGGGGTGGGGGCGGGGCCACCCAGCTGAGCAGCCATGATTTGGCAGGATTTAGGAGTCGGGTCTAGGTCCGCCAGTCACTGGGCCTCCTTTGCCACAACTCAGCAAATCAATTGTCCTGCACCCGTGGGTCAATGCCCTGAGTTTACCTTCCTGGAGCAGTGGCGGGCTGGTCCTTGATGTCATCTTTCTTTACTGCTGCGTAGAACTCCATTGTATAGATGTGCCACATTTTTTTCTATCCACTTATCAGTGTCGAGGGGCATTTGGGTTGGTTCCAGCTCCTTGATATTTGAAGAGAGCTGAAATAAACATTGTTGTGCATGTATCTCTGCGGTGGGGTGAGTCTTGGGGGTACACGCCTAGGAGTGGTATGGCTGGGTTGCGTGGCAAGTTCATTCCAAGTCTTCCAAGGGTTCTCCACATTGCTTTCCATAGTGGCTGTATGAGTTTACATTCCCACCAGTAGTGGATGAGTGTTCCCCTTTCCCAACAACCTCTCCAGAACTTGGTATCATTTGTTTTCTTGATCCTAACCAGTCTTATTGGAGTAAGATGATATCTTAAAGTGGTTTTGATTTGCATTTCCTTAATGATTAGTGATGTTGAACACTTCTTAAGGTGTTTCTTAGACATCTCTAATTCCTCACTTGTGAAGTTTCTGTTCAGCTCTTTGCTCCATCTATTGAGCGGATCATTTGTTTTCTTTCTTCTTTGTTTTTTGAGTAGTTTATATATTCTGGAAATCAATGCTTTGTCAGATGTTTCTGTAGTGAAGGTTTCCTCCTCCCCTTCTGTGGGATTTCTTTTCATTTCCTTGATTGTTTCTTTTGACGTACAGAAGCTTTTGAGTTTAATGAGGTCCCATTTGTCAATTGTCGACCTTAATTCTTGTGCAGCTGCTGTCTGATTTAGGAAGTCTTTTCCTATGCCTATGTCTTGTAGTCTGCTACCAACTTTTTCTTCTATCGCCTTCAGAGTTTGGGGTTTCATGTTGATGTCTTTGATCCATCTGGAGGTGACTTTTGTACAGGGTGAGAGGTAGGGGTTTAATTTCATTCTTCTACAAGTGGTGATCCAGTTTTGCCAACACCACTTGCTGTCTTTTCTCCATTATGTCTTCTTGGCCCCCATGTCAAATATGAGATGACTGAAATTGTATGTGTTCAAGTTTGGATCTTCAGTTTTGTTCCATTTGTCAACAGATCTGTTTTTGTGCCAGTACCAAGCTGTTTTTATGACTATAGCCCTGTAGTATAGTTTGAAATCTGGTATAGAGATCCCCCCTGTGGTGCTCTTTTCACTCAGGGTTGTTTTGGGTATGCGGGGTCTTTTGTTTTTCCAAATGAATTTAAGGACTTTTTTTCTCCAAGCCTGTGAAGAAACTCTTGGGGATTTTAATTGAGATTGTGTTAAATCTATACAAGAGTTTGGGTAGAATGGACATTTTTACAATGCTAATTTTGCTAGAGCAATAAGGCAAGAATAGGAAATTAAAGGAGTACTACTTGGAAAAGAGGAAGTCAAGCTATCCCTATTTGCTGATGATATGATTGTTTACTTAAGGGATGCTAAAACTCTACCAGAAAACTCCTACAAATGATTAACAGCTTCAGCAAAGTGTCAGGTTACAAAATTAACCTAAAAAAAATCAGTGGCCTTTCTTTACACCAACAACAAGCAACTGGAGAAGAATTTCAAGGAGACCTTCCCACTCACAGTAGCCTCAAAAACAATAAAATACCTAGGAACAAACCTAACCAAAGGCACCAAAGATCTCTGCAACAAAAATTTTAAACCCTTAAAGAAGGAAATTGAAGAAGACATCAGAAGATGGAAAAACCTCCCATGCTCATGGATTGGGAAAATTAACATTGTAAAATTTCCATTCTACCCAGTTTCTTTTTTCATTTTGGCCTGGGATCTTTTCAGTGTTTCCACTTCTTTCCAGAGATTGTAATTTTCTCCCTTTACTTCTTTCCAACATTTGTACTTATCTCCCCCTAGGTCCTTCCTGCGTTTTTCATTCTCTCCCCTTAGTTCTCTGATTTGTTCTTTATATTCTTTGATTTCTTTGAATATGTCTACAATTGTTCTTCAAATGTTTGTATCTTGGTTTTCTTCTAAGGAGATCTCATTGTAGGAATCTTCTGTAGAGTTGGTAGAGTTTAATGTGGATTTATTACGAGCTTTTTCCCATGTTGTTTTTTCTTTGTGTCTTTGGCATGTGAATTTGTTTTCTGTTTGTTTGTTTGGATTCTGGTGCCTCAACGTTTGAGGGAGGGTTGCTATTTTGGCCTGCGTGTTGGTACCCTGTTGGCCTGCTGGGTGTCTGCCTAGGTCTGCCCATGAGTTGGGAGGTTTCTGGGTGATACCAAGCCTCCATGGTTGGGAGTGGCACAAAGCCCCAAGGCAGGTGTGCTTCACTTGGGCATGCTGATGCTCTGCTGGCCACCTGTCTGGGTCTGCCCATGCCCCAAACTGCCTTCTCAATGCTTATGTTTCACCCATGAATTAGTGAAGATCTCATTCACCCTTCATCAGAGAAGCTTCTTTTTGTAGTGGATTGCTATTAATATAAAGGCTCACAACTGGTCAAATTATAGAGAATAAATTCCTGTAGAATATTGTGCTCATCCCTGAACAGGAGACGTATCCCACTCTCTTACCTCTTCAAGGATAAGGGAACATCACAAAGAGGCAGGGAAAAGAATATAAGAGCCAGGGTTGGGGAGGTTTGCTGTGAAATAGTGTATTATAGAAATGATGCAGCCCAGATGTCCTCATCAGTTCACTGTAGTTGGGGTTACCTGCACAATACCTGCAGTTGGACCTGTTGGTATTTCATCATAGACCCCACCCGTTCCTGAAGGACTATTGACAGTTAGCAGGGGCGGAAGAAGGAGTGTCACTTTTGTTAGTGGTGTAGCCACTGCTAAATTGCCAACACTCTTGTGCTCTCGTAAATAACCTCCCACTAGTGTTTGTGCAGGCAGCCTTATTCAAATTTAGTGGGTCACACACCAAAAATACATGAAAGAAGGAGGGAGACTTGTTGGGAACAAGAGTTCCAGAGGGAGAAAGCAGGAGTTGGGACAGGGTCAAAGAGGCAAAAAGACCTGAAAGTCATTACAAATGAGTATGAAACTCAAAGAATAAAATAACACAATCATGAGCCCACATGCCTCAAGGACTTCAGAAGCAAAATAACTCTATTCAGGTCATGTTTCCTTAGATTGAATACAGTTATTTTTGTTGATATGGCCTTGCATATTCATATTTCAGCCTTATTTAATTATAGCATGAAGCTATCAAGCTACCTCTGCCTACTATGTAAAGGAATATCAGAAAGAGCAGCCTCCTCTACTCTCAGGACACTGAAGGCATACATAGTTGCTATAGAACTATTTCCCTGCATCATGGCTCTATTCAAATATCCTTCCCCTTTTACCTCAAAAACTGTGGATGGCAGAAACAAGCCTCAGTTATCTTTGCTTCTTAACACAATGCAATTCTCATACTACATACCCAAACTATCTTCATTATATGGCTGAAATTCCCATTCTTAGTTACGAGGCAATGCTTACTGGTTGCTCTCACTGAGATGTGTATTTACTCTTTGTCTTAAGCTTGAATTTCTATGGGCAACAGGCTACTATGCAGTAACTTCCATTGAAAATCCGGACACACTTCTTTTGGCAAATCAATATGTCAAAGCAGACAGAGCTTCTTTAATAATGAGAGATATTAAATATTCACAGGAAGAGGAAAAGGCAATCTAATAACAGTAAATATTCCATGAGTAAAGGGAAAGCCAGCGGTGTTTAAAGGTGACATCAAGAGAAACATGAGTCTTCAAAGAAGGGAAATTGATCTTTTCTGTTCAGAAGCTGAAAAATCAAAGGGAAGTACAAAACAAGATCCGTTAAGACCATGGCCATCCTGAAAAGAAATCAAGACAGAAATTCTGATATAGAAAAGAAAGGCTCAGCTTTGATTCTCCTGAGCTTTAATTAGAGTTACTGGGACTGGTTTATGTATGTCATTGGCAGTGTTTCCCATAACAGAAATTTCCCTAAAACGTTTTCACAAAAATGAAGAGTTGAGCAGTACTAACAAATGCAAAACAAAATAAAGTTTGAATAATTACATTTTGTAAATGGATGACCCAAGTATTATCCCACCTTTCACAGAGAGGCCACTCCCAATGGGGACCTGCCATCCATCTGTGACCTTCTACCTGCCATTCTCCAAATCTGAGGTAGTTCAAGTAAGGACTCGGAATTGATACATTTGATTGCCAGTGTGTGCAGGACGAAATCATCAGTGAAAGGATCTGGTGTCCTCAGGGTTTTCCCTTCACACACCATTGTTTCTTTTCTTTTGAAATTCACTAGATAGTGTGCTTTGAGGTCCCCGTCCAAAACCCATAATGAATTGAATTAGCATGGTAACATTCTTCAGAGGTAGACCTCAAGAGGTGGGAGCACCATGAGCACTCTACCTTCAGGAAGGACACTACCTCAGGAGTATTGGTTAATCTGAGACTGGACTCCTTATAGAAGGATGACTTTCTCTATCCTGTGAGTGTGTGCCTGTCTTTCTGCCATGTTACCATGCAGCATGGAGGCCTTTATTAGTTGCTAGACCATGTTCTTGTATTTCATAGCCTGCACAGCTCTGAATCAAATAGAATTTTATTGTGGCAGTCTGTTATAGCATAAAGAAACGGACTATGGTAGTAGGAAAAGTTTTTGTTACTGTCCCAGGACAAATATTTTTGTTAATAGATTTACTATTATTTATTCAAACTTACAATGGTTTACAGACCTAAAACCAGGCAGAAGTTAGGTGAACTGTAAAGAAATTCAGCTTGAAAATTATTAAATGTATTAAGTAGCACTGACACCACTGGGAATATACACTTTCAAACTTCTCTGCCCTCTGCCAAGAAATGCAGTGTGGTGTGAATAATGAACATGAATAATGCAAAGCATACTGCAGGACGCATTTGCACAGCAGTCACAGTTTTTTCTCCATAGACTGATCAGCTTTGGAAATTACAAATCAGGCTGCTAAAAATCCAGACCAACAAGAGCATTAAATTGGAATAGAAGCCAAGTAGATGTGGAGGCCATGAGAAATGGTCCTGTGCTTAGTCATCTGAAGAGAAATAAATGGTCATGGAGTTCCACCAGGAACGGTAGGACACACTTGGCCAGTGACTGGATTGGAGCTTGTAGACAGCAATGAGAGTTCCTGGTTCACTTCAGGACAACCTATTTTTGAAGTCCTGCAATTTTAACATTTGGAGTTAGCATTTTCAAAGAGTTTGGAACTGAAAGTTAAAGGGACTTTTTGATGATGAGCAAGACTTTTCTGACCTGTGATCCTCTTCATTATAATTTGGTCAAGCATTCAGCAAGGTCATGCTCTTGAAGTTTTTTCTATGCTCAGATGGGGAAAGGGCTTTGATGGCAGAAGTTATTTTAATCTTTGTGAGAAAGCCAAGAAACAATCACAAGAGATCTGTACTGGGAGAATGGGGGTCAAGGCCTTCCCTGGACAAGAAGGAAGATCTAAAATCAATTTTCTGCAATTATTGCATTGTGATGTTAGCTATCCTGAACTGCTTTTCCTGACATGTTCTTTCAAGTATGCACTATAAGAAGTGAAGAACACTGCACATCTGCTCTTAAGAGAAATGACTTTAATTGCTAAGCCGCTAATGGGGTGTTTCCTCCCATAGAATTCCTCTCCATCTGCATACTCTGATTACCACATCCTCATCAGATCGTGTCTACTTCAACGGTTCATCCTAAATGATACCATTAATCCTGTCTATGGTATCTCTATGTGTGGCAAATTAGTCTGGAGTAATACTGATGTCTGATTGTGCTGTCTGTTTCCTAAGAAAATGGAAGGATTCAGATTTTAACTCCCCTTACTCAGATAAACATATGAAGAAGCTAAGATAAAAGTAAAATTCAAAACCAAAAATTAAAATTAATAAAGAATTATCCTCCAAGCTGAGTAGATAATTCTAGAACTTGGTGGGGAAGAATGAATCAACACACTATTTTGAAATTATAAAGTGTGTAACTGATAGGGATTTTTATTCTCCATTGTTTTGAGAAGGTACTAAACGATTCCTGGAAAATTTGGGACTTCTCTGTAACTTATGTTATTTATGTTGCAATATAAACAACATACTCAAAGTGAATGTTCTCAATTCCTTTGGAAGAGAAAGTACATAAGTTGAAGTTAAACAAACATACTTTTTATCTCATTGTATCCTTATTTAGATGAACCTGTAAACACTGTGAATGATCAGATTCAAATGATGCTTGTAAAGGTCATAAAAGAAAGAGAAAATAAAAAAATTAAAAATAAATAAATAAATAGATAAATCGATAAAAGACTTGCAGCTGCTTCCCTTTGACATATAACTTTGTTTTTAGGGCATCTGTTTGAACCTGAGAGTATTTTAGAAGAAAAAGAACTAACCAGTGGGATCATATATGATGTTTACCTAGACCAATGCAGTTTTCCTCAGTGACTATAAAGAATACATTTAAGGTGGGGAAAGGCATAGGGATGGAGGTATGGGAGGAAACAGCCCAACCGTTCATATTAATCAAGATTTAGGAAAAGAAACCTAAGATGTTCTAAATTAATTTTTTATTTATTCATACTTCTTTTGTATGCATGAGTGTTTTACCTGAATGTATGCAAGTGCACCATGAGTGTGCATGCAGTGCCATGGAGGCCAGATGCAGTGCGGATTCTCTAGAACTGAAGTAATGGATGCTTGTTGCCTGCTGTCACGGTGCTGGGAGCTGAACCCAGGTCCTCTGCAAGAGCACCCAGTGCTTTTTATGGCTGAGCCATCTCTCCATCCCATGTTCTTATTTATTTATTTTTTTTTTTTGGTCTTTTTAAGACAGGATCTCCCTTTAATCCCAGCTGGCCTGGAGCTCGCTATATAGACCAAGCTGGCCTTGAACTCACAGAGATCTGCCTGCCTCTGCCTCCAGAGTGCTGGGATTAAAAATGTGCACCACCATGCCCGGCTCTTCCCCTGTTTTAGACATTTTAAAATATTTTATTAGTACTTTTATTTTATGTGCATGTGTGTATTGGTTGCATGTATGTGATTGTACCCATGTTGTGCAGTGGCCTCAGAGGTCAGAAGAAGGCATCGGATCCCCTGGAATCGGAGGGCTGGATGGTTGTTAGTCCCCATGGGCTGGGAATCAAACCCAGGTCCTCTCGAAGAGCAGTCAGTGCTCTTAACTGCTGAGCCATCTCTCCATCCCTTCTTTTAATATTTTTGATGAATTATCTGGACACGGAAATGAAGTCAGTGTTGTTGGAGGATCTGAGGGGTGAAGTTTAATGCTGGCACTGTAACCTGTGTCAGCTGCCTTTGGCACTCAGGTTAACTATCCTTTCCTGACCACATGGAGATTTTTGTGACCCTCACTTCTGCCCTGCACCTGTGATCCTCCCGACAAATGCTTTTGGGGAACATCCACCTTTCAAATCTCATGAAAAAAAAATCTGTCTCATGAAAACTGGAACAAAAGGCTTTAGTTGCCAATGGAAGAGATTCTTCTCCCTGTACTCAGAAAAATGACATCAAAGGCAGTTGTAAGGAATATTTGTTGTGAGAACAATGTGGATGATTGCATGATTCAAAAATTACTGTCTTGGTAACTGACAAGCTGTTTGGAAAGAAAATATATGTGTGTAATGAGAAGAAGAAGAGTTAAATGTGTAATCTGGTGTGTGCTGAAGGATTTACTCTAGAGCTCCAACTGCCGCATTATCAATTGATTACAGTTTTACCTGGTCACTCTTTTACCACCTGTCTTGTCATCCCATTTCTGACACAGATTCAGTAGTGATATTGACTAATTTTATACTTAGCAAATTAAAGTCACAATTTTGACTCCCAAAGATTGTTTTTCCATATCATCATGTTGAAGATTTTGAGTTGCTAATCTTTTCATCCATGTGCTGCAGATAACTAGAAATAGTTGCCTCACATTTCAGAGAATGGAACTTAACAATTTTACCATAAAAAGAGCCTCCCCATTTCTTAGGTTATGTCATGTGACCAACAAGTTGAAGAAGCATTCTGTTGGTTGGTTCTGTGATATTCCTAGAGTTTTTAAATAAAAGCCAATCGATGTGTTCTTAAGAAATAAACATGATATTATTCATAGTCTGAAAAAATTATATTCCAGTTTCTAAATTAATAAGCTTTCTAGAACTGTGATTATAAAATCTTGTTACCTTGGGGCTGGAGAGATGGCCTAGAGGTTGGGAGCACCGACGCTCTTGCAGAGGACCCGGGTTCGATCCCCAGCACCCACATGGTGGCCGAGAACCGTCTGAAACTCCAATTCCAGGAGAACTCCAGTTCCAGGGGAATCCGACACCCTCTTCTGACCTCCGCGGCATTGCACGACACGGGTGCACAAACTTGCATGCAGACAGTACATTCATACACATACAGAAATAAATAAAATTAATAAAAAAAATTAAAAAAAAATCTTGTTACCAGTAATAATTACAACTATAAAATATTACTAGATTCAATTAATTTTTAATGTAAGCAAATATCATTGTTTTAATATAATAATTCCAGGGAAATGATACTAGATATTTCATTGCTGTATAAATTTCAGCTGATATGGTGCTTGGGATGAAACATGAATGTATCATAATATTTAAAGTAGTACTAATAGACCTTATATTTTAGAAACTATAACCACTAATCAGATCATCAAATGACAACATTGTTGGCAAGAATATGAAGTCAGAGTAAGCATGCTTATTACTGTTTGGATGTGTTAAAGGTTTGGTACCCAGGCTGGTGCTATATTGGAAGGGAAGGGAACCTTTGAGAGATGGGATCTGAGGGGAGAGCCCTAGGTCACTAAGGATATACTTTTCCAGAAGGATTGTTGGACCCCAACCAATTTTCTCCATGTAACTCTGTTCCTTGCTCTAGATGTGAGCATGTGCTCTGCCATATACTTCTGTCCACATATACTGTCATAGTAAAGGTCGAGATTAATGGGTTTGCTTGATTTTTGACTTGACCTTCACAACCCCAAGCCCAAAACTTCTTTACTTCATAGGTAGCTTGTATCAGCTATTTTGTTGTAGTGACATGAACCCGATTACCACAGTGCCACAGAACAGCATGTTATTGTAGTCTACAGAAGTCCTGATGTGACTCCACATTACTGGTTTTCCTTTGCCTGCCTAAATATCACATAAAAATTCACAAACCTGGGGGAAGTTCAGCAGGAGCTGTGTTCACGTGCTCTGCATGACAGCTGGAGAACCCACAATGTACAGAGTTTTGTGGAAATGTTTCCCACTTCCTAATTTCTTTACCTGTTTTTTTATTCATTTTTTCATCTAATACCTGAGAATTATAGTGGTCCAGTGAATTTTGTAAAATATAGAATTAAACTAGATGAGAAATTTGGAATCTTTATAAACATTCTTTAAATAGTACACCACTTTTTGAATGGATGTGAAGGAAAGAGATCTGGGAAATTGTTTCAAAAACTGCAGCTGTTGCATTTGGGATATAGCTCAGTTGGTAGAGTGCTTGCTTAGCACTCACAACATGATGGGTTAAATCCCTAGTAATATAAAAATTGTTCATGGTGGTACATGCCTATAACCTTAGCACCTGGAAGGTAGAAATGGGAGGATAAAATATTCAAGGTCATTTTGGCTACATATAGAGTTCTGGGGCAGCCCAGGCTGCACAAGACCCTGTTTCAAAAGAAAATTTGAAGTTGTTCATGTGCAATTATGACATATATAAAGTTTTACATACATTCTTTTCTCACTATTTGGTTTGATTCTTTCTTTGAAAACATGCTCTTTGAAGGTTTTCATTAAAGGATAATGACATCTACAGAATCACAGGTTGCTGGGAATTGGGATTCCATAGAATGGAAGGTTGATGACTTTTAATGATCAGTGAATGTCTTGGAGATTGGCCAGCGCTTTAGGATATGAACCTGTGTGTACCCAAGCATAGAAGAAACCTGAGAACTATGGCCATTCAGGTGAGCTAATATTTAAGATAAGAATACATAGGACTGGAGACATGGTTCAGTAGTTGAGAGCACTTGCTCTCAGAATTTAGTTCTCAGCATCCACAATAGGCAGCTCACAACCACCTGCAATTCCAACTTCAGGGGATACGGTGCCCTCTTTTGACCTTGATGGAAAGGTCACACAGTTTTGTGAATACACACACACACACACACAAAGTAAAATTTTAATATAATATGAGGAAAGCATAGCCTGAATAAAAAGTTTCAATTAAATTTCTACTTAGGGCCATTACTGAACAGAGAAAATATTGCAAAACCAGACAAATGGAGCCAAAAATGGAGAGGAAGAGTTGAAATTAACAAAGGAAAGGATATGATAAACTGTGCATGAAAACATTGTGTTCTATTTTCAAAAGTCACTAATTTAGCTATCATCTAAAGATGTTAATCTGGATTCAATGCTTGCATCTCTAGCAAGATTTCATAGCTTAATGAAAATCTTGTCCACCAGGGAATGTTATCTAGTAACAACTTTAATGAAGTAAATGGCATAATTTATAGCTTGAGGACATTTTGATGCAAACATTTTGATGTGACTATTTGATAATGAGTGTATATCTATGCCACTTAGATATACATAGTCACAACAGGAGTAAGAAATATGTGCATATACATCAAGTGGGCACTGTCATTGATTCACTAGTTAAAATGCAATTAAGCTTTCATGCTTGCAAATTAATTATATTGACCAATATCTCATTAGTGGGAGTTCTGAGAACAGCTAACAGGCATTCTTTTAGGGAGCGCAAGTGGGAAGAGCACAGAATTGGAGTTAAATTACTAAACATCAAAATCTTATCCAGATAGGAAAGAAAATAGGCATTTACAATCACACAGCATTGGAACTTAGAGGATGACACTTTTGCAATGGAGGTCTTTCAGGGCATGGAACAGACTTGGATACTCATCAAGCTTCTTGTTGATAACCCCAGATTTATGAGCACTATATTTCGAAAAATGATTTAATGCTTTTTAGAGGAAGATTTTTGGTTTTGTCAACTTGACACAATTGTAGAATAAGGAGTCTCAATAAGGGGTTGTCTCATTCACATGGAACTCTGGACATGTCTGCAGAGTATTATCTTGATGGTATTAATGGCAGCAGGACCTGCACACTTTAGGTGCCAACATTCCCTAGGCAGGTGATCTTGAACTCTGTAAAGTGGATAAAGCAAGCTGAAAGCAAACATATGTTCATTCTTTCTCTGCAATTGTCAGAAAAAATAAACCCTTTCTCCTTGTGGTGTTTTAAATGAGAATGTCCCCTATAGGCTCCACGTATTCAGACATTTTGTCCCCAGTTGGTGGTGCTGTTTTGGGAGGTCTTTAGAATGTATGGCCATGCTGGAGGATGCTTGTCAGTGGGGGTGGGATTCGAGAGCTCAAAAAGCCTTGTGAACTTCTGTCTCTCTGCTTCCTATGCCTGCTTGAAGATGTGAACCTCTGCTTTCTGCTCTGGCACCTCCTGCCACCACGCCTCCCCACCATGATGGTCTCTAATTCCCTGCTACCTAAGCTCAAATAAACTCTTCATTTTATAAGTTCTGTTTGTCGTGGTGGTTCTTTCACAGCAACAGGACTATACTAATCCCCTAAATTGCTTTACCCAAGGTATTTTATCCTAGCAACAGGAAATTAGACACCATCCTCATGCAGGTCATACAACTGAATCTCACTATTTCCAGTGTAATGATAACTAAATAAATATCATTAGAGAGAAAGAACAGTATTTTGAAGGAGAATGACACATCTTGTATCAACACACAGTGTCTAAAGTTGAGAATAGGAGATATGAATTTGGAAAGTCCTAGTCTCTCATGAATTAACAGTATAACTACAATCCTAGCTTCCCTAATAAGGGTACCTAATTATACTATAGTTAGTTTAGATGATAACTTTAAATCAACTGGAGAAAGGCAAAAGGTTCTTGGGGACCATTATATGTAACATAAACAAATACACAATATAGATTGGGTTCCTTTTATAGCTAAGGTCATTTCCTTATGATATCTGAGATGAAAAGAAATTCCTATAGCTTGAATTGAAGAGTCCCGGTATTTGCGTAGACCCAATTTCATCTTTATCTTGGTTCCTCTGTTGATTACTTTAAATGATTTGATTGAGAGAAATATAGCAGGTTAACAAAGCACACTTCTGGTTGAATCTGTGAAAATATTTACAAAGGTAACTAATCATAAGAGTTCTGTTAAATTAGTAGATTAATCCATTGTTGGACTCAGTTTGTTGTCATTGGGAGATAGGAACTTTTAGATGTGGAGTTTGTTGGAGGAAGTAGTTCACTGTGGGGCAGTTGTTTATAATTTATCTTGTGCCATGTTGCTCTCTTTGCTTCCTGGCTTCCCTGGAATGAGCAACATTGTTATACCAGGCCCTAGCTGACATATTATGCTGCTATGTCACAGGCTTATAGCAATGGTACAATCCAGTCATGATCTAAACTGTCTGAAACTGTTAACTAAAATTAATAGTTCCTCATTTTAAATGGCTTCTTTCTGGTATTTGTCATAGCAATGAAGTTTTTATTAACACAGCGCCCTAGCTAAAGATGCAAAGCTTTTCAAATACAGCACTCAAATTAGGAGAAATTCCTATGTTATGTGATAAGTACTGTTTGATATATATACACACACACACACATATAAAGGACAAGAAGAAAAACTAGTAATAGTATCCAAATTAACAGCTATATTTTATTTTTAATTTTATTTACTTTTTTATGTGTATGAATGTACTGTCTGCATACAGGTTTGTGCGTTGTGTCGTGCAATGCCACGGAGGTCAGAAGAGGCTATCCGATTCCCCTGGAACTGGAATCAAAGATGGTTCTCAGCCTCCATGTGGGTTCTGGGGATTGAACCTGGGTCCTCTGCAAGAGCAGTCAGTGCTAGGCCATCTCTCCAGTCCCAACAACTATATTTTAAACAAATGACTCACCATTAGTACTGGATATGAGCCATATCTTTCTATGAACCTCAATCCCTAGACCAATAAACAGATTCCCTGCCAGTTCAAGGTCATCTTCCAAACTTTTCTATGTGTTCTTTCCATTTTGAGAGTGTTCTTTCCATTTTGAGACTCTTACACTGACTTTGTTTAATTATGGCTTTCTAGGGTTTCAGACTGGCCCTACTGAGACTTGGACTCTCTCACAATCTTTTTGGAGGCAATCATGGCTCATTTGGAAAGTTAGATCACTTTATTCCCAGGACCATGCAAAGAATTAGCTCATCCCAGTTTTCATTGATACTAGAATATAAACTCTAATTTTGCAAGTTATTTTCCAAAGGCAACATTGCTTTTGCATCTTATCATACTGGTGTTAATTAAAAAAAAATCACTCTTGGCTTTTCGAAGACTTGACAAATCCACAGAAGCAATTTATATAACTATCAAAACTTGCCTGCTCTTAACTTAGCCTCACTAACAAATTTGAATGATAAAATTATTATTCTTTTATACCAATAAATCCCACTTGGCAATATCAAAGTGCATATTAATTATGTAAAATCATAATATTGATTCCTACATCCTGCTCTAAACAAGGCCTTATTTTACTTGCAACTCATCAGCATCTCAGCTGCTTTGCTAGTCTAGCTTCCAATGTAATAGATTGCTTTGTAGTCAGGGGAAAAGTATTCACAATGCATTTATTGCCAACCAAATATCCCCTTTGTGGCTTTAAAAACTGCATTCAAACAGCAAGAAAATAAAGATGTCTCTCTCCTCTAATTGGCTTCAGGTGCAGCATTTATTTTAAACTTGAACTTCTCTATTAAACATAGTAATTGGTTATAAAAAATTTTAATTATCACGGTGGCTTCTTTTATTTGTATGCTCTTTTAAAGAATAGCTCCTTTTGAAGAGCACAGATACACCCAGCAGAAGGATTCTGAAGCTAAACCCTTGTATCTCATAGACATGAAAGACTAGAATGTTTAGTATCAGAACTGAAATCTTAGGTCATGGCCAAAATCCATCTCCCACACCCTCCTAAAAGCAGCGTTTAGTTAAAAGACTCATGTGTAATTAGAGCTGATTAATCTGATCGATATTCAGAAAGCTTTGTGAATATCTGACCCAGCCGACCTGCCTTCTGCTGTGTGCACAGAAAGGTGGGCCTTTTGCCCATCGTTTTCCCTCTGATCTCTTTCCATTGGACCTAGATGTCACAGTTCTCCTTTTTTAAGGCTTGGATCACATGCCCTGGCACAGAAAGTGGTTTTCATTATCTTAGGATAACCTCTTCTTTGGTCTTTACTTTCCAAGCACAAAGGAGTCATCCACCCTTTTCCTGTTCTATATAATGCTACTTTGAGACTAAGTGATATTGTTTTATATGAAAATTTAGAGATACCCCCACAGGCGAGAGGTGTTATGAACATTAGTTCTTGCAATCTCTGTCAATGCTTCAATGATAAAATTACCTTTATGGAGAAACATTGGGTTGAATATATACTTTCCCATACAGCAGGCTTTTATGGTACGCTAATTAAAGTAGAAAACCCTATATGTGTGCAATATAGGTGAGTTCACATTGCAAAGGGAACTTACAAAAATTGTTTGACTGACTAGTTTGATTTTATATTAAGAAAATTTCACATGCAAGTGATATAAATTTATTTGGCTATATTAGTTTCAATTGTTTACTTAATCAAAGGGCCCATTAGTTTCCAAGGGGGAGTCTCAAGAAAAATCTTTATTGTCTGTATGGATTCCAATATATCATATAGTGTTACATTTGGCAAATTGCATGCCCTATGTCTGTTTTGAAAGTAATATAGTAATGTTGGACACATCATAAAGAATAAGGCATAGATCCTGTTCTAAAGGACTTTATTATCAACAAATTAAATGAGGTATAAATTGCAGTGATCTCAATGTAAGATTGTATAATCCATTTTCAAATATAGAATTCCGTAATAACATAATAGAGAATAAACATTTAAATTTTTAGCAAAGAACACATTAATTTTTAATATTTTATTTATTTATTTTTATTTCATATCTATGTGTATACTGCCTGCATGTATGTAAGTGTACCCCTGTCCTGTGGTGCTGACAGAAGTCAGAAGATGGAATCAGATTCACTGGAAGTGGAGTTTGGGATGGTTTTTAGCAGCCATGTGAGTGTTGGGAATCACACTCAGGTCCTCTGCAAGAGCAGTCAGTGCTCCTTAACCTCCCAGCCACCTCTCTAGCCCCAGGAACATATTATTTAATATTCATCTTTCTAGTCTTATCTTTATCTACTTTCTTCTTTATCCCACAAAACCTAATAATTCTTGGAGTCCTCATAATAATCTGTGTTCATCTGTAATGTAATGTGTGTGACAAAATTTATTAAGTGCTATTAGAATAACAAATAATCAATTAATCAATCAAACAAATAAATAAATAAATTAAATAAACAGTGTTTTTTAGAGAAGTGACCCATCACTTCCAGAGAGTTCAGCAGGGAACAGGTATTGGGCTATATTAAGGGTAGGTTAGAGTTTGATAGAAAAGAGGCTAGAGAGTGTTAACTAGAATTTCTAAGTATTTTGATTCTCTTCCTTCTTCTTCTTCTTGTGTTCTCTTGACCACACAAGTAGTGATTAAAATGTAGAGTCTGTAACTGTTAGTAACATAAGCTTATCTTTCCATTATGGTAAAACAGGAGAAAAATTATGTATCAGTGTTAGAGCTGAATTCTGCATAAACCATTTTGTATCATCTGTCCAGTCAGGCTCAATGGCTGTGTTGAAGCCTCAACCCTCTTTCCCAAGATAAATTCTTGTTTATCTGTTTCAGGACAATGAACCTGTTTTGCCTCAGAGATTTCTGTTTTTGCTCTCTTCTTTGTCTTTGTTCCTTTCCCAATGACTCATTATTCAGCTTTTCAGTTATAGTGTCCCCTTCCCTCCAACAGCTTCTTCACTCTTGCCTTTGCAGCTGAAGTAGCTCCTTTGATACATTCTGCTCATCTTCCCTCTTCCTCTCTGCTCTTCCTACCTTAATTTGGATCTCTGTTAATGTGAGAATCTTGTAATTGATTGTTCTGATGCCATTTTCAACTCCCTGCAGTTTGGCTTTGCACATTTCTAAGACACAAAATAGATTAATCCCTGTCCTACTTCACTCAAGTCTTTGCATTTCTTATACCTTAAATTCCAATTTTAGTACCGTGATATATTATGTACCACCCTGAACTGGCTCCTGGCTACATGTCCTTGCTGTGCTTTCCCACCCACTTGGCACTCTCCAACTAATTGATATGTAACTGCTCACAGACTGAAACCCAGAAAGCTTCTTTTATTTTCTTGCATCATTCTCATGCAGCTTATCTCCTTGTCACCTGTTTTTCTTTCTTTTTTTTTTTTTTTAGCAAAAGGATGGCCTCATTATGTGGCCTGACAGATGCACACACCATCAAGCAATGGCGTTTATAGTACAAAATCCACTCTGGGGCCCAGTAGCTTTGATTTAATCATGGTTCTGGTGTGCTGTGTGGTTTTGTGAAGTTCCATACAGTCTCTGGACCTCAATTTCCCTTCTGTAAAATGCTATTAAAAGTGACCTTGGTTTTGTGAGGTGACAGTAGACTGTTCTGCATGTTTTTCTGGTCTCCCATCTGTGTCCTCTGTCACCCCATGTCCAGTGTTCTCCACGTATTTAGCCATCCCCTAAGATAGTAAGTGCTTCCAAGGACAGGACTCCTAACTTTGTATCTTATCATGAGAGCATGGTCAATTAATATTTATTAAAGAAGTAGATACATTAATTAGCAATAAATTTGCTACAAAGTCTAACTGGATTGATACAGGTAGAAGTCTTTTTCCCAGTAAAAGTATTTTCTAAAGTTTGCTATCTCTAGACATTCCCAACTAGTTGTTTTCCAGAAATAGAACTCAGAGAACCATCTTTTGGTTGTATGTGCTAGGTAGTAGTATATTCTTACTTTCTACACAGCCCTTGAGATGATTAGATCCATGAGATTTAAATGCACATATGTTCTTGGTTAATGGATGAATCTGATAAAGTGGCACTGTTGTGGGGGGTTATGTTTCTGTCTTTTCCTAGATTTTTTTCCCTGGTGTGACTTAGTTTCCTGTCACCATATGAAATACTTGAAGTAATTAAGTTAGAAAAAGAAAACTATGAATACAACTTAGGTATCTATAGGTCAAAACATAAAAATTTAAAAAACAAAAAGAGGGAGGTGGGAGGTGGGGTAGTATCCCTTCTGGGATACAAATGGAAAACTCTGTGTTCCAAGCCTACTGATAAATTTTCAATTTTAAGATCTTGAAACTAACAATGGTTTATATGTTCCCACAGGTAAAAGCACAAATCTAAATGCCTGAAAACGTACAACTTTTGGCTGTGCAGGATGGAATGGGAAATGCCAGCAGAGAGGCTAACCCATCTGAACATTAAGGAAAGAGGAACCTCAGACTGCCTGAGTCACAGACACTGAGCATCTCTCTGAATTCTATTGGGGTTAACTGTTCATAATGGGCCCTAATGAAGTTTACCTTCCAGATGCTGAGAAACCTTCCTATAGGAAAAAGAAAACATGATGGTACTGAAGTCATTCCCTAACTGTAAACTAGAGCCAACTGTTATAGTGGTAATTTCTTATAAAACAGGTATAACTACCTTTTTAAATTGACTGATAGACATAGGAACTGTGAAAGGATAATTCTCTATTTAGAGACAAATACAATAGTAAAGTCTTTATAAGCTGTGTAAATAAGCAAAATATATTAATACAAGAAAGCTCTGATATCAGCAATGAATTATTCTGCCTAGGAGAGGTTGGCTAGGGGATCCAAGCCCCCAAAACTATAAAGGCCTTTTGCCTATAAGTGAGATATATGCAAGGAGAAAGGCAGTAAGTCCCTGTTGCCGAAGACCTGGTGTAAGCATGAAAACATGTTTTGAGACGTCTCTTGCTAATGTACAATTGGCATCTGAAATGCCAGAGCATGTTACCAAAGGCCACTAAAGAAATATGGCAAAATATTGGTCTCCTTGAGAAAAGCAAGATTCCTCTGTCAGTATCAGCTACACCTCAACTGCCTGGAGATACTGTGCAACAGAGGCAGCCATGTCTCTCTCTCTCTCTCTCTCTCTCTCTCTCTCTCTCTCTCTCTCTCTCTCTCTCTCTATATATATATATATATATAAGATATATATTATATAATATAATTGCCTATAGCTCTCTCCTTGGAGGAATAATTCACAGTGATGCCACAAGCTTATGTCCTCTAGTGGTTAGGAGATGTATAAGCCACAATAAGAACGTTGTCACGCTTTATAGAGAAACCACAGTTTGTGGATTAAGCATACCATCCAAGGCATCTTGTCTTATGCTCACAGCATAGCTTGCCATAATAATTAGTATTAGTACTGCGTTAAATGCAGTTAGTTAGTAGGATTAAAAAGGTATCTTGGATGAAGCTGTCAACCCATGGAAGGGGAACAACCTGAACAGACTAGAGTCCAAGAAAATAGACTGAGAAAAAAACTCCAGAGAAAATAGACTGTTGTTTGCTTCTCACCCCTTGTGCCCCTTTCCCAAAAGCCTAGGGAACAACTTGTGGAAGAGGAGGCATGATAGAATGTAAGGGCTGCGAGAGATTGGGGTGAATCTGAGACTATACAGCAATATAGACTGGATTCCTATTTGATCAACATGCATGTGTATACAAGACTTTCTCCAACTGGACGTGTGGGAACCTTGGGTTGTTCAAAATTTGGACATAGATACTTGCAATTGGTTTTATATGAATGTTACATTCATTGCTTTTGCTTAGTATTTTGGCTCACTTCAAAAAAACGCACATTACCTAAGTGTATGGCAAACTGAGCAATGTCAATGTTATCTGAAAACAACTGTGCTATTATATTGTAGAATCCCTTAAAAAATAAACAAATAAAGGAAAAACAAGAAAAAGAAAAATATACTTTGGTTCACAATTTAGAGGTTTCAATTTATGATAAATTGGCCCCACTGTGAAAAAGTATTATGACATAGCAGGATCGTGTGGTGGCATAAAACCACTCCATCCAGAGATCTCATGAAACCAGCTGAGGCAAGCCCAGGTAGGTAGGCAGCAGCTGGGTGCTTCACCAAGGCTGAATGTTGATTGACTTAATATAAGTAATCCATTAATCCAGTTGTCTTTGGTTTAATTGGCTTTTGTGGCTGTGGGGGCGGAGTTATCCTCCCAGCTGGTATAAAAGGTAGGGTTGTGTGACTGAGATCTGGCATCTCCCGAGACCAGCTGAGACAAGCGCAGGTGCCAGGGCTAAAGAGCACCCCCACAGACCCCCCGCTGCCCCCCCTCCCCTCTCACGACTGGGATTTATGAAGGCATCTGAAGAGGCAAGCAAAGCAGCCTCAACACAGTGAAGAGGCAATTAGGTACTACATGGAATAAAAAGAGGCAAGGAGAAGCCCATTGTCAGTGTGCACGAAAGAAGAGATAACACTAGAAAGGTGACAGGATAATCCACATCAAGCTCCTACCAACCCTAATGGAAATTCCTACAGTGTGATACCCTCTGGGGATGGCCCGGACACAGATTTAGACAGTAAACACAATTGTGGAACAGTACTTAAAGAACTACAAGATGATAAAGAACAAATCAAAGAACTAAGAAAAGAGAATGAAGAACTCAAGAAGGACCTAGAAAGAGAGAATGACAAACTCTGGAAGGAACTGGAAACACTGAAAAGATCCCATGCTGAAAAAGATAAGGAAACCAACCAGCGAAGCAAAGAGCTACAGGAAGAGATTGAGAAGCTCCAAAAAGAAGTAGAAATACTAAAGAAATCAGAAGAGGAAATGAAAAAGGAAATCAAGCACTCATCCAATCAAGAGGAAAGGAATGAAAAAAGCCTCAGGAGCAGAATGGAGGAAGCAGAACAAAGAATATCAGACCTGGAAGATACAGAACAACTAAAAACCTCAAGGAGAGATTATGAAAAATTTAAAAATACACAAAAGTGGAACAACCAGGAACTGTGGGACACTATGAAAAGATCAAACCTCCTCCACATCATAGGAGTAGAGGAAGGAGAAGAATCCCAAGAGAATGGTATTGATCAGATCTTCAACAGAATAATAGATGAAAACTTCCCCAAACTAAAAAAAGACAAACCAATACAAATATAAGAAGCACATAGAACTCCAAACAGACAAGATTAGAAAAGAAATTCTCCACACCACATCATAGTTAAAATGCTAGACGCACAAAATAAAGACAAAATACTTAAAGCCACAAGAGGAAAACAACAAGTAACCTATAAGGGGAAACCTATCAGAATTACAACTAACTTCTCAATGCAAACTATGAAAGCAAGAAGAACCTGGAGCAAAGCATTCCCAGTGTTAAAGGACAATAGATGCCAACCCAGATTAATATACCCAGCAAAAATGTCGATTATAATTGAAGGAGAGAGAAAAACCTTCCATGACATAAACAAGTTTCTCCCTCTAGTTCTTTCTGGAGTTTGTCAATCTCTTCCTTTAGTTCTTTCCAAAGTTTGTCATTGTATCCCTCTAGGTCCTTTTTGAGTTTTTCATTCTCTCTCTTTAGTTCTCTGAATTCTTCTTTATTTTCTTTAATTTCTCTGCACAGGTCTGCAATTATTCCTCTAAGATCTGTTTCTTGGGTCACCTCCAGGGGGATCCCATTGTAGCTAGCTCCTACAGGGTTGGTAGAGCTAGGTGCAGAATTATCTTGCACCTTTCCCATGTTGTGCCTTCTTCGTGTCCCTGGTATGTGGGTTTCCCTTTTGTGATTCAAATTACAAATGTCTTTTCACTATGTTGAAGGCTTGCTTTGCTTGCCTCCTTCAGATGCCCTTCCACCCCCTTGTTAATGGGGTGTTAACTTGTCTAGGTTTCAGGCTTTCAATTTTGTTTGTATATTGGATATTGGAAGTCTAATTTGCTATTCCCTATTCCCTTCCTCTTCTGAAGGTTCTCCCAAAAATATCACCTTGATACTTTCTCCTCAATTCCAGTTGGTGGTGGGGGGGGGATGCCTGACTTTGCCGCAGTACCTGTCTGGAGCAGCTCTGGCTCCTACCTTAGCAGGCAAGGCTCGAACCTGAGCACCTGGGCACCCTGCGCAAGAACTCACTCACTATGGCACCACAGCCTCTGCTGGTTGTGGGGGGGAAGGGCGGTCCCACCTGGACAGCCAGAACCTACCAGGGTTTAAGGTTTAGACCCAAGCACCTCTGCCTCAAACCAGCAAATCAACCATCCAGCAACCCAAAAGTCAATCCACTCCAGGTCCCCCTGTCTGGAGTGGTGCTAGGATCCTACCTTAGCAGGAAAGGCTGGAACCTGAGCTGTATTCCCAGTGTTAAAGGACAATAGAAGCCAACCCAGGTTACTATACCCAGCAGCCAACCCAGGTTACTATACCCGGCAAAAATGTCGATTATAGTTGAAAGAGAGAGAAAAACCTTCCATGACATACACGAGATGAAAGAATACATGTCTGGAAAACCAACTCTTCAGAGAATACTTGAAGCAATTCAAAGGACAGACAAAAGGAGCAAACATCCCCAGGAACCTAGAAAGAGAAATCAACAAAAGCATAACTGCAGAAGTTGAAACTTAAACCAAAACTGCAAATGGATAATAAGGCAAAAGGAAGCAACACAAACCTATCAGTCATAACCTTAAATATTAATGGACTAAATTCCCCAATCAAAAGACATAGACTGGGATATTGGATTAGGAAACAGAACCCATCTATATGCTGTATACAAGAAACACATCTTACTTTCAAGGACAGGCACCACCTTAAAGTGAAAGGATGGTAAAAAATATTCCAAGCAAATGGTGCCAAAAACAAAGCAGGTGTTGCTATTTTAATATCAGACAAAGTAGACTTCAAAGTAAAAGAAATCAGAAAAGACAAAGAAGGCCATTCCATTTTTTATCAAAGGAACAGTTCACCAAGAAGATTTCACAATTTTGAATATATATGCCCCGAACTCCGGTGCAACAAAATTTATAAAGACAATTCTCCAGGACCACTAACCCCAGTATACTCATAGTAGGGGACTTCAATACCCCACTGAGTCTTTTGGATAGTTCAACAGGACAAAGAATAACCAGAGAGACATCTGAACTGAACGATATGATACACCATATGGACCTCATAGACCTCTATCGAATATTCCACCCTAATACCATAGAATATATTTTCTACTCAGCAGCCCATGGAACATTCTCCAAAATCAACTACATACTGGGACACAGAAGAAACCTCCACAAATACAGAAAGATTGAAATAATTTCATGGACTCCATCAGACCACAGTGCAATAAAGCTCAGCATCAACACTAGGATAAGCCCTACTGCCTACAAGAACACATGGAGACTAAACAACACACTCTTGAATAATGAATGGGTCAAGGAAGAGATAAAGAAAGAAATAAATGCATGCTCATGGATTGGGAAAATTAACATTGTAAAAATGTCCATTCTACTGAAACTCTTGTATAGATTTAACACAATTCCAATCAAAATCTCCAAGAGTTTCTTCACGGGCTTGGAAAAAACAGTTCTTAAATTCATTTAAAAAAACAAAAGACCCTGAATAGCCAAAACAACCAAGAGTGAAAAAAGCTACACAGAGGGGATCTCTATACCAAACTTCATACTATACTACAGGGCTATAGTCATAAAAACAGCCTGGTACTGGCACAAAAACAGACCTGTTGACCAATGGAACAAAAATTAAGATCCAAATCTGAACACATACAATTTCAGCCATCTTATATTTGACAAGGGGGCGAAGAAGCCACAATGGAGAAAAGACAGCATCTTCAGCAAGTGGTGTTGGCAAAACTGGATCACCACTTGTAGAAGAATGAAATTAAACTCCTAACTCTCGCCCTGTACAAAAGTCAACTCCAGATGGATCAAAGACCCAAACTCTGAAGGCGATAGAAGAAAAAGTTGGCAGCAGACTACAAGACATAGGCATAGGAAAAGACTTCCTAAATCAGACAGCAGCTGCACAAGAATTAAGGTCGACAACTGACAAATAGGACCTCATTAAACTCAAAAACTTCTGTACATCAAAAGAAACAATCAAGGAAGTGAAGAGAAATCCCACAGAGTGGGAGGAAACCTTCACCTCAGAAACATCTGACAAAGCATTGATTTCCAGAATATATAACCTACACCAAAAACAAAGAAGAAAGAAAACAATGACCCACTCAATAGATGAAGCAAAGAGCTAAACAGAGACTTCACAAATGAAGAATTAGAGATGGCTGAGAAACATCTTAAGAAGTGTTCAACATCACTCATCTTTAAGGAAATGCAAATCAAAACCACTTTAAGATATCATCTTACTCCAATAAGACTGGCTAGGATCAAGAAAACAAATGATACCAAGTGCTGGAGAGGTTGTAGGGAAAGGGGAACACTCATCCACTGCTGGTGTGAATATAAACTCATACAGCCACTATGGAAAGCAGTGTGGAGAACCCTTGGAAGACTTGGAATGAATTTGCCACCCAACCCAGCCATACCACTCCTAGGCATGTACCCTCAAGACTCACCCCACTGCAGAGATACATGCAAGGCCATGTTTATTTCAGCTCTCTTCACAATAGCAAGGAGCTGGAACCAACCCAAATGCCCCTCAACTGACAAGTGGATAGAGAAAATGTGGTACATCTACACAATGGAGTTCTACGCAGCAGTAAAGAAAGACGACATCATGAGCTTTGCAGGAAAATGGCTGGAGCTAGGGGACACCATGCTGAGTGAAGTAACACAGTCCCAGAATAACAAACGATGAATGGTATCCCTCATCTGTGGATGCTAGTGCCAATACCTAGTTGTAAGTATTTCTTGTACATGGCCCCTTGAGCTTTTGTCCAAAGCAGTTGGAAGTGATGCATATTGGAAACAATAATAATAACAACAACAACAACAACAACAACAACAGAAAAGACTGCATCGAAGAACTGACTGAAACAGTGAACTTCTGCTCAAAACAGTCAACTTCCACATGGAGAATATTGAGAAAGACTGAGAAAGAGATGAAAAGCATGTTTGGCAGAATGCATGAGCTCTGGTAGGGTGGGAGAATGGGGGGGGGACACGGGTCTAGATTTGATAAAAAAATAAATAAAAAATTAGAAAATAAAAAAATAAAAGATTATCAATAATTAAAAAGAAAAAACCACTCCCTCCATGACCAGAGACTGAAAGAAAGAGCAAGAGGAAAAGGTTGAGATAGCCAGTCTCTTTTGAGGGATGCTTCCAATAGCTAAAGACCACCCATGAAGCCTGTCTGTAACTTTCTACCACCTCCCTGTAACACCAAGCTGAGGTCACGCTCTTTGGGAAGCACAAAACAAAGCACTGCCATCCCCAGGTCCGAGGACATTGCACTTGCTCTTCTTCACTTTCTCCACTGAAGGAAGTGTTCCTGTGGTGCCTGATCAGACCCAGGAGCCAGTGGGTCACACTTAAATATGGATCAGAGCATTGCATATTGACATAAGAGGTTTGTTCACTGGCAGCAATCAGGTTACAGTGTGAAACTCACATGGTGGGTAGCTTTCCAAGTCTTGAAAGGTATTTTAAACATTTACTCTTTATTTAGTTATGCATTATTGTGTGTGCGCACATGCATGTACCCTAGTGCATGTGTGGAGGTCAGAGGAGAACTTGCAGGAGTTGCTTTGTTCTCTCCTTCTACTATGTATGTTCTTGGTGTCAAATTCATGTTTTCAGGCTTGGCAGCTAGCAGGCTTACCCACTTAGCTATCTTCCTGACTCTAGTCTTTTTCTTGGTTCTGGGTCGTTCTCTACAAATATGGCAGGGTAGAATGAGGCCAAACAACACACATCAACATTACTTCAAATATTCTCCTGCAATGTTTTAATAATACCAAATCCAAGTGAGATGTAGTAGCACACACCTTTATTCCCAGCATTCAGAAGCTGAGTGAAGTGGATCTCTGGGAGACTGAGGCCAAGCTAGTCTACATAGTGAGTTTCAGGCTGGCTGTGGGTACAGGGAGACTCTATCTCAAAAAGACCAAAGAAACAATAATAATACTAAATCCCATGCCATCACCCATTCTAAGTCTAGAAGTAGAACAGTCATTACTAATTATCAAGGCTCCTGGGTAATTTCAATGTGTAGGCAATATTGAGAACAGTACCCTGAGAAAAATTAGGAGATTGTTTCAGAAAATAAATGTCAGTAAACATGTTAAAGTTGGGTTGTCTCACCAGGCAAGTAGTTGAGCCTGTCATTAAACCTGAGTTTAATCCCACATGGTATAAGGAGAGAACTAACTCCTGAAAGTTGTCCTCACATTGCCACACAATGGTAAATACACAAAGAAAAGAAATATAATTTAAAAGCCAAAAACATGGTAAATTTTCTTTGCTATTTGATTCATGCACAGGAGTTGCTAAGCCATGAGGTGGTAGCCCTCTATTGTGCTGGCCTTCTCTAGGAAGAACACTTTCAGCTCCACTTCACATGGCCTTCAGGGTTCAGGAAAACCCTGAGAATTCCTGCTCTGAATATGTTGAAAGCAATGCTGGAGTCATTTCTCCAACTTCTCCTGTTGGTGGGAGTGATGTTGAAGCACCTATGTCTATAGGTGCATGTGCCATATGTGGAAATAATACTGTGGAGTTCGTGACACCTCAGGGTCTGGAAGAGACATGAGCACTCTTATACTTATTGTGGTATTGTTTATAATAGCCACTGGCATATGAATGGGTAAAGAAAATGTGGTGTGTATGTACAATAGAGTATTATTCAGCTATAGAAAGAAAAGCATTTGCCCTATAAGAAATGTGAGGCCATTTTGCTAATAAAGTAATCCACATGTAGGACTACATACTTCTACCATGTGAGGCACTACAATAGGAAGACTAATAAAAACATGCTAGGTACTTACTAAAATGAATTAAGTTCTAGATATTTGTTGTACAACCATCTGTCTATAGTTAACAATACTGTGTTATGCACCAAAAATCTGTTAAGAGTATAGATTTAAAGTGATTATAATGCAATAAATTTAAATAAGCATTAAATATGGGGCTAGAGAAATGACTCAGAAATTAAGAGCACTTGCTACTCTTACAGAGGACCTGGTTTTAGTTCCTAGCACCCACATGGTACTTAACAACCATTTGTCACTTCAGTTCCAGGGGATCTGATACCCTCTTCTGGCCTCTTCAGCCATTATATATACACATGGTGCACTTACATACATGCAGATAAAACACTTATATACAAGTATTTTTTAAAACATTACATGGTTGTATGCCAGGCATGGTGGCACATGTCTTTAATCCCAGCACTTGGGAGGCAGAGGCAGGTGGATCTTTGTGAGTTCAAGGCCAGCCTGATCTACAGAGTGAGTTCCAGGACAGGTGGGGCTACTGGGAGACCCTGTCACAAGAAGAACAAAAAAATAAAAATAAAACATTACATTGTTTTAAAGTACAAATATCATGTACATATTTTCTACTTGAGTATCCTGAAATTGAATGAGGAGTGTCTGAAATACATCTAACAAAATTTTGGTGGCAATTTTCTGAAAAAGATAAAATAGCCCATCAATAAATAAAAATAAATATAATTGTATCATTCCTTAGAGGGAACAAGCCTTAGAAATAAATGAGAAGCAGCTGGGGACGACATGCTAGACTATCTACTTTCCCTTTCAGAAGCAGTTGGGATTTCTAGTTAGAAGAGGCAGAGAGCATGTATCAAGAAAGAGGGATTACATTGTGAGAAAGCAAAAATCGCTTGAGGGATTTCTGTGCTCAAAGCTGTAGATGAAATGTGCTAATGATCAATTTAACGCCTGCCATTTTAATTAGCACCTAAGGATAAGCTGAAATCGAGAGAGAGAGAGAGAGAGAGAGAGAGAGAGAGAGAGAGGTTGGAAACAGTAGAATGCCCTGAGAAACAGCCCAAGGTCAGAAGGGAAAGTAAATAAGTACTGGTTAGAGAAGGAGGTGATCATGGTTTATTAAAAGTCAGTATCTAGAACTTTAATTTTATTAGTATATTGTCATAAGGAGCAAGGGAGATTACTCAGTGGGTAAAGTGCTTGTTGCTCAAGTGTGAATTCAAATCCCCAGAACTCAGGTAAAGCCCGGTGCAGTAGTGTGCACTTACAAACCCAGTGCTTCTGTGGGGAGATGGTAGGCTGAGACTGAACAATCTCTAGAAGCTCATGGGCCAGATAGCTTGGAGCACCCAAAAACAAACAACAAAAAAGAGACTCTCAAATAAGGTAGAAGGTAAGGACTGAGACTCAAGGTTATCCTCTGATCTCTGTGTTTAGGCTGTTGTCTAGGCATGCCTTCATTCCCACATACACTTCATGAACACATGCACATGGAATACACACACATATCAGACACACATACATACACACATTACAGACAAAAATATATTAAAAATGTAAAAATAGGAGCTGGAGAGATGGCTCAGTGGTTAAGAGCACCAGCTGCTCTAGTAAAGGACTGGGGTTTGAATACCAGCACACACAAGGCAAGCTAACAACCATCTGTAACTCCAATTCCAGGGGATATGATACCCTCTGCTGTTCTCCACAGGGACTGCATGACAGGTGCACTTACACACATGCAAACACAACACTCATACATGTAAAATAAAAATAAATTTAAAATGTAAAAAAAAAACTTTATTGTTTAAAGTTTGGAGCTAACAATAGTTAGTGAATTCTCTCAATAAAATTAATACTATGCAAACTATTTAAAAACTTTCCCTTGGGGTCCCAACAAAAAATAGCAGCATTGAGGCTGGTGAGATTGCTCAGTGGTTAGACTCACTGGCTACTCATGTAGAAGACCCAGTTTGAATCCCAGCACCCACATAGTGGCTAACAACAACTGTTTGTATCTCCAGTTCCCAGGGATCTGATGCCCTATTCTGGCCTACATGGGCACTTTATAACAGAGGTGCACTTGCAAACATGTGGGCTTAACACTCATATACATAAAATAAAAATGAATGCATCAAAAATGTAAATGGAAGAATTGATAGTGTATGAGCAACCTCACACATGAGATGTAGCCTGAACTGGTGTCAGTGTACCCTGAAGTGGGTACTAGCCAGTTGGTGATCTACTGCTCACGGGCCAAATGAGCAAAAGGAGCATTTCCTTCCCCAACCTGGTGGTGCTGTGGTGTGAACTATCTAGCAGGTGTAGTGTTAGTGAATCTAGTCTGCATAGCCAATATTGAGCCACCAAAATCCAAAAACACAAACGACAAAACCAAACCAACCAAATCCAAATGCAAAGGACACAGTGAAAAAACAACATGGGAAAAGCCCATAATAAACCCACACTGAACTCTACCAGTCCCACAGAAGATTCCTACAATGAGATCTCCCTGGAAGGAAACCAAGACATGGACCTTAGAAGAACAATTATAGAGATATTCAAAGAAATCAAAGAATATAAAGAACAAATCAGAGAACTAAGGGGAGAAAATGAAAAACTTGGGAAGGACTTAGAAGGAAAGAATGATGAACATTGGAAAGAACTAGAGGGAGAGAAAGACAAACTCTGGAAGGAAGTGGAAACATTGAAAAGATCTCAAGCTGAAATGAAAAAAGTATACCAGCAAAGCAAGGAGCTACAAGTAGAGAATAACAAGCTCCAAAAGAAAATGGAAATACTAAAGAAATCACAGGAAGAAATAAAAAAGGAAATGGAGCATTCATCCAATCAACAGGAAAGGATAGGTGAAAGCCTGGGAAGCTGAATGGATGAAGCAGAAAATAGAATATCAGTCCTTCAGGACAACATGAAACATCTAGAATACTTAAGTGAAAACTATGAAAAATTTAAAAAAACACATGAGTGGAATAACCAGGAAATGTGGGACACTATGAAAAGACCAAATCTCTGCATCATAGGGATAGAGGAAGGCGAAGAATCTCAAGAGACTGGTATTGATCAGATCTTCAACCAGATAATAGAAGAAAAATTTCCCAAACTGAAAAAAGACAGTTATATAAATACAAAAAGTACATAGAACAACAAATAGACAAGACCAGAAAAGAAACTCCCCATGCCATATCATAGTTAAAATGCTAGATGCCCAAAACAAAGACAAAATACTGAAAGCTACAAGAGAAAAAAATAAAACACATAAGAGGGGAAACCCATCAGGATTACAACTGACTTCCCAATGCAAACTATGAAAGCCAGAAGAATGTGGACCTAAGTATTCCCAGTGCTAAATGACTTTAGATGTCAACCCAGAGTACTATAACCAGCAAAAAAATGTCAATTATAGTTGAAGGAGAAAGAAAAATATTTCAGGACATAAACAAAATGAAAAAATACATGTCAAAAAACCCCCAACAGTTCAGAAAATACTTGAAGCTATCCAAAGAACAGAGGAAAAGAGCAACTGTCCCCAACCAACTAAAGAGAGAAACTAATCAAAGCCTAACAGCATAAACACAAATCTAGACCAAGAATGCAAACAAAGAATAAGTTGAAAGGAAGCAACACACATCTGTCAATGATGACCTTAAATATCAATGGTCAAAACTCCCCAATCAAAAGACATAGACTGGGAGAATGGATTAGGAAACAGAATCCATCTATATGTTGTCTACAAGAAACTCATCTCATTATATATAATATATATATATATATATATATATATATATATATATATATATACAATATCACTTGAATTGGATGAAATAGCAAAAGCAACTCTTATAAGAAACATAAAGTACATTTTTTTCAGTAGCCATAGGTAACCCTCCATTTCCTGTGCTCATTTAATCCAAACCTGTAACAGAGAGTCAGTGTCAAGCAGGAGAGGACTGAAAATTAACAACTCTTGTATATTCACAATCTATTTCAGGCCACTAGTAAACTAGCTTGAGTGTTTATACCAATTTAAACTTAATATGGTATCTTTCATTTTCCTAAATTGAAGTGTCATGTGATTGGTATATAAAGTTTTGGACAAAAACTGAACACTCTTAAACAAACCTTGACTAGATATACATCTATCTTGAACTAGTTGACTGAACCTTACAAATTTAAGCTTATTTATATAGTGTCCTTTTTACCTGTCACAACAAACCCTCAGACTTTTATCACGCAGAAACTTTCATCATCTTCACATAAATCCTTACTAAACCCCTTAAAACACTTTCCACCTTTTATATACTTTATACCTTGAGACATAGCATGATAAACAGATTAACAGATTAACCCTAATGTGCACAGATTTACTAAGTAAAACATATTTCCATGAATGAGATGGGACAGTTATCTCAAATACAATAGTTTGAAAAATTACAAAATGCTCAATAAAAATTGAGCTCTTCTTTACAGGAAAATGGCTGGAGCTAGAGGACATCTGCTGAGTGAAGTTACCACGTCCCAGAAAAAACAAACGACGAATGGATCCCTCATCTGTGGATTGCTAGTGCCAATTACCTAGTTGTAAGTATTTCTGTGTAGGGCCCCCTGAGCTTTTGTCCAAAGCAGTTGGGTGTAATGCATATTGGAAAAAACAACAACAACAACAACAACAACAGAAAGGACTGCATCAAAGGACTGACTGAAACAGTGAACTTCTGCTCAAAACAGTCAACTTCCTCATGGAGAATATTGAGAAAGAGATGAAAAGCATGTTTGGCAGAATGCATGAGCTCTGGTGGGGTGGGGGAATGGGTGAGAACATGGGTCTAGATTTGTTAAAAAAAAAGATTAAAAAAAATTGAGCTCTTAGTTTCAAACATCTCAGGACTAAACACCCTCTATATCCATCCAGGCAACCTGCCCCTTGCTTTATGGCAGGGTGGCAAATGACCAATGACAAACAGCTTCACACAGCAACTTTTTAAATCTTTCCTTCTGGGCCAAAGACTATGTCTATGTGGATTCGAGTAGCCCTGTCAGGCCTCCAACAGCAGATTGTGAAGGGCCTAAAGTCTGCTCTTCCTTCCCAGACACAACGTCAGACACATAAAATCTGTCATGTTATATTTTACATTTTGGAATATGGAAGAATATTTCAAATACTTTTAAGGCATTTCTTTATTAAAATGTTATTTGGCAAGATTTCACATTAGCTTAAAATTCAATTCGGTCTTTACATGTCTTTGAGGTTGCCACTTCAATGCCACAAAAATACCTTCTCTATCTGTCAGTGTGACCAGCATCCACGTGGAGAACCCCATGGTCAGCCTCTGTTCTCCTGGTGAACCAGCTAGATGTTTATACTGATCTGCTACAAGGTAACAGCTCCTAACTCAAACTCAATGGAAAAGGAGTGAAACTTCTGCAAAGTGCACTATTAAGAAGAAATACTTTTTGCTTATGAAAACAGTGACTCTTCTAAGAATAATAAAAAGGGAATATTTAACAGTTTTATCTCACATGACAATTTACTTGTAAACAGCTCCATCAGCACCTTGATGAAAACTCAAAGACACAGCTAGCTGAACGAGATGTCTCTAGTCCCTCGGGTGGGAAAGAGCTTCCTGGGCCCCCCTCCAGGGGTATATTGGTAGGGGGGCCAATGAGTATCCTTAGTAGGGACAGCTGAAGGGAGTTTGGGGGGTGGGGATGGGGGGAATCCTTCCTCATCCTGGTGAAAGTCAGGGACTCAGGGCAGGGCCAACTTCTCAGTGTTCTTGTGGCAGGCTGAGTTATGCTCATGCAGAACATTCTTGCCAAGGAGTCTTTAAGGCTTGCAATTTTGGCAAGGAGGGGCAATGCAAACGGCATCCTCCCAAATGAATCCAAGTCCTGGGACTTCATTGTAAGGCTATGGGTCTGGAGAAGAGACTTTGGGGTCCATGGCTCCCGAATGTGGGGAGAAATATTATCCATGAGGGCAGGAAATGGTAAAGGAAGGAGAGGGGTCTGTGTGTGTGGGTGGCACTCACCCCAGCATTGGCCGAAAATCCAAGAACATGAAAGGGAGCCTATTCATCAATCAAGGAAGGGGGTGTCTCACCAGCTGGGAAATTTCAGGATCCAACCGGAGGAAAGGGGGTGAGAGGCGTAGAGTCAAGACACAGACCCTGGTTGTTGGGTGAACACAGACAGAGGGCGAGCTGTTGCAGACTCGTTTATTGGGGGCAGGGTTAGGGGTTATGTACTGTTCACATTCCCACTCTCCTCTTGTCCTCCTTATGATTGGCCCAGGTCTGTAATGCTGTTTGTATGGTCTCACCTGCCTAGGGCAGGTTAGGTTGATGAGGGACAAGCTCTGAGCATGCTTAATTCTCAGCATACTGGCTACTACAGTTGTACAAGTTTGCATTCCCACCAGCAGTGGATGAGTGTTCCCCTTTCCCCATACCCTGGTTAGCATTTGGCATCATTTGTTTTCTTGGTCCTAGCCAGCATTATTGGGGTGAGATGATATCTTAAAGTGGTTTTAATTTGCATTTCTTTAATTATTAGCGATTTTGAACACTTTTAAAGATGTTTCTCAGCCATCTCTATTTCTTCGCTTGTGAAGTCTCTGTTCAGCTCTTTACTCCATCTTCTGAGTGAGTCATTTGTTTTCTTCGTTTTTTGAGTAGTTTATATATTCTGGAAGTTAATGCTCTGTCAGATATATCAGCAGTGAAGGTTTCCTCACACTCTGTGGGTTTTCTCTTCACTTCCCTGACTGTTTCTTTTGCTATACAGAAACTTGAGTTTAATAAGGTCCCACTTGTCAATTGTTGACCTTATTTCCTGTGCAGCTTCTTTCTGATTTAAAAAGTCTTTTCCTACGCCTATGTCTTGTAAGTTGCTGCCAACTTTTTCTTCTATCACCTTCAGAGTTTTGGGTTTCAAATTGAGGTCTTTGATCCATTTGGAGTTGATTTTTGTAAAGGGTGAGAGGTAGAGGTTTAATTTTATTCTTCTACAAGTGGTGATCCAGTTTTATCAACACCATTTGCTGAAGATGCTGTTTTTCCTCCATCGAATCTTTTTGGCCCCCTTGTCAAATATGAGCTGGCTGAAATTGTGTGTGCTCAAGTTTGGATCTTCAATTTTGTTCCATTGGTCTACAGGTCTGTGACTTTCTAAACCAAACAGCAGCTGCATAGGAAATAAGGTCAACAGTGGACACGTGGAACCTCATCAAACTCAAAAGCTTCTGTACAGCTAATGAAACAAGGGAGGGAAGAGAAAACCCACAGAATGGGAGGAAATCTTCACCAGTAATACATTTGACAGAGCATTAAAATCCAGAATATATAAACTACTCAAAAAACAGAGCAGAAAACAAATGACTCACTCAAAAGATGGAGTAAAGAGCTGAACAGACTTCACCAATGAGGAAGTAAACATGCCTGAGGAACATCTTAGAAAGTGTTCAACATCATAATAATTAAGGAAATGCAAAATAAAACCACTCTCAGATATCATCTCACTCTAATACGGCTAGCTAAGATCAAGAAAACAAAAGATACAAAATGCTGGAGAGGTTGTGGAGAAAGGGGAACACTCATCCACTGCTGGTGGGAATGTAAAGTTGTACAACCATTGTGGAAAGCAGTGTGAAGGACCCTTAAAAACTCAAAATGAGCCTACCACCTGACCCAGCCATACCACTCCTGGTTATATACCCACAAGATTCATCCTACTGCAAAGATACAAGCACATCTATATTTACTGCAGCTCTCTTCACAATAGCGAAGAGTTGGAACCAACCCAAATGGCCATCAACTGAGAAGTGGATAACAAAAATGTGGTACGTCTACACAATGGAGCTCTATGGAGCAGCAAAGAAAGATAACATCATGAGCTTTGCAGGTAAATGGATGAAACTGGAAGCCATTATGCTAAGTGAAGTAACACAGTCCCCCTCAAATAAACCAGGAATGGTTTTGCTCATCTATGGATGCTAGTACCAAATCCCCCAATTGAAAGAAAAGCTGAGCAATGTTATTGTTATATTTCTCTCTATCTGAAAGCAACTGTGATGTTATAATGTGAATATCCTAATGAGCCCTAGAATTAACTTATCACTTACTTTAAGACATGGTAACTAATGTATACGTGTGGAAGGTATCTATTCATATTTTAGAGTAATATAAAATTAATAGAAAAATTTGTACCCATAACCATTAAAAAAGTGACTTCTGTATGTTAAACCTTTGTCAGATGGGTCACTGGTGAAGAGTTCCACTGTAAACTTGTTTTGGAATTAACCTAGAGTTTATTTTCAGAGTTTGTATATGTATATGGTATATGTATGGAATATATATATATATATGTATATATATATATATGTATATATATGCATACTTTGGAGTAATACAAAATTAAAGGGAATAGCAACTACAAAAAAGACTTGTTCAAAGAATTGACCAAAACTGTAAACCTCTGCATCAAAAAAATTAAAAATTACTGAGAAAAAGACGCAAGACAGGACTTAACATGTATGGCAGAATGCATGAATTCTGGTGAGGGGTAATGGATGTGGAAACAGGTCTACATTTGATTAAGAAATGTTTTATGAAATGTGAAAAAGCTCAATAAAAATTAAGAAAAAAAGAAAAATTAAATACACCAGAAAAATTGTACAACTCCTTATTGTACACTATTAGTAAAGGTTAACTCATTGAAATAGTATGTTTAATATTCATGTATACTTGAGTATTACTTTAAGTACATAGGTAAGGGTCACAAAGTGCTATGTTCCAGCAAAGGGTTATGATAGAAAAAGTTGAGAAAAATATTACTCCCAGCTGGGAAGGATCCTGAGAGGGCTTGCTATATAATAAAAATCAGAGACAGTAACTCTTATATAGAACAAATGGCCAGTTCCTTGGTGCAGAAGGCTTCAGCTGAGCCTTGAGAATGAGAAGGATTTGAAAGTACAGTGATGGAGGAACCTGTATGCTAGCACCTGAACACATGTGTGGGTCAGATGGTCCTCAGGGCTGCAGAGCACAATGCTGTCTATTCAACATGACCTACTTGTCCTTTCTACTGGTCTAAATTGCTTCAGTCGCCTCTCCCATAGATTGATTCCAGCTTGGTGAAGGCAGTAGAGACCCTGAAGGAAATTCTTATTAATGCCACTTGATGTTTCTAATGACTTTACTGGCAAACACCAGCAAAGAAGATTGATGATGGCTCTACAAGATCACAGGCACGTAGCTAGGAATACAAAGCAGTGTAACACCAAGTTTGAGCGGAAATCTTTGAAACTCTGCATTCAAGCAGGTGAAGCTGATCACAGTTAAAGTTGTTCTGCTTCTCAGATGTAAAAAGAAAATAAACAATGATTGAAGCAAGTAGATCAGGCTGACAGCTCCTTTGCAAAATTGATCTTTGACAACTGAATAAAAGCCAAATATCTTCAATTTTGAGCTCAGGGACTAGGAACAGTTCATATATGAAACAAAGTTGACATGCTCAGAGAGCTGTTTCTGCAGCTTATACTTTGAATTTAAGAATGAACAGAGCTAGTCTCTGATGGGGGTGGTGGTGAGTGAAAGAGAGCCCAGATTTCTCTCTTTCTCTCTCTCTCTCTCTCTCTCTCTCTCTCTCTCTCTCTCTCTGTATTGTTGGCGATTCAATACAATACTAAACAATTTCATGTGTACTTTTACTCATTTTTAAAAAAAATTATTTATTTTTTTATGTGTATGAATGCACTGTCTGCATGTAGGTTTGTGCACCCGTGTCGTGCAATGCCGAGGAGGTCAGAAGAGGGTGTCAGATTCCCCTGGAACTGGAGTTAAAGACGGTTCTCAGCCGTCATGTGGGTGCTGGGGATCGAACCAGAGTCCTCTGTAAGAGCAATCAGCGCTCTTAACCTCTAGGCCATCTCTCCAGCCCCCACTTATACTCATTTTTTAAACCTCTATATGTCAAGTGCTCTTACATGTAAACTTTACGGGTCGTCATAATTGCAATTACTGCATATGAGTCTTAAATGTGGCCTTTTATTCTCTTCTTTGATCCCATCACTACCTATCTTCCTTCTATCCACTTAACCTTCTACTAGAAGTAATCCTTGTGAATAACTATTATGTGATGTTAATATTTTCTACAAGTTCATGTAATTGTTTGTGTATATATTGGTAGACATATATGAGGAATTTTGTAGCAGTTGATTGTACACAAAATCAGATCCCACACCAATCCTGCCTCTCATTTTCTTTTCTCACTCACTTTTTCTTGACAGAAATCACTGTAAATCAAATGGTTTACCACTAATTTGTTTTCTTAAATGACTGTATTATGTTTCATGAAATGGATATAAAACTGAAGGTTATCATACTTTGGCTCATTCTTTTTGGGGCAGTTTTTAAATTCCATCCAAGTAATTGCATTTCAAAAGCCAACAAGATGAGCTTATTAAAGCATGTCTTCACATCAGCCATAAACTCTGAAAACCTAATTAGAACTGTGGACATTGTGAGGAGAAAACCAAGACTTGTGCTGCTGAAGTCTTTCTCCCCCATAGAGGAAATTGAAGCCTTCAACTTTACCATCTGGGCAGGGAAACAGGCAGATAAAGACCCATGTTGAAATTAGCATTCCAAATGAATGGGTTTTGGCTGGTTTCCATTGTGCTCTCATTCAATTACAAAATTCTGCATAGTTGGCATTTACTCGTTTACATGGATTTTTTTTTTCCAGCCTACTTTTAACATCTCTTTTCCTTATTGGACCATACCTATTACCCTGAATGCAAAATATCATTCTTTTCTTCTATTTTTGCCATTTTTTGGCTGCTTTAACAAATTGCCATTGTCTGGGTGGCATTAAAAATCACACTCACGTGTCACACAGTTCTGGATGTTGGAAATAAGTAATTAATCGTACTGGAAATTTTGTGGAATCCAATCAGAGTTGCTACACTTTACTGGAGGAATTAGGAACTTTTCTTGGGGTTCTTAGTCCAAATAATAAAAGAATTTAAGGACAGTTCTAACAGAGGCTCTAGAACAATTTTGTTAGGGTTGCTAAGCTCTCCCAGGTTCTTTCCTTGCATGGAGTAATCTTTTTTTCAACTTTCCTTTTTCTGTCAGGTAATAGAAGCTGTTAATACCCTTTCCTGGTTTGTAACACTTTGTGCCTTGTGTTAGAATTATCTTGTCTTCACTTTTTCAATGTGTTTCCCCACTTGCACATTACTAATAGTAAGGTAAGTGATGCAGATTCATTTTCTAAGTAACTCTTAGCTGAAAAAAGATGCTAGACCACCAACATTAAGACCATCTTAGCATTGGATGCTTGCTCATGATAGTGTTTCCTATCCAGATATTGTGTGTGGAGGTGGAGGGCATATCTGTCTGCATGTGTGTATGAGGGTGTGCGCACCTGTTAAGGTTCAAATGGTTGATGCTTAGATGCCTTCCTCAACTGATTTTTCCGGCTTAATTTTTTTTATTCAATATCTCTAACTGAATCTGGAGCTCACCATTTTGGCTACAATGATTGGCTGTTGGGCCCTCAGAGTCTGCCTGTCCCTATCAACTAACAGTGAGGTTACAGGCATATATCTCCATGTTTGGCTTTTATTTAGGTACTGCAGATCCAAACTCATATCCTCATGCCTGCATAGCAAACAGCTTACCCAATGAGCTACCCTTCACCCTCCAGTGAAAATTTGATTGGAATATTCCCTTTTATCCCTGTTAAATTCTAGCCATGCAAGACATGGTTAGAAAGGACCTAACCCACTTCTCCTTTCTCAAATAGCAAAAGATTCTTTCCTGCTGTCTTTCCAAACTGGTAGCATAATCTGTTGTGCTTTTACAATCTGTTGGTATTCTAAAAATGAGAACAATGACCTTTGTGTTAATTAGTTGATGTGAGAGCCTGCTGGGACTAGAATAACAATTAATGGAGATTATAACTGCAGAGGTAATAACTAATGTTACTGATGAACTCAAATAGTATATATCCATACTAATGCACTCTTTAATCCCCCTTTCTCTTGCTTGAGATGATGGCAGGATTACTTAATGATTTAATAAATACACTAAAGACTGCCTCTAAAGTCTAGAAAATAGAAAATTACCTCATTGAAGTTTTCAAATGAATATATGGATTTACAGGTATAACACTTCAGGAGGTGTATCAGTACTGAATTAAAATACAGTAACTAGGGGCTGGAGAGATAGCCTAGCGGTTAAGAGCACCGACTGCTCTTGCAGAGGACCCGGGTTTGATGCCCAGAACCCACATGGCGGCTAAGAACCGTCTGTAACTCCAATTACAGAACTCCAGCTCCAGGGGAATCTGAGACCGTCTTATGACCTCTGCGGCATTGTACAACATGGGTGCACAAACCTACATGCAGACAGTACATTCATACACATACAAAAATAAATAAAATTAAAAAATACAGTAACTAGAGTATTGAAAACTCAAACATGGTTTTAAAAGTAAACATAGCCGAGATGGATCCACTTTTTGTGGATTTTTTATTTCAGGAAGTAGTATCTATTTTAAATTAGAAACACATAATGTAAAGATAAAGATTCATAAAAAAAGGGGAAGAGACTATTTTAGACAGAGTGACTTAGAAGATAAATCAAACACATGAGAGAATATCTATGGTAGCTGCAATCCTTCCAAAGCTCTACGCAATTCCACTGGAGATAGCTGAAACTTTTAGCCCTGTTTGTTCCAAGCAAAAATGGTTCATTTTATTAGCATTCTTGACCTCAACCCATTCAGGAATCTCTGGAAATTGTAGGCAAAGATTTCAAGACTGCATATGGACATTTATTTCAGGAATTTAAAACAATTTAAGAATAGTAGGGAATTGGACTGGAGGGATCATTCCTCAATGTAATTAAAGCCATATACAAGAAACCCACAGCCAACATCATCCTAAATGGAGAAAAGTTAGAAGCATTCCCCTTAAAGGCAGGAACATGGCAAGGCTGCCCCCTATCTCCACTACTCTTTAGTATAGTGCTTGAAACATTTAATAGGGCAATAAGACAAGAAAGGGAAATTAAAGGGCTATAATTGGAAAAAAGGAAGTCAAGCTGTCTTTTTTTTTTTTTTTTCAGACAATATGATAGTTTAACTAAGGGATGCTAAAAGCTCCACAAGAAAACTCCTGGAAATGATTAAGAGCTTCGGTAAAGTGGCAGGATACAAAATTAACTTATAAACATCAGTAGCCTTTCTTTACACCAACAACAAGCAACTGAAGAAGGAATATAAGGAGAACTTCCCACTCACAATAGCATCAAAAACAATAAAGTACCTGGGAACAAACCTAACCAAAGATCTCTAAAACAAAAAATTTTAAACCCCTGAAGAAAGAGACTGAAGAAGACATCAGAAGAAGGAAAGACCTCCCATACTCATGGATTGGAAAAATTAATATAGTAAAAATGTTCATTCTACCCAAATTAATATACAGATTCAATGAAATCCCAATTAAAATTCCCATGAGTTTCTTCATAGGCTTGGAAAAAATCCTTAAATTCATATGGAAAAACAAAAGATCCCTAATAGCCATAGTGACCCTAAGTGAAAAGAGCAGTATAGGGAGGATCACTATGCCAGACTTCAAACTATATTACAGTGCTATAGTCATAAAAACAGCATGGTACTGGCACAAAAATAGACCTGTAGACCAATAGAACAAAATTGAGGATCCAAACTTGAGCACACACAATTTCAGTCACCTCATATTTGACAAAGGGGTCAAGATGACTCAGTGGAGGATAGATAACATCTTCAGCAAATGGTATTGGTAAAACTGGATCACCACTTGTAGAAGAATAAAACTAAACTCCTACCTCTCATTCTGTACAAAAATCAAATCCAAATGGAAAGACCTCAGTGTGAAACCCAAAACTCTGAAGATGACAGAAGAAAAGATTGGCAGCAACCTATAAGACATAGGCATAGGAGAAGACTTCCTAAATCAGACAGCTGCTGCATGGGAAGTGAGGTTGACAATTGACAAGTGAGACCTCATTAAACTCAAAAGCTTCTGTACAGCAAAAGAAACAATCAATGAAGTGAAGAGAAAACCCACAGAGTGGGAGGAAACAGTCACCACTGATACATCTGACAGAGCATTGACTCCCAGAATATATAAACTACTCAAAAAGCAAAGAAGTAAGAAAACAAATGGCTCACTCAAAAGATGAAAAAAAGAGCTGGGCTGGAGAGATGGCCTAGCGGTTAAGAGCGCCGACCGCTCTTACAGAGGACCCGGGTTCAATCCCCAGCACCCACATGGTGGCCGAGAACTGTCTGAAACTCCAATTCCAGGAGAACTCCAGTTCCAGGGGAATCCGAGACCCTCTTCTGACCTCCACGGCATTACACGACATGGGTGCACAGACCTGCATGCAGACAGTACATTCATACACATACAGAAATAATAAAAAAAAGAAATAAAGAGCTGAACAGAGACTTCACAAATGAGGAAGTAAAGATGGCTGAGAAACATCTTTAAAAATATTCAACATCACTAATAATTAAGGAAATGCAAATTAAAATAACTTTAAGATATCTCACTCTGATAAGACTGGCTCAGATCAAGAAAACAAATGATACCAAATGCTGGAGAGGTTGTGGGGAAAGGGGAACACTCATCCACTGCTGGTGGGAATGTAAACTTGTACAACCAGTATGGAAAGCAGTATGGAGAACTCTGAAGAGACTCAAGATGAGCTTACCTGTTATGGTTCAATGTCTTTGAGTCAGGGATGATCGCATTCCACATGCTGTTCTTCCCTTTTTGGCTCAGCTCCAGAACTTGTCTCTTGCCTGCTGGCCAACAGTTTCTAGGCTTTGCCCTCACAAGAAGGGGGGAGGGAAAACCACAGGAGATCACCCGTGGAAATGAGTAGACTCCCACACAGAGAGCCGGGGAGATAGTAACTCTGTTTATTTTCTGTCAGTGAGGTCTATATATATTGAAGGCTACTGTGCTCTGGGCAAGGAAGTGGGGGGGGGGCAGACAGAAGGGAGGGGTGAGCCACCTTGGTTCTAATTGGGGGAGCTGCAGAGCTTTGGTTTGTGCAACAGATAACTAGAGGTGTGACATTTTGCTCAGTGCCTCAAGGGAAGGGGCCATCTGGTTCTGGAACTTTACAGAGATAGGGCGAAGCAAGAATCATTGTAATATCCCGAATCTTTCTGATACAGATAACTCACAGAGGCAATCTGAATGCCCACAGAGATATCAGATAACCAGAGATCTTCCGGGACAGGTCTTACAAGTTCTTGCTTCAAGCCACACACAAAGTTTCATTCCCACACTTACCACTTGACCCAGCCATACCACTTCTGGGTATATATCCACCAGACTCTACCTAGTGCAGAGATACATGTACAGTCATGTTTATTGCAGCTCTCTTCATAATAGTGAAGAGCTGGCACCCACCCAAAGGCCCCTCCACCAATGAGTGGTTAGAGAAAATGTGGTACATCTGCACAATGGAATTCTATGCAGTGGTAAAGAAAGATGGCATCATGGATTTTGGAGGTAAATGGATGGAACTAGAAGATATTATGCTAAGTGCAATAACAAAGTCCCAGAAAAGAAAATGATGAATGGTATCCCTCATTTGTGGATGTTAGCACAATGTTCTGAGTTGTAAGGCAAACTGAACAACATCAACACTATATACCCCTTTCCCTGAAAGCAGCTGTTCTCTGATAATATAAATCCCTTAACAGGTTTTAGACTTAACCCACCACTCATTTTTAGACTTTGTAATCTTGGTATATGGGTGGAGGATACGTAGGCATATTTTAGAGTAATATAAATTTAAAAAGGAAAAATGTGAAGCCTGAAATGTGATATGGAAATGACAGTTTATGTACAGATGATATAATTTTAGTATAGGTGATATATATATATATATATATATATATATATATATATATAAGCAATACAGATTGGAGGGAACAAGAGCAGAGGAACTGGGACAGGGAACCGACTGAAACAGTAAAGTTTCCCCAAGGACAATGATCTTCTGCTTTAAAAAAAAAACTTTGAAAAGTATCAGAAAAAGATTCAGGGCAGGGACAGCAGGGTATATGTATGAACTCAGGTGGGGTGGGGGGCATGGAAGACAAGATGAGTCTAGACTGGACTGAAAAATGATGTATGAAACTCACATAACTTCAATAAAAATGTTAAAAAAGAAATAGTAATCTAGATGATGGATTATTTTTGTGTTATGTTATGTTGTGCAATGTTATGAGCAGATAGCATACATACAAATTGCTTTAGAATAACACCTTCAAGAAAGGAGATGGAGAGATGTGTATTCTCCAGAGCCCACTGCACTCGAATCTCAGAGAGGCCCTGGAGGAGGAGAGCAGCCTGTGAGTTTTAGCTTTCAGGTAGGTGATTAAGGAAGCACTGCTTTTTTCCTCTGGTGTCACCAGACCATGAGTTATTAGCTTTATTATCACAGTCAGGTGTCCTGGAAATTTCTTGGTCTCTAACCCCATTCTACCACGCATTCATGAGTGGTTTAAAGGAACTCCCTTTTCTTTTTAGCAATTATTGTTTCCAACGTATGTTTTTATTGAATTTTGTGCATTCCATACAAAACATCATAATCATCCTTATAACCCCTTCTATCTCCACAGTCTCCCATAGCACCATACCATATATCAGACATTCTGTCATATATTTTAAGGCCTATAGAGTCATGGTTATATACCCAGGTGTTCCTCAGTGCTGGTTCATCCACTGGAGTCTAGTCAACCTGTTTAGAATCTCTCCCTTAAAGGAGATTAACCCCCTCACACAGCAGTAATCAACTGCCAGTAGTTCTTCAGCTAAAGTTGGAGACTGCTGCCCATTTCCCCAATTTTATGCTGGGTTTTTGTCTGATTGTGTCAGCATGGGTCTTGTGCATGCTGACACTATTGCTGTAACTTCATATGAACAGGTTCCCAGAGGCATAGAAGACTCTGTTTCCTTACATTCATGTACCAACCCTGGTCATACAATCTTTCTATCCCTTCTTCTGCAAATGGTCCTTGAGCCATACGTAGGTGAGGGTTAATACAGGAATCCTATGCAGGATTTTGTTCTCTATACTTTGGCCATTTATAGCCTTCTGTGTGCATCCAACTCTGTTGCAAGAGTAAGCTTCACTGGTAAGAGTTGAAAGATGCATTAGTATTCTCTCTACCCTGGGCTCCGCTATGTTACATGAGCCTTGGGTTTAGAAGTTCCATTTTAGATGTGTGACTTAGGGCCAGGCATCTCACAGATACTGTTCTCTGGGTGGGACCAATTGTGAAACTCTGAATAGTCTCCATCTACTGCAAAAAGAAGCTTCTTTGTTGAGTGGTGAATGGTATGGTTGTTCGTAAATATAAGGATCCATATTTATCGTACAATAAGAAGTCACATTTGCCTAGGGATATGAGAGAAGTGGGGTTTTCTCTAGGCTCTATGACCTCTTCAGTCATGTGTATTTGGCCATGTTTGCAGTGCCACCCATAAGTTCTCTCCCATTGAGAGGGCTTTAAGTCTAATCAGATAGCTATGATTACCTCCAGGGTGAAAGTGCCACTACTACATCAATATAGTTTGTTGTGCTGGTCATTGTTATGGTTACTAGGCTTTGAAGTTGTGGTTGGACCATTGATTGATTTTTCTCCCTTAAGAGCTTGGATAGTATCCTTCAGAACTATGAGAACTAGTCCTCAAGGAGGAGGCTTCCATGTCAATTCCAGCTCCATTGCTCCAAATCCTGTGTTGGAAAGTATGTCCTGTCCTACCTTCAAGGTCTGGGAGGTAATCAAGGGCTGTGGCAATAACTTGTGTTATTTTGAGAATCTCTTGGACTACCCTGACCCACAAATCTAAGGAAGGTTTCTCCTCTTTGGCACTGTGTTCCTTGTTAAATAACCTTCATGTATACACATGAATTCCTCTTTATTTTGATTAGCCAAGGAGCTATAATCCACATCTGGTAGTTGCAGCTGTGATAAAATCTCCAGTCTGTCACCTCTACTGAGACAGATTTGGAGAGTATGGGGAAGGGTGTATGATGAAGTAGAAAAACACTGGCTTCCTTGTTTTACTCTCAAGTTGAACACATTGCTGGGAATAAACAAGCTTTGGGGTCTAAACAAGATCTAAGAAATCACATGAGTTTTATAAAACTTCCTCTTTTCTTTCTCTCAATTTGTGCTGTTGACTAAGCATCCCCTGACCTATGGAGAAATAACATGTTGCTCCTTCTGCTTCCAGAGGCATACTCCCTGATGTCATCACCATAGAAACTGTTAAATATTTACTCATTTCTTTGGTTATGTATTTATATATATATGTATATATACATACATATATATGTATGTATATATATGTATACATGTATATATGTATATATACATATATGTATACATATATATGTGTGTGTGTGTATATATATATATATATATATATATATATGTATACATATATATGTGTGTGTGTGTATATATATATATATATATATAGAGAGAGAGAGAGAGAGAGAGAGAGAGAGAGAGAGAGAGAGACTGTTCTAATTTATAAAGAATTTGTTGTGCCTCAAGAGAACTCTGAGGTAAGTGCTGGCTTTCTAGCTTTTCTGAGTTCAGACACATTAGGTGGGAAGAAGCTGAAGAAAGCCACAAGGGCTGGGGCTAGAGCAATGGCTCAACAGTTATGAGTACTTGCTGCTCTTGAAGAAGACCTGGGTTTAGTCCCTGCACCCACATGGGCTCTGTTGCCTATTGTGGGCTTTTTGGGCTTTGCACAACATACCAGGGACAGATACACAAACAACCAAAACCTCTGTACACTAAAAATAAATAAATCTTTAAAAATGAAAGGCACAGGGGCTCATGAGGAGTGGCCTGTGTAGAGCAGATGCCCATAGCATCTCAAAAAAATATGTATCTGATCATCTGGATGAATACAAAGAAGAAAATACTCTCCTTTACATGTCTGTTCACTATGTTTCTCCCAACTTGTGGCAGAGGTCAGATGCAAGGGCAGTTGAATTGGTGAGAAACAAAGGTGATCATCGTGGAGTATGGAGACTTTGGGGGAACACAGTCGTTGTGAGGTTGGGAAGGCAAAACCATCAGACAGAGATGGTTCATCTTGAAGATAAAATGTGGAGACCTGGAGGTGAATGAATATGGAGCACGAGAAGTGCAGAGGCAAAGCATAGCTGTCAGGATACCACTGGGGCTGGCACTACTCCATGACAGCTAAAAGATGTTCCTTTATTTTCTCCTCTCCTTCTCCATCTCTTCCTCTTCTACACCTTCCTATTGCATCCCTCTTTTCTTTCCCCTGCTGCCTTCTGAACCTCTCCACCTGCACTATACCTCAAGACAGAACTATTGATACTACAATCCTGCTACACTATTGATTAAATAAAATCATTCACTCATTAGCATGGAGGTGGGACCAGGGAGCGCCAGCTCTTTCGATCTGTGAACACGGCACACAAAGTTGCGAGAAGTCATCTAATTAGTACAAGGTCACTCTGCAGATATAATCCCACTTTCCTGACTCTCAATTAAATATTCTTTCTGCCTGACAACAAAGTTTCTTAGATAACCAAAGAACTTGATGTCATACATAAAGTCATTTCACTCCTGAAACAAATCATTGAACTGTCAGTGTTTTGTGACAACACTGTACTAAAGGCTGGACATTGGGGCTGGAGAGATGGCCTAGTGGTTAAGAGCACTGACTGCTCTTGCAGAGGAACAGGGTTCGATCCTTAGCACCCATATGGTGGGCTGAGAACCGTCTGAAACTCCAATTCCAGGAGAACTCCAGTTCCAGGGGAATCCGACACCCTCTTCCGACCTCCGGCATTGCACAACACGGGTGCACAGACCTGCATGCACACAGTAAATTCATACACATAGAGAAAAATAAAAAAAAATAAAGGCTGGACATTAACGTGGGTGAGAATTGAGTTGCAAAAGCACTTTATAGTTCTTTACTCATATTCCTTAAAATTATAGAACTGATTATAATTTGCCCATTTGCAGTGGAGGGAACAACATTAAAGACATTTTTGTGTGCCTTTATTGATGTTTTGTGTATTTCAGACATAATTTTTTAATTCAGTTCAGGCATATTCCCCTTTCACTTTCCCCATCCCATCTCAGATCATGCATTCTGCCATAACTGTCCTGCATCTTTCAGTCTTTTTTTATGCTTAAGAATTCACATTTTCCTTCATTAATTTTATATTACTCTAAAATATGGTTACATACTCTCCACCCATATACAGAAATTACAGAGTCTGTGGTGGATGGATTCTAGAGCCCGTTGAGAGATTCATATTATAACAACATAGTTGCTTTCAGATAAACAGAAATATATAATAATAATGGTGTTCAGCTTGCCTTTCATCTGGGGAGGGTTGGTGTTAGCATCCATAGATGAGGGAAACCATTCTGTTTGTCTTTCTGGGACTGTGTTATTCATTCGGCTTAATGGCTTCGAGCTCCATCCATTTACCTGCAAAGTTCATAATGCCATTTTTCTTTACCACTGCATAGTACTCCATTGTGTAGATGTACCACATTTTTGTCATCCACTCATTGGTTGAGGGGCATTTGGGTTGGTTCCAGCTCTTCACTATTGTGAAGAGAGCTGCAATAAACATGGATGGGGATGTATCTTTGTGGTAGGATGAACTTGTGGGTATATACCCAGGAGTGGTATGACTGTTTCAGGTGGTAAGCACATTTCAAGTTGTTTAAGGGTTCTCCACCCTGCTTTCCATAGTGGTTGAACAAATTTATATTCCCACCAGCAGTGGATGAGTGTTCCCCTTTCCCCACAACCTCTCCAGCATCTGTTGTCTTTTGTTTTCTTGACCTTAGCTAGTTGTATTAGAATGAGATGATATCTGAGAGTGGTTTTGATTTGCATTTCCTTTATTATTAATGATGTTGAACACTTTTCAAGATGTTTCTCAGCCATCTTTAATTCCTCACTGGTGAAGTCTCTGTTCAGTTCTTTACCCCATTTTTTGAGTAGGTCATTTGTCTTCTTTGTTTCTTGAGTAGTTTATATATTCTTGACATTAATGCTCTGTCACATGTATCACTGGTAAAGATTTGCTCCCACTCTGTGGGTTTTCTCTTCACTTCCTTGATTGTTTCTTTCACTGTACAGAAGCTTTTGAGTTTTATGAGGTCACATTTGTTGGCTGTTGACTTTATTTCCTGTGCAGCTGCTGTTTGATTCAGAAAGTCTTTTCCTATGCCTACGTTTTGTAGGTTGTTGTCAACTTTTTATTCTATCACCTTCAGGGTTTCAGGCTTCATGTCAAGATCCTTGATCCACTTGGAGTTGATTTTTGTGCAGGGTTAGAGGTAGGGGTTTAATTTTGTTCTTCTACAAATGGTGATCCAATTTTGCCAGCACCATTTGCTGAGGATGCTATTCTTCCTCCACTGAGGGTTCTTTTGCTCCTTTGTCAAATATGAGGTGGCTGAAATTATATGAGCTCAAGTTTGGATCTTCAATTTTGTTCCATTGGTCAATAGTTCTGTTTTTGTGCCAGTACCAGGCTGTCTTTATGACTGTGGCCCTGTAATATAGCTTGAAATCTGGTAGGGCAATCACCCAGTATTGCTTTTTTCACTCAGGGTTGCTTTAGCTATTGGGGGTCTTTTGATTTTCCATATGAATTTAAGGATTTTTTATTTTTTTTAATTTTTAAAATTTTATTTATTTCTCTATGTGTATCAATGTACTATCTGCATGCAGGTTTGTGCACCTGTGTCATGCAATGCCTCGGAGGTCAGAAGAGGGTGTGGGATTCCCCTGGAACTGGAGTTCTCCTGGAATTGGAGTTTCAGATGGCTCTTGGCTGCCATGTGGGTGCTGGGGATCGAACCCGGGTCCTCTGTAAGAGCGGTCGTCACTCCTAACCGCTAGGCCATCTCTCCAGTCCCAGGATTTTTTTTTCCAAGTCTGTGAAGACGCTCATAGGGATTTTGATTGGGATTGCGTTGAATCTGTATATTAATTTGGGTAGAAGGGACCTTTTTTCTATATTAATTTTCCCAATCCATGAGCATGGGAGGTCTTTCTTCCATCTTTTGATGTCATTTTCAATATCCTTCTTCAGGGGTTTAAAATTTTTGTTGTAGACATCTTTGGTATCTTTGGTTAGGTTTATTCCCAGGCATCTTATTATTTTTGAGGCTATTGTGAGTGGGAAGGTCTTCTTATAATCCTTCTCCACTTGTTTACGTTTGGTGTAAAGAAATGCTACTGATTTTTCCAGGTTAATTTTGTATCCTGCCACTTTACTAAAACTCTTAATCATTTCTAGAAGTTTTCTGGTGGACTACTCTGCAGGACCTCAAGATACAAAGTAATCCTAACACACTAATAGTGAGGGACTTCAACACTCCACTGTGCCCCTTGGATAGATCAACAGGACAAAAATAAACAGAGAGATATCAGAACTGAATAATACAATACATCAAATGGACTTCACAGACATCTACAGAATATTCCACCCAAACATCAGAGAATGTACTTTCTACTCAGCACCTCACAGAACATTCTCCAAAACTGACCATATACTGGGACACAAAAGGAACCTCAACAAAGGCAAAAGGATAGATATTATTCCATGCAAACTATCAGACCATAGTGCAATAAAGCTCAATATGAACACGAGAATAAGTCCAACTAGCTACAAGAACACATGGAGACTAAACAACAAAATCCTGAATAATGAATGGGTCAGGGAAGAAATAAAGAGTGAAATAAATGTATTCATGGAACTGAATGAAAAAGACAATACAGCACAACAAAACCTGTGCGATACTTTAAAAGCAGTCTTGAGAGGGAAATTTATAGCCCTAAGTGCCCACATCAAAAAATCAGAACGGGAACAAATAAACGATCTAACACTGTAGCTAAAAACACTTGAGAGACAACAGCAAATAAACCCTAAACCCAACAGACAGGAAGAAATAACAAAAATATAGAGTAGAAATCAATGAAATAGAAACAAAGAAAACAATACAAAAAAATCAATGGATCCAAAAGTTGGTTCTTTGAAAAGATAAACAAAATAGACCTCTAGCCCCATTAAACAACAACAACAACAACAAAAAAGAGAGAGCAACTCCAAATCAATAGCATTTGTGATGAAAGGGGAAACATAACAATAGACAAAGATAAGATCCAGACAGTCATACAGGAATACTTCAAAAGCCTATACTCCACTAAATTTGAAAACCTAAGAGAAATGGATGAATATCTCAAATCCTGGGAACTAACAAAGCTTAACCAAGAAGTGATTGACAGTTTAAAAAGACCTATAATGTTTGAGGACATTGAAGATGTAATAAAAAAACCTTCCAACTAAAAAAAGCCTGGTCCCAGATGGTTTTACAGCAGAATTCTCGAAAACCTTTTTTTTTATTTTTTAGATTTTTATTTATTCTTAATTTTTATTGTTATTAAACTTTTCCCATAAGTCATACATCACTTCCCAATTGAATCTAGAGTTGCTTCCCTTTCCATGCCCCCCACTGCACCTGAGTCCCTGTACTCTGCCATACATGTCCTGCATCATTTTCCGAGTCTTTCCAGAGTTGGTTTTTTTTTTTCAGTTCTTTTGTTGTTGTTCTCTCCAACTTGTATTGCTACAGTATATACATACATACATACATACATACATACACACACATATATTTATATATACACACAAATATATGCATACATACATATCATTTGGAGGACTTTTTTTCCTAAAAGATGTTATGTTTTAAAGAGGTCTTACAACCATTGCTACTCAAACTGTTCAGAAAGATACAAATAGAGAGAATTCTCCCAAACTTCTTTTATGAAGCCAGCATCACTCTAATACCAAAACCAGGCAAAGATACAAGCAAAAAAAAAAAGCTATATACCCATCTCACTAATGAACATACATGCAAAAATTCTCAACGAAATACTTGCAAATCACATGCAGACCCACATCAAAAAGATCATCCATCATGATCAAGTTAGATTCATACCAGAGATGCAGGGATAGCTCAACATTCATAAATCAATAAATATAATAAAACACATAAATGGAATGAAAGACAAAACCACACGATCATCTCAATTAATGCAGAAAAAGCCTTTGACAAGATCTGGCATCCCTTTATGCTTAAAGTCCTAGAGGGAATAAGACTGAAAGGAACATTCTTGAACATGATAAAAGCCATATACAGCAAACCCACTGCCAACATCATCCTAAATGGAGAAAAATTGGAGCCATTTCCCTTAAAGGCAGGAACCTGGCAAAGCTGCCCCTTATTGCCACTCCTCTTCAACATAGTTCTTGAAATACTTTCTAAGGCAATAAGACAAGAGAAGGAAATTAAATGAGTACTAATCAGAATAGAAGAAGTTAAGCTATCCCTTCTATGCAGATGATATGATAGTTTACCTAAGTCATGCTAAAAACTCCATCAAAGACATTTTATAGATAATACAAAACATAATTTGAATTTGGATGGATTACTTTTCTATTTGTTTCTCTATTTTTCATTTTATTTAAATTTCAAATTATAGCTGTGAAAGTGAAATAACAAATCTTTAAAAAATATTTTACTTATTATTTTTATTTTATGTGTATGAGCATATGTATATAGTGAGCCTCTGTCTTGCAATATTGTGGAGGTCCGAAGAGGGCATTGGATCTCCTGGAACTGGAGTTACTGATGATTGGTAGCCACCATGTGCGTGCTTGGAATTGAACCTGGGTCCTTTGTTAAAGCAATCATTGTTCTTAACTGTTGATCCATATCTCCAGTCCCAGAAATGCAAAATCTTAACATTTATATGTGATTCCTGGAACTATATGTTCTAATTTACCTTTAATTGCTATCACAAAACACTCTGACCAATATCTACTTGGAGAAGAAAGAGCTTATTTGGCTTACATTTCTTGAGTCACTCATTGAGGGAGTCCAACGTAGGAACTCAGGGCAGGAACCTCAAGGCAGGAGCTGAGGCACAGGCCATGTGAAAGAACGTGGCTTGCTTCCCTGGCCTGTGGTCATCCTGCTTTATTTTATTTTATTTATTTATTTATTTATTTATTTATTTATTTATTTATTTATTTGAATGTACTGTCTGCATGTATGTTTGTGCACCCCTGTCATGCAACACCACGGAGGTCAGAAGAGGGTGTTGGATTCCCCTGGAACTGGAGTTCTCCTGGAATTGGAGTTACAGACGGTTCTCAGCCGCCATGTGGGTGCTGGGGATCAAACCCGGGTCCTCTGCAAGAGCAGTCAGTGCTCCCAACCGCTAGGCCATCTCTCCAGCCCCCATCCTGTTTTTGTAAATAATGCAGAACAACCTGCCTGGGGGTGGCACTGCCAGTGGGCTGGGCCTTCCTGCATCACTAATCAATCAAGAAAACATCCCACACACATGGCCACAGACCAGTCCAATCGAGGCAATTCCCTTAACCCAGGTACATCAAGTTGACAACTAAAACTATCCAGCATACCATATGATCCAGCTTAATCACTCATCTTTCCATCTTTAATGGGTTTCTGTGGCAAAAATATGGTGGATACATATGAAATGGTTAATTACAGACCAAGCTGCATATATAATACTGTACAGGCCACAGCAGTCCCAGTGGGGAATGATTTCTAAATAAATGACTTTGACCTAACCTTAAAACCAAAAAGTTGGGCTGGAGAGATGGCTCAATGGTTAAGAGCACTCTCATGGTGGCTAAGAGCCGTCTTTGACTCCAGTTCCAGGGGAATTCGATGCCCTCTTCTGACGACATGGGTACACCAACCTACATGCATACAGTAACTCATACACATAAAAAAATAAAACAAGCCAAAAAGTTATCTCGGGTTCTAAAAGCATTTAATTGTTCTCATCTTGTTCACAAGGTAAGAAAGTTTTCTAGGCCTTGGCATCCTCTTATATTCTGAACATATAGTGTTAATCCTTCATGGCCCCTCATTGCCCTGACGCAGAATAATGTATGTATGTTTGTATATTATGAACATATATATAAAGAGCTGCATGCAATGGATATTTTTTGGAAGCTATGAGAATTGTCCTACTTGTGTTGCATGATGTTTGCTGATTTAAACATTTAATTTCTGTCCAGCAGGATTGAGCACAGGACATCAGGATTTCATGCACAGGGTACTGCATACCTAAAGTGTCCACCAGTATTTACCAACCTCCACCACCACAATCTTTAGGTTAGAGATTATTACTTTTGTTTTCAAACTGCAGAGAATTGTGCTAAAACAGCGAAAGCAAGCAAGCAATGATCACACTTCTAGGGAGTGCAAATTAGCATTTGAAACCAATCCATTTAACAGTTCCACTCTGCCTGTGCTAGCAGACAAAATGCAGAGATGTTGGAAGCAACTGGGCCCCAGGACCAGGGAGAGGCAGCCTTCTCATTGTCAAACCGGTTCTCTGGAGAATGACCACTAGTGCTAGGGAGTCAGCACAATTGCAAGTGTGCATATATCTGCAGAGATTGGAAGGACAGTTTTTCACTGAGCAAAATACTGAGATTAGGATTATCCTCCACAGAAGAACAGCTAGGGTAGAGAGTATGTGTGGGGGGCAAAGAGATAACTCAGCCCCAGCTATGCTGATTAGGTTTCCATAGCCACATCTTCATTCAAAATGGGTAAAAAGGCTTCAAAGACAAATGACACAAGAAAACATTGTTTAGTGTTGGCAGCTGCTTTGCCAAACAGAACTGGAGAAGTGAGAAAGTTTGATTTTCTTTTATCTGTCATAGGACACACCTTAAGGGGAAATTTTCCATCAAACTTTCTGTTATATGGTTATTTACTTATAACTACCAATAACAATAAACAGTCCAGATTTGATTTCCCAGCCCAGAGTACCAGCAACCTAATAAGCTATTCCTGGCCAGTCTTTGAGGGGTAGGGATGACCTTTTAGAGTCTCATCAGGAATGTTCTGAAGGCTAAGTTAGGGGACATTGGCATTAAGAGTATTTTGTCATCTTACCCTCCACCCAGACACCAGTGAGCATGTGAAGGGCCTACACTATGGCATGTAATGAATGTTCATTTCAGGAAGTGAGGTCATTGCTTTCCCCAACTTAGGAAAGGTAGCACCCTATGTAGCCACATACAGGTAAAATGCTGTGGTCTACATCCAAAATCAAAGGACCAAAGGAGTCACAATTGGAGTTTTCTATAACATGGCAGATGTGTAACATCACATCCCTTGTTTCTGAAGCATGACACCCATAAAAATATATTTTTGGGTTGTAAGTTTCATTGATGAATTACAGTCTCAAAGCTTACTATTCAACTGTCATTACAATAGTAATGCCCTTTTCCACATACCAGCTGCTATTCCACTCTGCTTCAGGGAAATCTTAATTTGTCATCATCACCTCTGTGCTCCAGTATGCTCCCTTCCCAGAGGTGCCCTGACTGATGTTCTGGTCCACCTGTTGCTGGCATAGGCTCCTGGTCAAACACACAGGGGAAGTTCTGGCATCTGCTGACATCCTGACAGCAGTTTTCTCTCTAAAAGTGGCTATTATGTCCTTCGATAAAAAGAAGAGAGAACTGAAGCAGAGGACAGTGAGGGGCTAAAGATTCTCCCTCAGAAAGAAAGAATGCCAATGATTTGCCATAGAAAGGCCAGATGAATGGAAATACAAAACCAATTATTTCCTGATGTTGAGAATCAGGATCGATGACAGAAGTAGCAGGTCCTTTATGCTTAGATGCTCACAGCAGCCTGACAGGCTGTGAACGAATGCAGACCCAGAGTTCTGGACCTTTATCAGATCATTGTTTCTATTAAAAGCTCCTGTTAATTTTTAGTTGTTGGAATAGGATCACATTGAAATATCTCAGTGAAAATATTATTTTGACAATGCAGTTTACATCCACATGAAGACCTAATAAAATCTAGTTCTCTTTTAATTGACAGAAACAGAAATAGTCTTTTTCATTTATTATACAATTAAAGTAAAATTTTGAGAGATGTTGCAATGTGCTATTCTTGTTGTAGTTGAATGAATATGGGGTTTTTAGTACACTGTCTGGAGGTGTCTGTTGATTCAGCTCACAGAACACCTTCCTGACTTCTCTATGAAGGCATTTAGGTATGATCCTTTAAACCTTGGGAAAATCAAAACCTTGGAATAAAAGTAAAAATCAAAACCTTGGAATAATTGAATCCTAAGATTCAATACAGAATCTTAGGAAGAGCCATAGACTACTGTCAGAAGTCCTGCCTGAAGTCGTACTTGGCTGCTATCAGTCACAGAGTGGTGAGCACATGGCCTACTACCTTATTGCTTTGTTTTCTCATTCACATTAAGGAGAAAACAGCATCTCCTTTACAGATATTTATTGAAGATGTCTTTCCTATATCCAGAAGGCTTCAGACTGAGGTTCCCATAAAGATGAATAAACTGTATTCATTACTTTTGAAAGAGTTTGTAGTCTAATGGAGACTCATCACATATTCACATTTGAAAAAAATACACCATCTAAATGCTGTCTATGTGATTGGCTTTTCATTCCTTCCCAGAAATATGTACTAAACCATGATGAGCACAGCTTAATGCTAAGTAACTTTCAATTCAGAAGCTCCAACTTCCTAGTTGTGTAAACATAGGCAAGTTATTTAACTTAATTTTGGAAATGAGGAAAATAGTTAAATTTTGGTAAAGTTTAGACAAAAAAATTAAGTGTGAAAAACATGGAGTTCCATCAAAAGTTAGCTCTGAAGTTGGCTTCAGGGTCTCTGTGTTTACACCCTAGGGGACAGGCTTCAGGGGCTTAAGAATCCCATTCTATTACAGAGTCCCACAACTGGTCATACAGATGTGTGAATTTGCCAGTCAGCCCTAAGTGGCACATCTACAATGGAATCTCTGTATCTAAGGCTGATGGAACATAATGACAGGGGTAGGGATAATATTAATGCATCTCTCAACTCTCACCACCTCATACAACAGAAGGCAATGAATACAGAAGGCCACAATGGCCTAAACTGTAAAAAATAAGAAACCACAGAATTTGTGTCCCTGGATAGGACTCCGATATTAAACCTTACGAACCCATGGCTAGGGACCATTGCTGAAGAGGAGGCAGAAAGATTGTAAGAGCCAGGGAGGAGGTGCCCACCATAAGGAAACAATCTTCCAGGCTTCTGGGAGCTTGCTCAAATGAACTCACAGCAGTGGCAACAGCATGCACAAGACCATGCAATTGCAAGCAGCCGAAAACCCAGCATAGAACTGGGAAGTGACCAGGACTCCCCGACCTGAACTGTTGGGTGAGGAAGAGTTGATCTTCTTTAAGCAAGTGATGCTAGGTAGGCTGAACAGGCTCCAGTGGATGAACTCACACCAAGAGACAAGTTTGTGTCTGGGGACACAAACTTGACTTGATGGGCCTTAACATACATGACAGAATGCATGCAATCCCGTGGGTGGTCTGTGGCAGGGTGGAAATAGGGGAGGAGGGTCTAAATATGATTATGATGCATGAAATGCACAAACACTCAATAAAAGCATACATTAAAGAAAAAGAGTCCCACATCTCTCTTCACATCGAGAATGCACTGAGGGGGCTGGAGAGATGGCTCAGCAGTTAAGAGCAGTAGCTGCTCTTGCAGAGGACCTGGGTTCAAGTCCTAGCACCCATATGGCAGCTAACAATCATCAGTAACTCCAGTTCCAGGTGATGTGTTTCTTTCTTCTGGCATCCACATACATTGTACATCACAGGTGCACTTATATATATGCAGGCAATAGATGCATACACATAAAATAATAAATAAAAATATCTTTAAAGTATTTATGCACTGAAAACATCTCATGGTCTCCACTCAGTGGCATGGGTTTGCTGTGGTATTATTATTGGGAGATACATGTAAAATTTCTTTTATTATTATTATTATTATTATTATTATTATTTGTATGAGTGTACTGTCTGCATGTAGGTTGGTGCACCTGTGTTGTGCAATGCTGTGGAGGTCAGAAGAGGGTGTTGGATTCCCCTGGAATTGGAGTTAAAGATGGATTTTAGCCACCATATGGGTGCTGGGAATCGAACCCAGGTCCTCTGCAAGAGCAGTCGGTGCTCTTAACACTGGGCCATCTCTCCAGATGTATAATTTCAAAAGTTCAGCTAGAGTTGTCATATCTGCTGGAGTCAGAATTACAACCTGATGTAGGTGCTGGGAATCAAACTCAGGCCTCCAGAAGAGCAGTACATGCTCTTAACCACTGAGCCAACTCTCTAGCTCCCTGTCCCCATCTTGCATATCTTAACTTGCTTTTTTCATTTTAAGACCCTTCCATTTTTCCCTAAGAAGCTTTCTATGGATTGATAGAAAAGTACAACATTAATGCAGTACAAGGAAACTATGAGATTAGAATGAGCTGTAGAGGTAAATGGTCACATGCAGAAGAATCACCTAGGGATGAAAAATGTTCAGGATCTCATATTTAAGGTTATTTAAGGAAACCCTGTTCCCAAAGTAAGAGGATCTTTTCCAAAATGATTGCTTAATCTCCCAACTCCTCTAACTCAAGACAAGACCCAGTTGTGTTCATTTTATCACATTTTCTTTCAAAGAAGAGATAACAGGATGAAACACTGGCATATGTGGCACCTTGTTTCCAAGGAGTCCAGTAAGCATCAAACATCTTTTCCTATCCATCTTACCAAAGATCTGATAAGTAAATGACACATAAAATGTCCCTGTGCTTGAGAAACCTGGGAACATGGGAGAGACGTTAATGAGCAACAACAGAATCAGAGTTCTAGTCCAGAGGCTTGAGTCTGAGGGTTCTAATAAGCCAGGTCCAGACAGTGTCTGGAAAAACAAAGGGAAAAATCAAAAGGGAAAAGCTCAAAAGGAAAAGAAAGGAAGGGAAGGGGGTGGAGAGGAGGGAAAGAAAGAAGAGAGAAGGGGGAAGAAAGGGAGGGAATTGAAATTACTTAGTTAATATGAATTTGATGTATACAGTAGGAAAAGCATTGCCTAATACCTTTTAGATATAAAAATCTGAAGCTTGAGCAAAATAGGAACTTATTTTATTAACATATCAAATATCTAAGTATTCTTCATCATTCTTTTAATTTTGAAAAAAATATTTTTTATGTGTATGAGTGTACTGTCTGCATGTAGGTTGGTGCACCCATCATACAATGCCGCGGAGGTCAGAAGAGGGCATTGGATTCCCATGGAACTGGAGTTAAAGACAGTTCTTAGCTGCCATGTGGGTGCTGGGAATCAAACCCGGGTCTTCTCCAAGAGCAGTCGGTGCTCTTAACTGCTGAACCAGCTCTCCAGCCCCTTGTCATCATTTATATAAAAATATATGCTTGTGGGGCTGGAGAGATAGCCTAGCGGTTAAGAGCACCAACTGCTCTTGCAGAGAACCTGGGTTCAATCCTCAGCACCCACATGGCGGCTAAGAACTGTCTGTAACTTCAATTCCAGGAGAACTCCAGTTCCTGGGGAATCCGAGACCCTCTTCTGACCTCCACGGCATTGCACAACACGGGTGCACAAACCTACATGCAGACAGTACACTCAAACACATACAAAAAAATGTATGCTTGTTTCCCTTACAATGAACAATATGTCAAACATTGATGGAATATTCATAATCTTCATTCTGTTTTATACTTGTGACTCCTAATATATTTTTTTATGAGCCTGATTTTGAAGAGTCATCTTGTAAGTAATGTCACCACAGTGTGGCCATCATTCCTATAACTTCATCTACTTGTGGTAGCCTGTGATGGGCCAGTCCATCTGGGAGGCTGGATAATAGTCCCAACAGCTCTCTTCTAAATGTTACCTTAGCTGATAGAGACATTCTCAATTATTCAATTAAAAATGAATATAAGGGGGGGAGGGAAAGGGAAATAAGCCTGAACTGAATTGGAAAAAATGTATGAAATGCACAAAGCATCAATAAAAATTAATTAAAAAAAATGAATATAAGTACTCTGTGGCAGGACTTTACAGATCTAATTAACAATCTCAATTATTTTACTTTAATCAAAAGAGAAACTGTCCTGGATCATCTTGACAACTAGACTTATTTTCAAGGCCTTGGAAAAAAGGGCTTAGGCCTTCCTAGGTTAAGAGACTTCCACTGTTAGGATTAAAACAGCAAACTCATGAATACCGGGGTAGATAAATAAAGAGCTTACAGGTGGGGTATGTAACAGCCAAGCTAAGCAGAAGGGAAAGACAGGGCTCTGAAAAGATTAGCACAGCCACCAGGAGCACGCACGTGTGTGCTTAATCTTTTTTATTTTTATTTTTGTCATCTTGAAAAGGGTCTCCTTAGTCATGGGTATCCTGGAACTCACTCGCTATAGAGACCAGGCTGGTCTCCATCTCACGAAGATCTGCCTGCATCTGCTTCCCAAATTCTATGATTAAAGGCCTTTGCCACCATTACATCTTTATGAATATTCTTGCATCTAATGCACCTAATTGTAAAAAAAGCAAACAAAAACAAAACCTGAGTTTTGGGTAAGGATGGCAGCTCTCTTCACAGCAGTGAAGAGCTGGAAGCAACCCAAGTGTTCCTCAACTGACAAGTGGATAAATAAAATATGTTACATCTACACAATGGAATTCTATGCAGTAGTAACGAAAGATGACATCATGAAGTTTGCAAGTAAATGGATGGAACTAGAAGCCATTATGCTAAGTGAAGTAACACAGTCCCAGAAAACCAAACGACATATGGTGTCCCTCACTTGTGGATCCTGGCATCAAATCTCTATTTGTAAGGCAAACTGAATAATTATTTTTTCTTTCATCTGTAGTAAATATAATATAAGCTCTTTATTTATGTTACTTATCAACTTGTTATGTAATTTAGGAATGTAAAGTAATATTTTTTTCTTTACCTGCATATAACTCTATTGTAAAAATGTGAATCCCTAAACATGTTTTGAAATCAACCTATAGTTTATCTTCAGACATCATAATCTTGGTATATGTGTGATGTTTATATAAGTACATTTTGGAGGGATACAAATTGGAAGGAACAACAACAACAAAAAAGACTGGGTCAAAGTTCTGACTGAAATAGCAAACTTCTGCCCAAATCAGCAACTTTCTGCATCAAAAAAAATTTAAAAAGGACTAAGAAAAAGATGAAAGACCTGTATGGCAGAATTCATGAGCTCTGGTGGGGTGGGGGCAAGAAAGTGGGAAGGGGTATAAATTTGGTTAGAAATGTTGTATGAAATACACAAAACTTCAATAAAAATGGGTATATATAAAACAAAAGTCCTAGAGGGTATTGGACTGGAGGGTTCATTCCTCAATGTAAACAAAGCCATATACAGGAAACCCACAGCCGATATCATCCTAAATGGGGAAATGACAGAAGCATTCCCCTTAAAGGTAGGAACTCGGCAAGGCTGCCCCCTGTCACCACTCCGTTTCAATATAGTGGTGCTTGAAACCTTTGCCAGGGCAATAAGGCAAGAAAAGGAAATTAAAGGAGTTCTAATTGGAAAAGAGGAAGTCAAGCTATCCCTTTTTGCTGATGATATGATTGTCTACCTAAGGTATGCTAAGAACTCCACCAGAAAACTCCTAGAAACGATTAAGTACTTCAGTAAAGTGGCAGGATACAAAATAAATCTAGAAAAATCAGTAGCCTTTCTTTACACCAACAACAAGCAACTGAAGAAGGAATACAAGGAGACCTTCCCACTCACAATAGCCTCAAAACAGTAAAATACCTAGGAACAAACCTAACCAAAGACACCAAGGATCTCTACAACAAAACTTTTAAACCCCTGAAGAAGGAAATTGAGGAAGACAACAGAAGATGGACAAACCTCCCATGCTCATGGATTGGGAAAATAAATATAGTAAAAATGTCCATTTTACCCAAACTCATGTACAGATTTAATTCAATCCCCATCAAAATCCCCAAGAGCTTCTTCACAGGCTTGGAAAAAAAAATCCTCAGTTTCATTTGGAAAAACAAAAGTCCCCGAATAGTCAAAGCAACCTTGAGGGAAAAGAGCAATACAGGGGGGATCTCTATACCAGACATCAAACTATACTACAGGGCTATAGTCATAAAAACAGCTTGGTACTGGCACAATAACAGACCAGTTGACCAATGGAATAAAATTGAAGATCCAAACCTGAGCACATACCATTTCAGCCACCTCATATTTGACAAGGGGGCCAAGAAGACACAATGGAAGAAAGACAGCATCTTCAGTAAGTGGTGTTGGCAAAACTGGATCACCACCTGTAAATGAATGAAATTAAACCCCTACCTCTCACCCTGTACAAAAGTCAATTCCAGATAGATCAAAGACCTCAATGTGAAATCCAAAACTCTGGAGGTGACAGAAGAAAAACTTGGCAGCAGACTACAAGACATGGGCGTAGGAAAAGACTTCCTAAATCAGACAGCAGCTGCACAAGAAATAAGATTGACAATTGATAAATGGGACCTCATTAAACTCAAAAGCTTCTGTGTACATCAAAAGAAACAATCAAGGAAGTGAACAGAAAATCCACAGAGTGGGAGGAAACCTTTACTGCAGATACATCTGATAAAGCATCAATTTCCAGAGTATACACGCTACTCAAGAAACAAAGAAGAAAACAAATGAATCACTCAAAAGATGGAGAAAAGAACTGAATAGAGACTTCACAGAGGAGGAATTAGAGATGGCTGAGAAACATCTTAAAAACTGTTCAACATCACTAATAATTAGGGAAATGCAAATTAAGACCACTCTAAGATATCATCTCACTCCGATAAGACTGGCCAGGATCAAGAAAACAAATGATATCAAGTGCCGGAGAGGTTGTGGGGAAAGTGGAACACTCATCCATTGCTGGTGGGAACGTAAACTTGTATAGCCACTATGGAAAGCAGTGTGGAGAACCCTTGGAAGACTCAAAATGAGCTTGCCATTTGACCCAGTCATACCACTCCTGGGTATATACCCACAAGACTCATCTTACTGCAGAAATACATGCACAGCTATATTTATTGCAGCTTTGTTCCCAATAGCAAAATGCTGGAACCAACCCAAATGCCCCTCAACTGATGAGTGGATAGAGAAAATGTGGTACATGTACACAATGGAGTTCTATGCAGAGGTAAAGAAAGACAACATCATGATCTTTGCAGGGAAATGGATGGAGCTAGAATATATTATATTAATTGAAATAACACAGTCCCAGAAAAACAAACAATGAATGGTATCCCTCATCTGTGGATGCTAGCACCAATAACCCAGGTGTAATTATTTCTTATGGAGAGGGATGCATATTAAAAGAACATCAACAGAAAGACTGCATGGTGAATCAGGAGGGGTGGGAGTGGCGGGAGAGGGACATGGTTCTATATTCGATTAATGTATATTTAATTGATGTGAGTTCAACAAGTATCCAATTTTGCCCAGACTCTGTCTATAGGTTACAAGGGGTTTTAGGACTTAGTAAAAGTAAAAATGTCTATATTAAACAACATTGGTTTAAAGGCTTTGATAAAAATGGTAATGCATCTGAGTTAATTGGAAATATAAATTGTTGTCCACATTTGTTTTACTTAAAATCTATATAACAATAACTTTGGGATTGGTACATACAAATGTTCTCTATAATTTTTCTGTTGTACAGTATCATCTTGTAGCATTCTCTTTTACCTGTAGGATGATTTAACTTAAGAAATTAAGTTTGCTTCCCTAGTTAATGACATACAGTCACCCAAAACAGCTTGGCCGAATTTGATGAAATTTGCACCTTGATTCCTGCCTATAGGTATGTGTACTACTATTGCCTTTTTGAGACTCATGGGTCATAAAATAAAAACCTATAATAAAAAGGGGGGGGATACCGATATATATGAAAGCTTTCTGTCAAAAACTCTGCAATTTAAATCTTAAAACTAACTACGGGAAAAGATTTATATATTCCCCCAAGTCAAAATGTCACCAACTTAATGGCTGAGAAAGAAAAGATACAGCTTTGCATTGTGTAGGATGTACCAGGAAGTGCCAGCAGAAAGGTTGGCCCATATGAACATTGAAAGGAAGAAAAGCCTCAGACTGCTACAGGCATCAAACCCCTCTGTGGATCCTAATTGTAACAACTGTTTATAATGAGTCCTAATGAAACTTACCTTCTAGGTGCTGCACAGCTTTAATATGAGAGACTTTCTTACCTCTCCTTCATAGAACAAGGAGGAATATGATGATGATGAGGTCGTTCTCTAACTGTAAATTGGAGCCAACTGTTATAGAGGTAATCTCTTATAAAACCAGTAAAATCGCCTTCTTTAATTGACTAATAGACATAGGAACTATGAAAAGGGTTATTCTCTATTCAGAACCAAATATAATACTAAAGTCTCCTTAAGCTGTGCAGTTAAGCAAAATATATTAATACAGGAGAGCTCTGATATCAGCAGTGGATTATTCTACTGAGAAGATGTTGGCCAGGGGATCCAAGCCCCCCCTCCCCCAAAAAAGGTAAAGTCTTCTTGCCTGTAAACTGGGATACTTGCAAGAAGAGAGGTAATAAGGCCCTGCTGTCGAAGACCTGATGTAAGCATGGGAAAGATGTATCGAGACCACACTTGGAAGTGTACAGTTGGTCTCTGGAATATTGGAGAGTCTTACCAAAGGCCACTAAACCAATAAAGCAAATATAGGTCTCCTTGAGTCAAGCAAGACTCCTCAGTCAGCACCAGCTACACCTCACCTGCCTGGAAATACTATGCAGCAGTGGCAGCCATGTGTCTGTATATCCCAAATCTAATTGGCTAATAGCTCTCTCCTTGGAGGAATAATCCATGGTGATGCCACAAGCTTACATCCTCTAGTGGTTAAGAGATATTATAAGCCAGAGTAAGACCCTGTCATATTTTACAGAAAAACCATAATTCCTGTATTTACATACTATCCAAACATATGTGTCTATACCAAAGTAACCTACCATAACAATTAGTACTATTTAAATACCTATATATCTGATGCTAATTGATTGTGCTTCAATAGTAGGATTGAAAGGTTATTCCTGGACAAACTGTCAGCCCATGAAAGGAAACAGCCAGAAATGACCAGAATCCAAAATGACAGCTCCAGAGAAAGTATACTGATTTGCTTCTCGTCCACCTGTGCCCCTTTTCTAAGCCTAGGGAACAATCTGCTGAAGACGGGGCATGGTAGAATGTAAGGGCTGAGATTGGGGTGAATGATGATACTACAGAAATATAGACTGGACACTTATTTGATCAACTTGATTGTACATACAAGCCCCCCCCACAGCTGCATGGTGGGACCTTTGGGCTGTGTGGGTTTGGGCCCAACTGGTTGCAAAATGGTTTTACACGAAGGATGTTTGTACTCATAAATTATTACTTATTGTTAAAAAAAGAAAAAAAAAGAAAAATTGACTATGGATGAGCTAAGAGACCATCTACCTTTGTCATTGTTAAGGACACTAATATTTTCTTTCTATTTTCCTGTTCAGTATAATCTACATTGAAATTCGAGATCTGTTTCAAAAATCCTTGTATAATATCTTCAATAATAGTAGGGATGAAACTTATAAAGCTTATAAGAAAGGTCTACTTGCTGGAAGTTAAAATCTATTATCTCCAAATTTATTTGAGTCTAACAATATGTTACACATAATAGTTACAATGAAGCAAAATATTTCTGAACTCATAATCTCCTAGACACTACTTGGGAGTTTGAAAAGTGATCTCCTATGTCCTAACTGGATATATATGTGCCATCATATTAAAAAATATCCCATGTAATATTAGACATGTTCCTCACATTTCAAGTTATAAGTCAAATATTGCCAACTTATTTTAAATTATTTTTTTGTGAAATTGCCAATTGTATTCAATCTTAAAACAGTGATGACAATTACACTGTAAAATAAAATTGACAAAATATAAAAAAAGAATTATAAGCTATGGGCAATTATTATTATAGGACATGGGCCTAGGCCAGGAAAGATAGCAAAGTACTGAAGGATGCCTGTACAATGGCTTTTTGTTTTAAAGACAGGGTCTCCTGTAGCCACAGCTGGCCTGGACTCTGTATGTAAACCAGCTAGCCTTGGTCTCATAAGTAGACCAGCTAGCCTCAATATCTCATATGTAGACCACCTAGCCTCAATCTCATAGAGATCTGCCTGCCAGCCTCTGACTCTCCAGTGCTGGTTTTAAAGGTGTGCAGCACTACACCCAGTGACAAAAACCTTTTGGATGGCTAGTTACTAGAAGCACTAAACAACTTAGTATCTTTTATGGATAGAGATTTCAATGGCTTTTCAGAAGCAGGAGCTGAGTTCCTACAGCTTCTCTGTCTTTAAATCGAGTTTTTTTTTTTTTTTGTCTTTTAAAATATTTTTTTAATTTTATTTATTTTTGTATGTGTATGATAAATTTTATTTATTTTTTAATGTATACTGTCTGCATGTTGGTTTGTGCACTGGTGTTGTGCAATGCCTTGGAAGTCAGAAGAGGGTGTCCGATTCCCCTGGAACTGGAGTTAAAGACAGTTCTCAGCTGCCATGTGGGTGCTGGGGATCGAACCCAGGTCCTCTGCAAGAGCAGTCAGTGCTCTTAACTGCTAGGCCATCTCTCCAGCCCCAAGCTTCTCTGTCTTTACAAAGAGATATAATCTATCTATCTATGAAGTGAGCACCATGTGAGCATCCAAAATAAGCTCATTGTGTTTCTGGTGCCAAAGGCCTGTGATTTCAGACACCTTCCCCTAGGTTAGAGAACATGCATTGTTTCATTCAAAGTATCTGCTAACCAATTTTATCAACTGTGGGAAACATTAGGAATCACATTTCTTTAAAAGAGGGGTGCATGCCTTTAATCCCAACACTCAGGAGGCAAAGGCAGGCCAATCTCTGTGAGTTCAAGGTCAGTCTGCTCTACATAGTGAGTTACAGGCCAGCTGGGACTAAAGGGAGACCCTGTCTCAAAAAGACGAGAGAGAGAGAGAGAGAGAGAGAGAGAGAGAGAGAGAGAGAGAGAGAGAGATTTACTGGTAACACATTGCTTTGAGTTGAATTATGCCTCCTTACTCCTAACTCCCAGTCAAAAAGAAAAAGGCCCTATTTGCAAAAGGAATCCTTAGATAATCAATTTAAAATGTGAGCGTGAGGTTAAGTCCTACTGCAAAATGACCAATATTTTTATACATAGGAAGTGTGCATAGACTCATACATGCATAAGTAGATGATGTAAATAGACAGACATAAAGGCAGAATATCATGTGAAGACGAGGACATAGATTTCTGTGGTTTATTTGTAAGCCAAGCATGCCAGTAGATCAGCAAAAACAGGAAGAAGAATGAAGCTGTTTCTCCACCCCTGCATCCCATAGAAGTCTCCAACTCTGTTTTTGGACTTCCAGCCTCCAGTACTGTGAGACAAAAAATTATCTTATTTTAAGAAAATAAGTTTTTGATACTTTTTTGTTGTTTTGTTTTGTTTTATAGCCTTGAAGAATTAATATATGCACAGTATGTGATTCAAGCAACTATTCTTCAGTAAAAAAGAACGGAATTAGACTATTTCAAGTGTCATTTATTCCAAATAGAAACAATTACTTTTAGACTATCAAAGAAAATGTGTTTGAACAATTACTTTTGTATTTTTATTTTTATTTTATGTGCATGAGTGTTTTGCCTGCATATATCTTAGTATACTACATGTGTGCAATGCCTGTGGATGTTAGAAGTGGACACTGGATCCTCTGGAACTGGAACTACATATGGTTATTAGCTACCATGTGGGTGCTAGAAACAGAATCTGGGTCTTCTGCAAGAGTAGCCAGTATCCTTAACTGCTGAGCCATCCCTCCAGCCCCACATGGCAAATGATATTTATTATTTTTATATTTTATTTTATGTATATGAGCATATTGCTTGCAGTGTTTAAGTGCACTCATGTTATGCAGTACCTGTGGAGGTCAGAAGAGGGTGTCATATTCCCCTGGAACTGGAGGTACGAACAGCTGTGAGCTGCCATGCGGATGCTGAGAATTGAACCTGGGACCTCTGCAAGAGCAGACAGTGCTCTTACCTCCTGAGCCAACTCTCCAGCCCAAGAGAGTGATATGTATAAGACCTATCACCAATCTCACCATTTCCTGTTTCCAATTTTTATCTGAACTGAGCTGTAAGTCATTTTCTATTAATTTTTTATTTTGGCTCTCAGCTAATAAGAGTGAATGATAGTTGGAACAGATTCCAGTGTCTGAAGGATTTCAGTATTGAGTATTGATGATTTTGATATCCTTTTTGTTTCTGGGTTTTCTAAAAGAGAGAAAGGATTTGAGGCCTTTTCATAGTCATTGTTTATTATTTTCCTGTTAAAACTCCGTAGAAAGTCATTCAACTTCTTTTGCTAATACTGGAAGCAATTTTACCAATGGACTGACAGCCAAAAGGAATTCCAACTAGAAGAAATACTTTATTTTTCAGACACATACTGTATTTTGAGAAGAGTAAAATTTCTTCTTTACTGGTTTATGTTTTCCCTTGAAGATGATAAGTACATTAAAAAAAATACTGCCTAAATGTTCTTGCTCAGACGATTTTTAAGACAGTTCTTTCTGAAGAGATGACTTTCCAAATGTCTATATCTCTACTATTTGCCTTCCCCAGAATGAGGACAAACTTTATTTCCATCTTAATTTAGTCAAAGGAGCATCTTGGTTGCACCAACCCAAGATTGTTGTTTTCTGTGAATCCTGTGTGCAACAGTTGAGTGACATTGAAGACATACAAAAATTGCTAGGAAGAACTTTATTTAATCACTTGCCAACCTTGGAAAATAACTACTTGTAAAAATTTTTCCCCTAATGTAAGATTACAGGGGAACTCTCTTTGTAAGAAAAGCTAGCTTCAGGTAAAGCATACCTTAAGATGTGTATACACACATATGTATGCACACATGCCCCATGGATATTTTGATGGCCTAGCGGTTAGGAGCGCCGATGCTTGCAGAGGACCTGGGTTCTATCCCCAGCACGCACATGGTGGCCAAGAGCCATCTGAAACTCCAATTCCAGGAGAACTCCAGTTCCAGGGGAATCCGACAACCTCTTCTGACCTCTGTGGCATTGCACGACATGGGTGCACAAACTTGCATGCAGACAGTACATTCATACACATACAGAAATAAATAAAATTAATAAAAAAATTTAAAAAAATATCATGCTTGTTAATCTATCCATTAATCTCATGCTAGTTTCATGGGTTAAGCTCTGTTTCTGGGAATTTTCGTTATATCTGTAAACACTGGCAATTATTTTACTTCACATTCTTTCCTAAAGATACTCACTTGAATGTACAAAAACCAAAGCTCTTTAGAGAAAATGAGGGAGAGAAATGGTTATCAGATCAAAACCATTAATTTTAGAAAAGCAAAGATTTGCAAGATGGACTACAGAATTGTCTGCATTTTTTTAAAAATAGGCAGTTTTTCTTTTCATGCTGGTGATTGAATTTAGGTAGGCCTTCTGCATGCGAGACAAATGCTATACCACTGAGCCATACCCTGAGCCCCATTCTGCTCTTAATATAACAGATAAAAGAATTAATTAAAAACATGGCTCATTTTAAATAATTTTCAACCTTTTTTTAGGAAAAATATTTTCCCAAGTCCTTAATTCATGGTTACAAGCAAGTGTGAATCAATCCCTTTGAGAGCAGGAGGGAGCAGTGAGCAAATGGAAGGGAGAGAAAGGACCAGGCTGGTCTCACCTAGCAATGAGAGACTGGGCGACTGCATATCATGTTTGACCCAGTGAAAAAATATTAAGACTGTTATGGACCAGCACAATGGGACACAAGGCAATTGTACTCTGGGGCCTTAATCTGTTATGATTGAAATGGGAACATCATCCAATAAAAATCCCTGGTAAGCCCTGAGAATCATCTCACCTGACATACAATCTGTCAGTTTCAGCATTTACTTTCTTTTGGCTTAAACCTTGATCATTGTGGAGGGCACCCAGGTGGATGACACACCATTAGATTCTCATTGGCAGTATAACACTTCTGACCTGAAGGCTACACGGAGAGGTGCCTGCTCACTCTCAGGAACTTGAAGTAACACTTCAGTGTTAATGAAAACACTGTGTCTTCATTTGAGCCTTCAGTTATACCTTTGGTTACTAAACTGGAGTGAAGGGCATGGTGTCTCTACCTTCATGTTGTGTTTTCCTCTTTGCTGTCTTAAACTTTGAGTTTGAGTCTACTCAATTCTGTATGCAGGCATGGTTATTTAATCTAATTTAAAATTATCATAGCCTAGTGGACAACTGGGCTGCCATGTCGTTTTCCTACCACACCTTTTCTCAGAAGTTCAAAGATCTTGACTCCCTGAGCCCTTATCATATGGCCCAAGCCAAGTCATGAACCCAGGCTATCTGTGGAAGATGATGATGCCACTCCTAAGAGTAACTCATTCATTCACGTGTTAGTTAACCTACCAAGTAAAAGGCCAAGAAGTTTATACATAGGAAAGAGCATGTTTTGAAACCATGTTCATAACCTGCTGAAGTTACCAGAAGAGCCCTTGCTAACAAATCGATGAAAGCCTCTGGCCTTGCTGAGTGATCCTCCGATCCATGCTCATTCTCTCTGGCCTTGCTGAGTGATCCTCCGATCCATGTTCATTCTCTCTCTGGCCTTGCTGAGTGATCCTCCGATCCATGCTCATTCTCTCTGGTCATAAACTGAAGAAATGATGACATAGAAGTCTTTCTTGTCTTGATAATCTTTGGCTGATCACTTTCTACTCTTTCCATGCCATAGAATCCTATCACCTGATATAGAATTGGTCAACTGTGTGCACATTTGGGGTATAAAAGAAAAATTAAGTATAATCTTCCCCCTAAAGGAGCTCATGTCAAGCCGAGCTTCATATGCCAGACTCAAGAATCTGGCTAAGCTCTCATGACTCTCAGATCATTAAGAGGAAAAAATGACCTGTTTTTGTCCATTGGAAGAACAGACTGACTTTTATTAGAAGGTTTACTTTCACTCTCTGAGGGGAATAAAAGTTTGTAACTTAATATCTTCAGAGTACTTCTATGTGGCAGAGTCCTCCATGAGACATACCATTCCATTATTTGACTGCACAACTTATGCAACATGAAAATAAGAGATACATGAAAAAAAATATTGCTAAAATATTTTTTTGCATGGACAGATTGGAAATTTGAGAAGAAATATTCAGATAACAAATAATTTCCTATAAGTCTAATTCTTTGATTTAGTTCTGTCCTTATTTATCAGATATGTGACCTTAAAAGAAATTCCTTTTTTTGTGTGTGATAATTCTGTTACTTATAGAATAAAAGCAGTACATTTCATTACCCCATAAATCATGACTAAATGAAATAATAATTTAATAGTAGAGCTGAGTTAATTTCCCCTAAGGTACTTTGTCTGGGCCAGATGATCAGTCACCCTAACCCAGGCAAAAATATTCCATCATTTTTGGTCAGAGGAATAGATTTCGGAATGGACCGAGGTGAGTAAGAAAGATCAAAGTACAAATCCTGGCTCAGCCACTTAATATATGTGTGATTGGCTTGCAATGCTAATTTTTCTATTACTTCTTATGAAATGAGTACAGTGAAACTTTTTACTTCATATTTCAGACACATAAAAGAAATGGCTGTATAATGATTAGTCCAGAGCTTGTCATGTATCTTAAGCAAAAATATTGTTTTACATGTGTCTATGCATATATATGGATTTTTTTGAACTTCTATAAAATTTAAAGCAGATTTTGTAGATATCTAGAATATACAAAAGTTGCACACATTAAATACCAAGGAAATAAAATCACCAGTCTACATATGGGCTAACAAAATGAAGAGACAATTTTCAGAAAAAAAAATACAAAAGGCCAACAACTAATTTTAAAAGTGTGCAACATCCCTAGTCATCAGGAAAATGCAAGTTAAAACTACTTTAAGACTAGACCTTATCAGAGTCAGAATGGCTAGCATCAAGAAATATGACAATAACTGTTAGAGAGGATGTGGAGAAAGAGGAACCTTTATTCATTGCTGGTGGAGTACAAATTAGTACAGCCTTCGTGGAATCAGTTTAGAGGTTCCTCATGAAACTAAAAATAGGAACAAAAAATAGAGTTACCGTATGATCCAAGAATCTTACTTCTGGGCATATACTCAGGGAACTCCATATCTTACTGTAGAGATATTTGAACCCCATGTTTACTGCTGCTCTATTCACTATTGCTTGTGCTTCATCAGTAAGAGTAAAAGGTTATTCCTGGATAAACTGCCAAGCCATGAAAGGAAACAGCCTGAACTGATCAGAATCCAAAACGACATCTCCAGAGAAAGTAGACTGTTTTGCTTCTCATCCACTTGTGTCCCTTTTCTAAAGCCTAGGGAACGATCTGCGGAAGAGGGGGCATGTTAGAATGTAAGGGCTGCGATTGGGGTGAATGGTGAAACTACAGCAATATAGACTGGACTCTTATTTGATCAACATGATTGAACATACAAGCCCCTCCAGCTGGACAATGGGGCTCCGGACTGTATAAGTTTGGGCATAGCTGCTTGCAAACTGGTTTTACATGAAGGATGCTTGTATTCATTAATTATTACCCATTATTTTTAAAAAAGAATACAAAAAAAGACTGCTATAGCTTCAAAGCTGTTCTTTCTGCCCCTTTCTGCTAAAAATCTTCAGAGAAACTTGAAAGGAGCCAAACAATGTCAATAAGTCACCCTGCCTTATTCTTCTAGGAAGCCTACACTAAACGTGGCTCATTATAATAATGAATTGAGCATGCTCAGAGCACCCGAATCTAGCATATTTAAACAGACTATAACCTAGCATTAAACATTCTCATAAAGGAATCTTAAACCTAGCATGCAAAAAAAAAATGCCTGTCCCTTTATCTGTTTCCTATATGAATATACATGGATTCCTTGAATAAAAGCCCCTGTTTTCTCTCCGGGCTCAGGGAGACTAGTGCTTGGGAAATAAATTCAGTGATTATCTTTCTTATACAGATACTAACACTTTCTCTATTTTTCATCTCATGGTTGTATTTGGGGCTTCATACTCACACAAACATTGATTTTTTTCAGAACAACTACAGGGCAGAAAAATGTAGAAGAGTAGATGTTGACCTGAAAAGGAGAGGAAAGGAAAGAGTTTCAGGTAAAGGTGCTTCAAGACTCAGTGCTTAAATATGCTTAATAGTTGAAGATGATCACAATGACTGCTGTGGGAAGAAGTGACAAGAGGTAGAGAATGGACATGGCAAATGACAGGTGGATGGGAGAGTGGCTTGACATTCTAGGACCATTTGCTTTTTATCTCATTAAGGCAGTGCTGCTCAAAATAGGGTCACAGCAACAATATTATCAGTTGGAAGTTAGAATTGAAATTTCATGAGCCTTTATACATACCTATAGTGTTAGAAAGGAAGGGTCACAGCTAGGTGACTGAAAATTAAGTGTGAGATTTATTCTTAAGAAAACAAAATTGCTTCCAAAAGCAAGTCTTAGAAAGGCTGAGTGATTCCTTAGCTATGGAGTCACTCAACGTGGAGGGTAAGAGGCTGGGATCTTAGCTATGGAGTCACTCAATGTGGAGGGTCAGGGTCTGGAAAGAAGTAGACTTAGAAGAGAACATAGGTCGACCTTGCTTGTGCTACAACCACGATTCAGACATTTCACATTCTGGATACATTAGCAACGATCTGCTCCTGGTGGGATAATTAGCAGCTCATAAGAAAGGTATTTAAATGTCAGCTTGAAGGACAAAAATAGTTAGTTTAAAAATTGTCAGTAATTAGTAGGTAAAATGATGACTGTTTCATGAAAAGAAAAGCCATAAAACAGGTAGTTTCTTGAACTACCTAAAACCAGTGTATTTTCCAGTTCCATATTCTGTGGTTCTGTGGGTAGACTTACCTTTAAAAATACTTTATTTATTATTTTTATGTTTTATGTGTATAAATGTATTGTCTGAGTACATATATGCAATGCCTGCAGAGGTCAGAAGAGGACCTTGGATCTCCCAGGACTGGAGTTACTGAAGGTTGTTAGCCACCTTGAGGATGCTGGGAATTGAACTGTTGCAAGGCAGTAATGGACAAACCCCAAAAGGCTTTCCATTGACAGTTACATTTAAAGATAAAACACAGACCACAGCATGTGGGTGGCTTTCTTCTTAACTATCACACACACACCGGAATTCCTTGGACCCACAGGAGCAGCTAGCCCCTAAAGGAACAGCACACATAGTGCTAGGGGTTCAGGGGACTCTGGGAAGAGCCTGCTGTCTGTAACAAAAGGCTCCCTCCACCGTTCTGTGCACAACAGTTTTCAACATCCCTCCACCTGCATCACCTTAATCTTCAACAAGAGCTACAGCTAACTCAAAGCCCACAGCACGCTTGAAGCAGCAAGCTCTTCTTTTCCAGTTTGCCAGCCTTCACTCCCCCAGGTGTACTTTCCATGAGGCTCTTGGTGAGAGCTCCCTTAATATCGACTCTAACTCCTGTTTGTCCTTTGCCTAGGAGGCATCCCAACCTTAGCTTCCTTACCCAGGGACTGAGAGCCTTTATCAATTCTTCAGTGTGAATGAAAGTTCCCAGAAAAAGCCCATCTTTTTAAAAATATATATTTCATTAGTGTTTTGCATATTTCATACATCATTTTTCAGTTCAATTTAGACACATTCCCCTTTCCATGCCCCACCCCACCCCTGTTCCTGCATTCTGCCATACATGTCTTACATTTTTCTTTCAGTCCTTTTTTTCACATTTTGCCCGTTAATTGTATATTACTTCAAAATATGCATACATATCCTCTACCCATATACCAATACTACAAAATCTGAACATAAGTGGTAGGTTAATTTTCAAGCCCACTAAGAGATTCACCTTTTAACCATACTGCTGCTTTAATATAAAAAAGAAATATAACAAAGATGATGCTCAAAACAAAGACAAAATCCTTAAAGCGACAAGAGAAAAACAACAAGTGACCTATAAGGGGAAACCTATTAGAATTACAACGGACTTCTCAACGCAAACGATGAAAGCAAGAAGAACGTGGAGCAAAGCATTCCCAGTGTTAAGGGACAATAGATGCCAACCCAGGTTACTATACCCAGCAAAAATGTCAATCATAGTGGAAGGAGAGAGGAAAATCTTCCATGACATAAACAACTTGAAAGAATACATGTCCGGAAAACCAACTATCAGTCTTAACTTAAAATATTAATGGACTAAATTCCCCATACCAAAGGACATAGACGGTGGGGAGGATGCAGTATAGAAACAGAATCCATCGTATTGCTGTCTCAAGAAACACTCTTACTCTCAAGGACAGGCACCCCTTACAGTGGGGAGGAGAAAAAATATTCCAGTAAGGGTACCAAAAGAAAAGCAGGTGTTGCTTTTTATATATGGCATAATTAAAAATAGACTTCCAAAGTAAAAGCAATCAGAAGGAAAAGAAGCCACTTACATCTTCACTAAAGAAACAATCTCACCAAAAGAATTTCACAATTATGATATATTATGCCCCAAATTCTGGTTGCACCACACTTATTATAAAGACATTCTCCAGGACCAACAAGTCACAGGACTAACCCAGTACACTCATAGTGGAGATTTCAATACCCAACTGAGTCCCTTTGGATAGATCAACAGGACAAGCAAAAATATAAACAGAGAGACACGAACCGTAACAATATGACACAAATGGAACCTCATAGACATCTCCAGAATAATCCATCCAATACAAGAGAATACACTTTCTATTACTGGCCCCCCATGGAAATTCTCAAAATCGACCACATAATTGGGACACACGAAGAAAGACCTCTACCAATACAAAAGATTGAAATTGAAACTAATTCCATGCATCCTGTCCAGACCCACAGTGCAATAAAGTTCAACATCAACACCAGGACAGCCCTCCTGCTTACAAGAACACATGGAGACTAAGAACACCACTCTTGAATAATTGAATGGTCAAGAAGCGAAGAAAACGCAAGAAATAAAACAACATTCTGGAACAGAATGGACCATGGACATCTACAACACAACAAACACCATGGGCTACCTTAAAAGCAGTCCTAAGAGGGAAGTTTATAGCCCCCTGGGTGCCTACATTAGAAAAACAGAAAGAGCACAAGTGAATGATCTAACTACAGTAAAGCAAAGCACTTGGAGGCAAAAAAGATGGAACATAAACATCAACTGACAGGAAGAACTAACAAAAATCAACAGAGCATAGATGCATAATGAAATAGAAACAAAGAAACAACAATACAAAAATCAATGAAGCCAATACGGGTTCTTTGAAAGAAAACAAGATAGACAGACTCTAGCCCAGTCTACAAAAGAAAGCAAGAGGACAACTCCAAATCAATACAAATCTGTGATGACACGAAGGGAAATTCACAACGGCCAAGGAAAACGAATCAAGAAACATTATGGGAATATTACAAGGAACTATATTCACCAAGTTTGAAAACCTAGAACGAACGGATGAATATCTGAACTCTGGGAACCACCAAAGCTTGGTTAAGCAAGAGACCATCAGCTTTAAAAGACCCATAATAGAGAAATAGATGGATGTCAGTAAGAGCCCTCCAACTAAAAAAATTCCAGGGCCCAATGTTTCAAGCGGAATTCTTTTAAAACATGTTCAAAAGACCTACAACCTATTACTACTCAAAGTGTCTTGTTAGAATGGATACATCTCAGAGGGAATCTCTCCAATGCTCGCTCGATGAAGCCATCCATTCATTCCTGTTACCAAACCGGGCAAAGATCCACTAAAAAGGAGAACTTATAGACTCCATCTCCCTCATAACACAGATGCAAAATTCCAATAAACAGATACTGGCAAATTGCATTACAGACCCATCATCAAGATGATATCCATTCCTGACCACGTTGGATTCATACAGAGATGCTAGGGATGTTCAACATATGAAAATCAATAACATCATCAAACACATAAACGGCATATCCAAAGACACAAAACACACCATCATCTCAATTGATGCTGAAAAAGCTTTGACACAAATCCAGTACCCTTCATGATCTTAAAGTCCTAGCATGAATTGAGTTTGGAGGGATCAGTCCTCAATGTAATCAAAGCCATATACAGGTAAACCCACAGCCCAATATCATCCTAATGGGGAAATGACCAGAAACAGGTCCTAGTAAAGGGTAGGAAGCGGCAAGGCACCCCCTTTCCCACCCTCGGTTAAGTATAGGGCTGGAAAACTCTACGGCGCAATACGGCAAGAATACAAGAAAAGGATATGAAAGGAGTACTAATGGTAAATAGGGAAGGAAAAGTCAAGCCCTTGTGCTGAGCTGATGATGGTGTACATAGGGAGCTAAAAAGAAACTTCACCAGAAAACTCCTGAAAACGATTAAAAGTTTCAGAAAAAGTGGCAGAATACAAAAAAAAAAAAAAAAAAAAAAAAAAAAAAAAAAAAAAAAAAAAGCAACTGGAGAAAGAATTAAAAGCACCCTTCCCACTCACAATAGCCTACAAAAACAATAAGAAACATAGGAACCAACCTACCCAAAGACACCAACAATCTACAACCAAAACTTTTTAAAACCCTTAAAGAAAGAATTGAAGAAGACAATAGACGATGGAAAAACCTCCCATGTCATGGATTGGGAAATTCACATTGTATAATAAAAAATGTACATTCTACTGAACTCTTGTATAGATTTAATGCATTCCCAATTAAAATCTCCAAGCGTTTCTTCACAGGCTTGGAAACAAAAGTTCTTAACTTCATTTGGAAAACCAAAAGCCCTGAATAGCCAAATAAACCCTGAGCAAAAAGAGCTACCACAGGAGGGATCTATATACCAGATATTAAACTATACTACAGGGCTATAGTCATAAAAACAGGCCTGGTACTGGGCACAAAAACAGAACCGTAGACCAATGAAACAAAACAGAACAAAAAAAAAAAAAAAAAAAAAAAAAAAAAATTTCAGCCATCTCATATTTGACAAGGGGGCCAAAGAAACCACACAGGAGAAAAGACAGCATCTTCAGCATTGGTGTTGGCAACAAACTGGATCACCACTTGTTAGAAGATGAAATTACCAACCCCTACCTCTGCCCTGTACAAAAATCAAAAACCTCAGCGAATTAAGACCTCACGTGAACAACCCCAAACCCTGACGTGATAGAAGAAAAAGTTTGGTGACAACCTACAAGACACATCGGTGAGGACACGAACTTCCTTAAAATCATGACAGCAGCTGCACAAGAATTAAGGTCAACTAATGGACCAATGGGACCTCATCAACTCAAAAGATTCTGTACATCTAAAGAAACAATCACTGAAGTGAAGGAAATCCCACAGAGTGGGAGGAAACCTTCATGCGATTAATCTGACAAAGCATTGATTTCCAGAATATATAAACTACTCAAAAAAAACAAAGAAAAAAAGAAAACAAATGCCCACTCAATAGATGGAGCAAAGAATCTGAACAGAGACTTCACAAGCGAGGAGGACTAGAGATGTCTGAGACACACCTCAAGAACTGTTCAACATCACTACTCATTAAGGAAATGCAAATGAAAACCACTTTACGATATCATCTTACTCCATAAGGCTAGGCTCGGCTCAGAAAAACCAATGATACCAAATTCTGGAGCGGTTGTGGGGAAAGGGGAAGCACTCATCCATGTGGGTGGGAATGTAAACTCATACAGCCACTATGGAAAGCAGTGTGGAGAACCCTTGGAAGACTTGGAATGAAAACTGCCACCCAAACCCAGCCATATGCCTCTCTTGGGCATGTACCCTCACGACTTACACCACCACAGAGATTAACATGCATGGCCATGTTATTGCAGCTCTCTTCACAATAGCAAGGGGGGAAAAACAGGCCCCTGGGGGGGGGGGGGGCATCAACCTNAAATGCCCCTCAACTGACGAGTGGATAGAGAAAATGTGGTACATCTACACAATGGAGTTCTATGCAGCAGTAAAGAAAGACGACATCACGAGCTTTGCAGGAAAATGGCTGGAGCTAGAGGACATCATGTTGAGTGAAGTAACACAGTCCCAGAAAAACAAACGACGAATGGTATCCCTCATCTGTGGATGCTAGTGCCAATTACCTAAAGATGATGCTCAATTTGCTTTGTAACTAGGGCTTGGTGCTAGCATGCACAAATGAGGGACACCATACATCATTTGTTTTTCTGGGACTGTGTTACTTCACTTAGCATAATGTTTCTAGTTCCATCCATTTACCCGCAAAGTTCATGATGTCATCTTTCTTTGTCATTTACTTGCAAAATGTCATCTTTCTTTACTGCTGCATAGAACTGCATTATGTAGATGTACCACATTTTCTGTATCCACTCATTGGTTGAGGGACATTTGGGTTGCTGTAATAGCTGATCAATTGATTAGAATTTCAGTGATTGTGCAGAGTTTGGAATGTTGTAGTTTCAGAGCCTAGTTATAATTTACCTTGGGCTATCTTTAGCCCCCAAACTAGCCACTCGTTGCTCACCTCTATTTCTGACTTAACATCCCGTGACTAACAGACAAAACATTTTTGGAATGTATTAACTTAGCAGACCACCAGCTTTCACCAGCCAGGATTCTGAGTATCATCAGGCAATATCTGGGGCTTATAGCTGAGCTTTCTCTTCTGCCATAGCCACCTACTTAATGTTTCCAGCAATGTACTGAAATCATCTTGCTTTATGGCTTTTTTCTGTTATAAAAACTTCATGAAACTGTTACCATGAGGCAACATGGAATTTGGGGTAGCCTGAATCTGTGTGTCCCTGGGTTATGGTCACTTATATTTGGCTCTATAATAAACTGTCTCTTATCCCACTTGTAGTGAGAATTGTGCTTTTGTGTCCACACCAGTAACATCCATTGCTAGGCCAAATGTTCAGAATCCAAAGCTAAAATTTCAGTCTCATCTTTAATCTTAGGAAGTTCCCAGAAACAGAGAGCATGGAAACCTGGTGGGATGGAACTCATGCAGTGACAAAGGACATAATAACTTATCAGAAAGTGAAACCAAGGCAAACAGCTCATTTCAAAGGAAGATTTCTACACCAATTGGGAATTCAGGGCATTAAGAGTAGAAATGTGGTAGGAAAAAATTTACAAATCAAAAAAAGAAACCCAGGCTTGAGAGAGGAAAGGGAGCAATGCTGCCAACTTCTAGCCAAACAAACTTCAGAAGAGAGACACAATGCAGGAGCAACATGCAGTCTAAACATCGCACAGCTTCAAAGTCTCAGTCAACCCAGTTGCTGAATATAAAATATTTGTTTTCTTGTTTAAATAAAATTTTGTCCCTGTGAATCTTTTGCTCTGTATTTAATTTTGATCGAGACAGAAGCAACCAATTATTATGGAGATTTATACAGGACTTTAGGAGAAGCCATTTGTTTTAAGGATCATAACAAAGGAATAATGTTCATAAAACATTATTTGGGCTGGGCATGGTGGCACATGCCTTTAATCCCACCACTCAGGAGGCAGAGGTAGGTGGAATTCTGTGAGTTCAAGTCCAGCCTGGTCTACAGGGCTAGTTCCAGGCCAGCTGGGGCTACAGGGAGACCCTGTCTCAAAAACACCAAAACAAAAAACAAAAAACAAAAACATTATTTGGAAGAGCACTTATCTGGGGAGTGAATAATTGTTGATTCCTGTTCTTTGAAGGCTTTTAAAATAGCAAAATTTCATTTAAGTAAATACTTCCTTTCCTAGAAAACATGTAAATGTGATTACTAGATCAGTAACTTTTTACTCTAACTCTAGCTAGGTGGTGATTGGCAGAGACATTAGAAGCTAAATATCTACAGTAGCCAAGACTTTACCCAAATAATGGTTTCTCAGAGTTACTGTACACAGAATACTCTTCAAGGCCTTTTCAGATTCAGAATTCCGAGATAAATCTTAGACAGTTTTCTGGTTTTGGTGGTTGGAAGATCTCAGATGCTGATGTTGCTTGTTCTAGTTTGTTTTCCATTGCTGTGACAAAACACTCTGACCGACACCAACTTGGGGAGGAAAGGGTTTATTCAGCTTACATCTCCTGGGTCATAGTTCATCACTTAGGGACCCCAAAACAGGAACTCAGGGCAGGAACCTGGAGGCAGGAGCTGAAGCACAGGCCATGGAGGAATGCTGTTCACTGGCTTGCTCTCCTGGCTCATGCCCAGCCCGCCTTCTTATACAGTACACAACAACCTGCCCAGGGTGGCACCACTCATTGTGGGCTGCTCCCCCGCCCCCCCCTACTGCTCGACCATCAAGACAATACTGCACAGATGTAGCCACAGGCCAATCCAATGGAGCCAATTCCCCAACTGAGGCTCCCTCAACCCAGGTGTGTCAAGTTGACACTAAAGCTATCCAGCACATTGCTGGTTCTCTGACCTCTGAGAGAAACAGAGCCAATGAAAGACAGGCAACAATGTCAAGTTAGAGTCACCAGAACTCAGTCCTGCCTGCAGAGCAGAGGAAATCCGTGACTAGCTTCTGGACAGTGGCTCTCTTGTCAACTGGTACGTGAAGTTTTAATACCCCCCCACATCCTGCAAGTCTCAAAGCTGTTCCTGTCAAGATTCTGTTTTCCTTAGATTCTGTTTGAATCAACCTCAGTCTCCCAAGAGAATGCCAGGATTCGTAAAAAGTGCAGTCAGTGTGGAGAGAAGCACTGACCTTTATGCTGACAGGTCTTGAGGGTTTAGCTTTTCCACATGATCCTGCAGCCATCATCAGCTGACAACTGCTCACTTGACAACTTACCCTCATACCTTGTGCTAATGAGATGAGGGGCACTGGGGGCTAATCATACTGAAAAGGACCCTTTGGTGTAATAAGAACTAATGAACTAAATCACTGCCCCATTATCTAAAAAGCACGGTTGAAGTTGACAAGTCAAATGCTATAATTTTTATTATCACTTTCATCATTATTAACAACAATCATGTCTTGCACATTTATAACAGATCAGGGGAAACAGCACTTTGGAGGCAATGTAAAGGTGAAGTGGGATTTGAGCTGCTCATGTACATGCCTACTAGTGTTTGACTTTCTGTTAGCATTTTTTAACATAATAATGTATGATTATCTTGGAAAATATTTTTTATTCTTTTTAATTTTTACATTTTTTTGGCTTTTTGAGAAAGGGTCTCACTGTGTAGCCCTGGCTGGCCTGGAATTAGTTATGTACACCAGCTTGGCCTCAGTCTTTCCGAGATCTACCTGCCTCCATTTCTGGAGTACTGAGATCAAAGGCATGCACCATCACACAGGGCTTAGCAAACCTTCTTGAGGAAATCAGAGAAAGAGAGAGGAGATGGAATTGGGCATCTATGGTAAAGTTGGAGCTCAGATATTACTGAATAACAAAACAAAGTCTGATTATATTATGTTGAGATTTAAACAAATGCAAACCGATTGTTTAATAATATTTTACTCATTTTGAAATTAGTGGGACATTCCATCCTAAATGTGTTCTTTGGGATTGGTTAATATTTCTAGTTGTGAAATCAGTGACCAAATTACTGTACGTGGAAAATTTTGGAAGTGACTTGTAATTCTATATTGTTCATTTGATTGTATGTTCCCTTATTTGTAAGTCCTAAGGGAATTACTTCTCAAATCAGTTGGCTAGAAGACCAAGAACATGGTTTTTATTATCTTATTTTTTCCTTCAGGATAATCTTCAGAAGGTAACTGATACTGACAGATTTCAGAAAAATGCCAGGTATAGATAATATGGTGCTTATCTATTCAGAATCTATTCAGAAATGAAAAAGATTACTTTCATGACAAAATGAGTGGATATAACATTAGTGATAATTACTTGAGTACAGATATTAATAGATTAAAAACAGATTAGTGTATCTCTCAGTCCTCATCAAAGAAGTCTCTTTGTTGTAGTAGATGGTGATTAATATAGAGATTTGCAACTTGTCAATATGCAGGTAAAAAGAGAGTGGAGTGCTCAGCTTTAAAGGGAACATCTACATCACATCCTCTTCACTCAATGCTCAGGGATCATCTTGGAAGAAGATATGAAAAGATTGCAAGAGCCAGAGATAGTGGACATCAGCAGCCAAGCAGTGTTTGCTAGACATGACAGAGCTGTTGCAGACATGAATTTACATACGCTGTGGCTACATGCACAAGATCCAGCCAGCCAAGATCCCAGCACGGGTGGGGGAGGAGCTTATGGAGTCCTAATCCAAGCCTAGAAATTATTGGCAATAGATGACTGCTCCGGAGGGAAAGCAAGTTTTTTGTTTGTTTTGTTTTATTTTTTCTCCAGGGATGTAGCCCACAAAGGCTAACAATGCTGCGGTAGATGACCCTGCATTCTTGCCCACACAGGCAGCTAAGAGTGCTGACTGCTCTTGCAGAAGACCTGGGTTCGATCCCCAGCACCCACATGGCGGCTGAGAATGGTCTGTAACTCCAATTCCAAGAGAACTCCAGTTCCAGGGGAATCCGACACCCTCTTCTGACCTCTGCGGCATTGCACGATGTGGGTGCACAGACCTACATGCAGACAGTACATTCATGCACATAAATAAAAAAATAAAAAAAGAGCACATAAAGTTTTTTGGGGGAAGTGGTGGCGAGATCCTAGGGAGAAGTTGCAGAGGAGAGAATGTGTCTTGATCAACGTTTGCATGTATAAAATCCTCAAATAACAAAAAATGTGCTTGCTAAAAATAAAGGGAGAAAAAGAAATGCCTAGGTGAAGCATACCTTTGGGTACTTCTGGTATTGCAGACATTATCAAATCTCAAAGGGTCTGACATAATGAGCTAATCTTTTAATGGAATCCTAGTATGTTGCAGGACTTAGACATGGAGGTAGGGTATACTTGCATGCCCTAGCCTCCTCCTATTCCCACTTACCTCTGTTTCCCATTTACCAGGAAATGGACATTCTGCTTTGCAAACCACTCCCCCTATCCTGAGGATCAGTCCAAGCACACATGGCCCGGAAACCAAGGATGAACTCTTTGAAACCATGAACCAGAATAACTCCTTCCTCCTTGAAGTTATCTCTGTCAGGATTTAGAACACAGCAAAATAGACACAATTAACACAGTATTATCCTCCCTCTATCCTGATGATCAATTCGACTTCAGGTAGTTAACATTAGTCATTGTCATTATTATTAGGGCATCACCTAGGTCTATTAAAACCATTTAAACTCTATGTTCTAATCCTATTGATAAATTTTCAATTTTGAGATATTGAAACTAACAATGGGAGGATATTTGTATGTTCCCACAGGTAAAAACACCAATCTAAATGCCTGAAAATGTACAACTTTTGGCTGTGCAGGATGGACTGGGAAATGCCAGCAGAGAGGCTGACCCATCTGAACATTAAAGAAAGCGGAACCTCAGACTACCTGAGTCACAGACACTGAGCATCTCTCTGAATTCTATTGGGGTTAAGTGTTTATAATGTGCCCTAACGAAGTTTACCTTCCAGATGCTGAGAAACCTTCCTACCTCTCCCCTTTATAGGTAAAAGAAAGACATGATGGTACTGAAGTCATTCCCTAACTGTAAATTAGAGCCAACTGTTATAGTGATAATCTCTTATAAAACAGGTATAACTACCCTTTTTTAATTGAATGATAGGCATAGGAACTGTGAAAGGATAATTCTCTATCTAGAGCCAAACTCAATAGTAAAGTCTTTATAAGCTGTGTAATTAAGCAAAATATATTAGTACAGGAAAGCTCTGATATCAGCAATGAATTATTCTGCCTAGGAGATGTTGTCTAGGGGATTCAAACCCCCCAAAATTATAAAGGCCTTTTGCCTGTAAGTGGGATATATGCAAGGAGAAAGGCAGTAAGTCCCTGTTGTCGAAGACCTGGTGTGAGCATGAAAAAATGTTGAGACGTCACTTGCTAATGTACAACTGGCCTCTGAAATGCCAGAGAGCATTACCAAAGGCCATTAAATCAATACAGCAAAATATTGGTCCCCTTGAGACAAGCAAGACTCCTCCATCAGTTTCAGCTACACCTCAACTGCCTGGAGATACTGTGTAACGGTGGCAGCCATGTGTCTATATATATATATATATCCCAAATCTAATTGGCTATTAGCTCTCTCCTTGGAGGAATAACTCACAGTGGACGCCACAAGCTTATGTCCTCTAGTGGTTAGGAGATGTTATAAGCCACAATAAGAACTTGTCACCCTTTATAGAGAAACCACAGTTTGTGGATTAGCATACCATTCAAGCATCTGTGTCTATGCTCACAGCTTAGCTTGCCATAATAATTAGTACTGCTTAAATGCCTGTACATCCAATTGCTTGTGCTTTGTTAGTATGACTAAAATGGCATCACTGGATAAGCTGTCAACCCATGAAGGGAAACAACCTGAACAGACTAGAGTCCAAAACGACATCTCCAGGGAAAATAGACTGTCTTGCTTCTCACCCACTTGTGACCCTTTCTCAAAGCCTAGGGAACAAATTGTGGAAGAGGAGGCATGGTAGAATGTAAGGGCTGTGGAGAGATTGGGGTGAATCGTGAGACTACAGCAATATAGACTGGACTCCTAATTGATCAACATGTTTGTGCATACAAGCATCTCCAACTGGACTATGGGAACCTTGGGTTGTTCAAAATTTGGACATAGATACTTGCAAATTTGTTTTACATGAATGTTACTTACATTCATTGCTTATGCTTAATAATTTGGCTCACTTAAAAAAAATGCACCAATTACCTAATTGTATGGCAAACTGAGTAACATCAATGTTATCTGAAAACAACTGTTTTATTATATTGTAGAATCCCTTAAAATAAACAAATAAAAGAGGAAAAACAAAACAAAACAAAAAAACATTTAAACATATTTGCATCGGATTAGGAAAAATCTAATAATTTATACTTGTAATTGACAAAGCCACTTTTATAACTACTGTGACATATTTTAAACGTATGTAATTATGCTGTCACAAATTCCAGATATTTACTAATTTAGTCTCATTTTCCTGAATTCATCACCAAACTTTTATAAGAATAATTTTATGCAGTCAGCTTTTAGTGTTTACTAAATAATAAATTTAAATACTGGTAACAAAGAGAATCCCAAACATTTAGGGAAGAGTGAATAAAAACCATCTCGGAAATCTAGGACTTTACTTACAGAATTCAACTGAATTCCTTGGCAGGTATTGTACTTATTTCTAGAAAAATGGGAAATTTGTCCTTATCAAGATGATGAGAAGCAGTTTCAGAAATGCATCTTGTAGGAGTGACTGGGATATATTGAGGGGATGGAATTGAATTGGATAAAATCCTGTGTATCTGTGGCAATAGCAAAACAATAATACAGAAGTGTATTATTGTGTATACAGTGTAAATATACAAAACAATAATACAGAAGTGTATACAGTGCTGTACTACAGCACTGTAGACCATGTGAATCCATCTCCAAAAACTTTGTATTTACAGAAATATATAACCCACATAGCAAATATAAAGCACCCTACTCTAATTTTATGGGCTCTACAAGTTCTTTTTAAGAACTCAAGTATATTGGACTGATGTACTCTTTTAAAATGGTTAATATGTTCTCTCATTGTATTTGTATCCATATCCAAATATATGATGGATATATTAATATATCTATATAGTTATGCATAGATATCAGATAGCAAATAATCTAATTCTTGAAACTGAAATATCAGTTTCAAGAATTATATTATAATTTTCTTGTTAAAATTATTGATCATTTTTCAGAAGCCAGAATTAAGCTTACATATTACTCTGGGACTTAATATTTAGTATATAAAATGAAATTGACTTACTTCTGAAGCCTGGCTTCTTCTGAAAACCCCCTACCTAAGTTGGTACTGTTGAGCAGGTGTTATAAGAAAGTGGCATACATGTACATCTTTATACATTTTGCAAACTGGAGAAAGTCGTAAGTCAATGATTAGTGATTGGATGGTTTAGTGATCTCCAACGTCAAAGAATTCAATGGGTATGGTCCCATAGAGACAGGATAGCAGGAGAGGATAGCAGCTACAGATGTCTTTATGTCTGCATAATTATTGACACAGAGTATATGCTCAATATATTTTTATTGAAGGGAAATTTAAGGCTTATTTAGGTATGATTGTAGATTTTCAGAAAAATCAGGCAAAAACTCCATGTGCATACTAAGCATAATGAAAATTATATACAAAACAAAATTTGTAATCATTTAAACAAGATATAACAAAAAGAGAATTCCCTATGGTTAAAATATGCACTGTTCCTCAAGTTTAATCAAATTAGTTAAAACAAAGTTGTACTTTCTGATCTGATCTGTCCTATAGGGAACACTGCCTTGGACTGTCATCTGAAGAAATCGTCTCTTAGGTGTGAGACATCATTAAAGAAAACATTTAGAGAAATAAATCCATTGGATGATATAAATCCCCTGCTTACATTTTCCCAACACTATCCTGTTGTATGCCAACAACAACTCCTTGTCATGTGCTGCAAACACCTGCACCATTAGGTCTGTCTACCCACTGAACTCATCTTCACTCTTTCTCCACTTGTGCCTGCACTTGGCTCTTTGCTCTAGAACTACATTCACCCTGCTGTATTTCTTACCCCAGTCCTCCAGAGGTTCTCTTCTCTCCTTGAATGTGGTAGTCCTTCTTCATCTGGTTTGCTCTTCATTCACACTCATCTAATTCTATGAGGAACTTGTTCCTATTGTCCTCTGTGTTAGTAGACACCCCGGTACTTTTTTCCTATCCTTACTATAGTTGTCTTAGAGGCTTGGCCTGTGTAGCACTATTGGGAGGAGGTGCAGAATTTAAGAGCTGGAGCCTAGTGGGAGTGAGTTAGGGGGACTGGGATGTGCCCTTGAAGGAGGTGCAGGGACTTGAGTCTCTTCTATTTGCTTCCTGGCTGCCACAAGGTGATCAATTTCTTGTGGCATATGTTCACATCATGATATCCTGTCTCACCACAGCCTCAAAAGTAATGGTCTAACTGGCCATGGGCTAAACCACCAAAACTGTAGGCCCAAATAACATTTCAAATATGTTTTTTTTTTTCTGGTATTTTGTTACAGTAAATTTTAAAAAGCCCTCTGGGGGGTTGGAGAGGTGGCTCCCTGGTTAAGGGCACATATGGCTATTCCAGAGGACCTGAGGAGTATTTTTAGATAATTTAAGTAGAATCTTGATACTTTCTCTTGTAATTTTCAAAATCATCTCAGGAATATTGAGCATTGTTTTTCTGAACATAAAATAGAAAGGAAGGCATATCCTCATGGTATATGGCATCCTCATGTGAAGGCTCAATAGAGAACTGATAATTACTGCTGGTGATAATTACTAGTGAACAATCATGTTAGGGGACTTTTTAAAAGATTTATTTTTAGTTTTAATTATGCACTTGAGTGCAGGTGTCCACAGAGGCTAGAGACATCTCATTCCCCTGGAGTTGGAGGTTCAGGTGGTTCTAAGGCACTTCACATGGGTATTAGGTAAGAGGAGGGAACCTAATTCAAATTCTCACTCTAAACATGATGATAATTTCCATTTCAAATTTGCAATGCAAAAGTAAAAATGTTATGCCAGATTTTCTTTGCATTTAACAAAAACTATTGTTTAAGGAGAAAAGGAAAGGAGCAATTAAAAGCTGTTTAACAAATATGAACAGATGAAAATACAACATGCTAATAACCACGACCACTAAACCATGTGGATTTGGGCTCTCCACTTGATTTTTAAGTAAACTGGAAAAATAAATGCTCCAGTCTGTTCTTCTGAAGAACATCTGTGTAAAGAAGAGCCTGCAATAGGAAAATTGTTTTGGCATCCTAAATACTTCCTATAAACTCTTGAAATTCAGTTTGTATTTTTAAGAATATAAAAGGATAATAACAGAGTTGATATGTGTATTCTAAAACACTGGCCTCCTGGGATTTTGTCATTCCTAATTTTTATTATAAGCTTTCAGCCAGTATAGTCTGTAAACAGTTTCTATTTATAGATATCTCGAAAGGGAATGAAGGAATCCTAGGTAATTTCTACCATAACAATGTACAATATAATTTTCGCTAATGTATCCACTAGTGAAATACAGTGATACATGCAATCTTCACTTTTCTCATTTTAGTGAGTTGATTAAAATAATTTTAAAAATTAATGAATTTATTGTTCTGAGAGTCTAATTTTTTTTTTTTTGCTTAGGATAGTATCACAGAAAAGCATAGATATTTAAAAAGTCATTATATTTTGGCCAACGGTGGACAGCTTACATGATGTTGGTTCCTAAACATATATCACCTAATGATGGTACAGCCATCTTAGTTTATGTAAGTATATTCCCACAGTAACAAAATTGCATTATTTTGTATGTATATCGCATATACCTTTGTATGGTATATGCCTATGTGTGATGAATTTGCATGAGTGTGGACCTGTGTGGATATGCGCTCACTGCCTCCTCCTCCTCCTCCTCCTCCTCCTCCTCCTCCTCCTCCTCCTCCTCCTCCTTCTCCTCCTCGTGTGTGTGTATGTGTGTGTGTGTGTGTGTGTGTGTGTGTGTGTGTGTAAGCCACAGGTCAATGTTGGGTGTCTTTATCACTTGTCACCTCAATTTTTCAGACAAGGTCTCTCACTGAACATGGTGCTCTCTTCTCACCTAGCCTTGAGGGTCAGCCTTTCTCTATTCTCACTGCTGGAATTGCAGACCCTTCTCACCATGCCCAGCTTTCACATGGTGCTGGGCATCTGGTGTCAGCTCCTTATGCTTGTGCAGCAAGCACTTTACCTACTGAGTCATTGCCCTTCACATCCCCTGCCCAGCTGCATTGTCTAAAGACTGTGTGAATGTAGCCATCTCTCCCATTCTTTTCCCCTTTAAATGCATTTTTTAAAATTTTTATTTATTTAGTTTTTATGTGTATAAATGTACTGTCTGCATCTAGATCTGTGCACCCATGTCATGCAATGCCGCGGAGGTCAGAAGAGGGTGTTGGATTCCCCTGGAACTGGAGTTCTGGAATTGGAGTTACAGACGGTTCCCAGCCACCATGTGGGTGCTGGGGATCGAACCTGGGACCTCTGCAAGAATAGTAGGCACTCCTAACTGCTAGGCCATCTCTCCAGTCCCTAAATGCATTTCGTATCTTTTCATCAGATGGACTATCTTGAAATATAGTTCAGATTATATATTTTAATAGTTAAAAACCAGGCTCTATCTGCATCATTTTTCTTGTAGTAATGTCATGAAGGTACAGAAGTATTGCTCATCTTAGGAGGAGAAAAGACGTTGGGCTGTAACTCCTCCATCTTGGTTGGAGTCATAAAGTCCTCCTTCAGTCTACTTTTCCTGCATTTTTGAAATGACATTTGTCTCCATGAACTTCAGTTCTTGTCCGTAGACTTTTCTGTTCCAGTGAAAATAAACCTGGATTGACCCAAACCAGCTCGAGAGGCAAGAGGTTGAAAGAGAAAAGAGCCATCAACATAGCAGAAGAAATCAAACACGAAGACTCAAAAGCCGTGTCTACTGCAGAAGAAAACGGGAACTTAAAGTCCGCTTGAGATGGCCTCAGATGTATTTTTAATCATCTTCTCAAGACTGTTTACGTGGAAGATGCATCTGATTAGTGGAAGATGCATTTAATGATATGGTATAATAACAACTTTTATTTTTTTATTATTTTTTTTAAATTTTTAAATTTATTTTTGTATGTGTATGAGTGTACTGTCTGCATGTAAGTTTGTGCACGCGTGTCGTGCAATGCCGCAGAGGTCAGAGAGGGCATCGGATTCCCCTAGAACTGGAGTTTTCCTGGAATTGGAGTTTCAGATGGTTCTTAGTCGCCATGTGGGTGCTGGGGATCGAATCCAGGTCCTCTGCAAGAGCAGTTGGTGCTCTTAACCGCTAGGCTATCTCTACAGCCCTAATACCAACTTTTAATAGTTGAAGAAATAATTAAGTGATTAAATATATATCTTATTTTATATACAAACAATGAATATAAAAATTCTGTAATTTTCTTATCCTGTAACTTAGCTCCTAAAATTTACTTTATTTTTAAAATAAACATAGTGATATTTTTAAGTATGATTAAAACACTATCTTCTCCACAAAACCCTCTAAAAATTAAGTGATCACTCCCTTTGGCAAATGGCCATACTGCTTTGGAGTCTCTTTTTTTTTTTTGCACTTAAAACAAAGATACTAAGAACCTTTTCCATGCTGTTTGCCAAACTTAAAGATTCTAAGACCTATCAGAGCTTCTTTTTATGGTCCCAAGGCACAATGCTTTGCACACACTCATTTCTCAAGAGAGTTGTTTAATTAATGCATAATGAATTGTTTAAACTCATGAATGAAATTTAGTTATAATTCTACATGGGATTTTGTGTGTTATTTTTGCTCCTTCTCCACATTATAAAGAATACCTGAGGCTAGAGCGAAGGCCCTATGGTTAACAGCATGTGCTGCTCTTGCAAAGATCAGGGATCAGTTTGCAGGACACACATGCATATTATAACCATTTGTAACTTCAGGTAGACATACATGCGGTCAAACACTCAGGCATAGAAATTTAAATAGATCTTTAATACGAAGAAAAACATATCCAAACTGAAAATGTCACAGTTAAAAGGAATGATAATAACCGAGAATTTTATCTTTGAAAAAATATAAAATTATGCTAAATAATAAAGATTAAATAAAAATAAAATTAAGACTGGAAAGACAATTGTACTTTATAAAACTTCAAGAAACAATATGATAACTGAACTCAAGGACAAATAAGTTTTTTAGTGTACTATCATTTTTGAAAGTCCTTTGTAATAAAAGTAAAATCAAGATAAATGAAGTTTTTGATAGGTGGCTTAAGTCTCTTCATTAAATTATAACCTCCACTATGACCAAGATATGATGAACATTCCACTTAATGTGACCAAAATGGAGACAGGGTTCTTTCTACTTAGAGGCTTTTGACCTCCCTAAAACATTTGCTCTAGGAAATGGTAATTATATTTTTTCCTCTTCTTCTTTGATATGCAAATCTCCTCACAGTTTAATAGCACAGGAGTACTTTTTTAAGGGACTAGGAATTATCCCTGTGAAATGAAATAATCAAGAGTGATGGTGGGTATGGTATCACCTAGAATCAAGGGAGACACTAACTTCAAAGGGTAGGAACTAACACACAGGTGATATAGTCTCACTGTTCAGCCAGCTCTCTACCATCCTTCAGCTCTTTCCTATTAGGTCATAGATTCTACTTTGTCACCTTTTCAGTGGAGCACAGTTCAATCTCTCTCCTTATTTCAATAGTCATGAGTTATTTCTCCCTTGCCTCTTTACTGCTATGTCTACATTACTCTATCACCAGACTTTAGGGGATGGATCCATACCCACTTTGGAGGCAAGGATTAGATTTGATGGGCCTTCAAAAAAATAACGAAATAGAAAAGGACAGATGATGCGGGGTAGTGAAATAGGTGGGGTGTAGAGAGGGTCTGAATGTGATCAAAATACATTGTATGAAATTCTGGAATAAGAAGACAATTTTATTGAGTTGGCATGGGTCTTGTGCTCGATGCCACCATTGCTGCAATGATCTCTAGAAAGGCTGACTAGACTCCATTGGATGAATGTATATAGATGGATATATGGGTACAATTGCTTGACTGGGTAAGACTTAACATCTATGCTGGAATGCATGAGGTCTGGAAGGAGCTGGGTGTGTAGACCTTAATGGGGGAAGGGCTCTAAATTTGATTAAGAACTGTTGTATGAAATGTACAAACACTCATTAAAAACCTTAAAAATTCAAATAATGAAGAGAAAAAAGTTAAATTAATGGATACTAGAGTCAGAAAAGAGATTTAAGAAAAATATGGTCTGTAAATTCCATTCTAAACTAATTGGGCCCATTAAAAGCTAATTGTCCAATGATTTTTTTTTCACTCAATGCCATTATCAAAGACAAAAGATGAGTTTTATTGGACAGAATACTAATCTGGGATAGGTTTTACAGTCATTTCATCTCTTGATTGTATAATATATTTTAGTGTCTTCTTAATACTAGACACTTTGGATAAGCCTTTTAATAACAAAAAATATAATTAATATTTGTACTTAATGTTACCTAATCTCCTCCCATGTGGAACTCACAGTGTGGAGTGGGGTGACAAAATGTGAATGGGCTTTCTAGTTCAATGTGATGATGCTCTCTTCAGAGCAGCATCCAATAGTCCAACTTCATTCATGTGTTAAGCTTCAACTGCATAGACATTTCCACTTCCTGTGGCTGTGAGGCCTTCCTGAGTCCATTTATTTTTTTTTATTAATTTTATTTATTTCTGTATGTGTGTGAATGTACTGTCTGCATTCAAGTTTGTGCACCTGTGTCGTGCAATGCCACGGAGGTCAGAAGAGGGTGTCGGATTCCCCTGGAACTGGAGTTCTCCTGGAATTGAAATTTCAGATGGCTCTTGGCCGCCATGTGGGTGCTGGGGATCGAACCCGGGTCCTCTGCGAGAGCGTCGGCGCTCCTAACCGCTAGGCCATCTCTCCAGCCCCTTCTTGAGTCCATTTCTACCAGCAATTGGGTTTCCTAATGCTGAGTGAAGGCAGAATTCCCCACTCTTGGCTGTGCTTCTAGATTTAAGTAATTAAATGTTCCCCGTATAGGCAACTACATTTCTGAGCCTGCCTGACTGATTTCTCACATGCAAAATATTTTCTGAGTTCTGGTATTTCCTATTTGCTAATTAAATGTTTCTTGTACTTTTTGTGCTTCCGCCCACTTAGGCAAATGGTAATTAACTTTCAATTATATTTAGTCTAGCCTTGAATAATTTGTATAATAAACTGTGAAATTGATATTAGTAGGTAGAATTGCAATTTAAAGTAAAGGATGACTTTCTGGAAACTGTTCTTCAGTGATTTAAACAGTTTCATTTTTAGGTCAGAAGAATAAAATGCCAGAAAGTAAGAGGATGAGAATTGACAGTGTCACCCTTACGGTTGGATTATGTGCCTGTCTTGAAAGAGTTCTGTTTTATCAATACTGTTCTTGTGTGGAACAGAGAGGATCTTTTTTCTTGTCCTTGCTTACTGATTTATTTTGATTGTTGCCATGGTGACAAATCTATAGCCTCAGTAGATCACTGTTTCAAACCCTGAATCTTTGGATCCTCTGAATCCGGAAGTATAGAATAGATACAAAAGCAAGCTCTAAAATCGCCTAAAGTGAACCAATTTATGGAAATGTGTATTCTGCTGCTATGCTCCAAACTATATCCAGTATACAATCTCTAGCATTTTTTAAGGAGGAAAATACAAATAGGCTATATGCTTTGAAGTCTCGAACTATTGTGAGATTGTGAAAAATTCTGTTAAAACCTGTCACTGGTCTGCCATGCATAGCAATTTTGACCTTATAAAAGGCATCATGATTAACTTTTCAGAATTTTGGTATTTGATTTTAAAGCCATGCAGAAATATGCACAAAATAGGTCTTAGTCTACAGCACTCTTACATTTCATTTGCATGTTAAAATCAAGTTCTAAACAGAAAACAGTAGAGAGAAGAAAAATAAGTACTGCTTATTAAATTCACTTCAGTTTTGTGTGTGTGCCTAAAAAAATAGGGATTTCTTTTGAAGTCTGTGTCCAAAATAGTACACAAATCTGTTGATCAGACCTAAGCATATTTCATTTATACATGGATTTGTTTCTTGCTTCATGAAATATTTACTGAGCTCTAATCATGTCCCTGTTAATGTTTCTAATACTGAAGTCACAAAACTTATAAATTACAATAGTCTCTGATTGGGTCTGGAGAGATGGCTCAGCAGTAAGAGCAGTGCTATTGCTGTTAAGGCTGCTGCTGCAGAGGACCCTGTTTCAGTTCCTGGCACCCGTACGGCAGCTAACTACCATCTGCAACTCCAGCTCCAGGGGTTCTCATGCCTTCATCTAGCCTCTGTGGGCACTGCATGATATGAATGCATAAGCTATGTCCATAAGCATGAATGACAAAGTTAAAGATCAGTATTTTAACTATTTACTATTTATTTGAAGCACAGTAAAAAAATATTTGGTACACTTTGGAAATTCTGTGGCACAAGGTCCACTGCCACTAACTTGAGGAACATTATACAGTTAAAAAAGGTAAATAAAAAGAAAAAAATTCTCCTGTTTTGAACACTTGCATTACAAAATTTTGCCTGCCCAAAGGGACCATTTACAAATATCAGGTCAATAAACTGCTAACATCCATTAAAAGGTACCTTTCTTACTAAAATGCAAGAATTTATAAGTGGCATCTAAACAAGAAAAGACAAAAACAAACTGGAATGAAAGCCTAGGCATGGTATCTAAAATCGGGTTTTTGTTTGGGCCTTCATACTCTTCTCTCCCTCTACCATATCCCGGAAGAGGCATTGTTGAATTTGCTTCTAAGCCAGCAGCAAGAAAGGCTTTTGAAAGATGCAGTGATGGTGTTTTCCTACTGACAAAAACTCCTCGTCCAGTCATTGTGGAACCACCTGAACAATTAGACGATGAAGATGGTCTTCCTGAAAAACTGGCACAGAAGAACCCAATGTATCCAAAGGAGAACCACCACCTCGTTTTGCGGAGCGGAGCATGGCACATTTGAATATGAATATTCTCAGCGATGGAATATTCTCATCTTTGGATGAAATGGAAAAACAGCAAAGGGAACAAGTTGAAAAAAACATGAAAAAATGCAAAAGACAAATTGGAAAGTGAAATGGAAGATGCATATCATAAGCATCAGGCAAATCTCTTGCACCAAGATTTGATGAGGCGCCAGGAAGAATTAATATGGATACTTCACAGTCATGAAATGCAGAAACATAAAGAAATGCAGTTGAGGAAAGAAGAGGAACGACATCGAAAAGAGGAAGAGATGATGATTGTCACCAAGAGATGGAAGAACAAATGAGACGACAGAGAAAGGAAAGTTACAGCTGGGTGGGCTACATAGATCCAAGAGAAAGAGACATGAGAATGGGTGGTGGAGGAGCAATGAACATGGGAGATCCCTATGGTTCAGGAGGCCGAAATTTCCATCTCTAGGTGGTGGTGGTGGCATAGGTTATGAAGCTAATCCTGGAGTTCCACCAGCAACCATGAGTGGTTCCATGATGGGAAGCGACATGCGTACTGAGTACTTTGGGCGGGGAGGTGCGGGTCCTGTGGGTGGATAGGGTCCTAGAGGAATGGGGCGTGGAACTGCAGCAGGATATGGTAGACACTCATGATCTTTAAACAACTAAAAGTAGAAAATAAACAATTATCTCTGGTTTTACCAAGTTTCCATTCTATAAGGCAGAGGAAAATGGAATGCAAACAATCACACACATACACACACACCACATCACACAAACACACACATAAATATACACACATACAACACAAAAAACACATACAAAAACAGGACACACACGTATTCCATGCACATCCTACACACATACAGCACATATAAACCCACAACATACACTATATAAACCACACATATGCTGCACACATCACACATGACACATACAGCACATATAAACCCACAACATGCACTGTATAAACCATGCATGCAGCACACATCACACATGACACATACAGCACATATAAACCTACAACGTACACTATATAAACCACACATATACAGCACATATCACACATAATGCATATACTGCACCCATACACCACACACATCACATACCACACACACACACAAACAATGCATACACTACATGCATGCATACCACATCACAGACATATACCACACATACACAAGCACACACACAAATACATAAACAATGATTCATTAAGAATTAGTTTAATGCTTTAAGTATTTAGTAGAAAATAGTGTTAGGTTGTCCCCCTATGCCCCAGGACCTGTCTAGCTTTAAGTTACAAGGCCCTATATTCTTGTCAGGTATGGGATCCTTCCTATGATGTACATCTTAAATTCATTTACAAAGTGATTGGTTTCTCAGATAATATCCATGCCACTATTTCTTGGTGGGAATATACTGCCAGGCCAGCTGTTGTAGTCCATAGGATACACAGCTGGGAAATGTTGATAATTATTTTTCTTCTGGTATTATGATAGCACCTTCCTCCACACTATGAATGCTAGTCAGTAGAGACGAGACTTTGAAGTCAACACCAGTTTGATTTCTCCTCGTTTGTCTACAGGTCAAGTATGTATTGTTCTAATGATTTATTGTTATACCTATAGATTAATGCTTCTCTCAACTCTTACCAGAGAAACTTCTTTTTATAGCAGATGGTGATTAACAGAGAAACCCACAACTGGTCAACGTGCAGAGAACGAGACTGCTGAGTGCTTATCCCTGAATAGGACCGCTAAATCAAAGGGCAGAAAGACTTTCAGAACAAGAGATGATGGATGAACATAGAAAACAGACTTTTCCAGACAGCTTTTCATAGCAATGATGACAGCATGCACAAGTCCTGTCTAAGTCAAACCAGACAAAATCCCAGAATAGAAGTGGGGAAGAAACCCCAATCCTACCGGAAGAGTTATTGGTAATTGGTGCCTGCTGAAAGGAGAGTCAGCTCTTTCAAGAATGTGACACTTGGTAGATTAACCAGGCTCCAGTGGATTAACCCACACTGAAAGATATTTAGGGACACAAATAGATATATGGGCCTAATATACCACTTTTAACTTCATAACATATATATTATATATATATATATGTGCCTTAAGTTGAGTAAGAGGAAAATGAGGGGAGGTATGCATAGGAGAGGGAATCTAAATTCCATCAAAATATCAAAAAAATGTAAAAATTCAAGTAAAAAATTTTAAACCAACACATACACTACACATACCATACACATAACATACAAAAAGAAATGACACAACTACACATAATACACACAAACATATAACATACACATAAACACATACAATTACATATACACACATCATCACACATACACAAATAAATACACAGAAACACACATACATGAACACATACCATACACACATAAGCAAGAACACAAATACCATATGCACATAAGCACACACACAAACACACATCACCCACACAAACACATACCACACACACACCATACCACATAGACACAAACATACACACATTCCATACATACAAACACATAAGCCACATACATGCATAGACCACACAAACATATACCCAAATACCCAAGGATACTACATGACACAGTGACAGGCAGACAGACAGACAGACACACATACACACACAAGGCCACACAAAATTATACACATACAGGACAACATTGAATAGTCACTTGTTCTAGTAAAGAAACTGTGAGGTGAAAGAGACGACAGGGATTATGTTCCAGTATTTTGGAAATCGTTGCATCTCAGTGTCTTCCTACTCTCAACATTACATTCTCATTAATACAACAATTCTAACACTTTCTTCTCTTCTTTAATGAACTGTTCAATGGTCACTTTCATAGTCCTTCAAAGCCAATTCTCTATGATATAATTTATCTAAATATTCTATTCTCTGGTTTGTAGTAGTCACTACAAAATAATTAAATATATTTGCTAATGTTATTTATTGCACAACTATTTCCATTAAAAATTCATTCATTTGATAATTTATTATAACATGTATAAGTCACAGTATTTAGTACAATGTTTTAGAAACAGGAAGGTTGACATATCTCTAACAAATTCTTAATTCCCTTTTGAAAAAAACCTATTTTAAATGTTCTCAATGTGCATCTCTTAAAATACACAGATACACATCCAGAATGCAGCTTTCCCAAAGTCTTTCTATTTGCTTCGACACATGATTTGGCTTCATTCATTACTACTTTAGAATGGAAAACAGAAACAGAATTCTTGTCAGTTGGATATATTCATGAGTATCATTAATATCTACTCTGTAGGGTGCCATGTAGTAATACCTCAGTATAAGTCAGGTGGCAGGATGAACTTCTAAAACAACCAGAGGGAAATTACAGAAGCAAAGCCACAGCAAAGGCTTGTGTAAACATCTACAAAGACGTCAGCATTTGCACCAAAACTTTAGGATTGCTTTTCAGTTCAAGAATGTCTTTGCTGTATTGCTAAGACTGAACTGAGTCTGGTGATTGCTTTGGGGTGTACAGACCATTTACCAGTATTGATTCTTCCAATTTACAAGCATAGAATGTCTTTCTATATTTTCTCTGTCTTTCAGTTTCTTTCATCAATGTTTTATCACTGTGGAGATCCTTTTCCTGTTGAATTAAATTTATTCCTAGGTTTTTGGTTTGGGTTGTTGTTTTTTTGTTGTTGTTACTGTTCATGTCTGTTTGCTGTAGCTGTTAGAAATAAGATTGCTTTCTTGAACTCTATTTCAGATTATTCACTATTGATGCATAATAATGTTACTGACTTGTGTATGCAGTTTTGTAATTTGAAACTGCTGAATTTGGTTATTTGTTCTTATACACTTTTTTGGTGGAACATTTGGCTGGCAGTTTCTTTTTTTCTTTATTTCTTTATTTTTTTATTTTTATTGATTCTTTGTGTATTTCATACATCATTTTCCAGTTCAGTTCAGGCATATATCCCCTTCCCTTCCCCCCACCCCATCCCTACCCATCCCAGATCATGCATTCTGCCGTAACTTTTCTGCATCTTTCTCTGTTTTTTGGTTTTGTTTTGTTTTGTTTTCATTTTTTTAACAATAAGTGATAATTCGTGAGTACAAGCATCCTTCATGTAAAACCAATTTGCAAGCAGTTGTGCCCAAACCCACACAGCTCATGGGTCCCACCATCCAGCAGGGGGGGCTTGTATATTCAATCAAGTTGATCAAATGGGTGTCTAGTCTATATTGTAGTTTCATCATTCACCCCAATCGCAGCCCTTACATTCTACCATGCCCCCTCTTCCTCAGATTGTTCCCTAGGCTTGGCTGGCAGTTTCTATATTTAGGATCATGTTATCGTCAGACACTGATAAAGTGATTTCCTCAATTTCAGTTTTGATAATTTTATTTCTTTGTGTTGCCTAGTTACTCTGCCTAAGACTCCTGCACTATAGTGCATACAAGTGTTGAAAATTTGATTGTGTTTGATGATAATGATGAAGATTGGTGTTTACTCAAACCAGACCAACCAAATACCCTTAAGCTCCATTTCTAGTGATGGTATTCTCACAAGAACAGTGGGGCAAAGAGGCTTGAGAATATATCCTTTGGAGCCATGAGACCTGACCTATACATAACACTATCCCTACCACTTACTACTTGTGCATCCTGAAGCAGCCTAGTCAACCTTTCTGTGCCTGAGTTTCCGAGCTATGAAATAGAAATACAGGTGCTAGAGAGATGAGTCAGTGGTTATGAGCTCTTGCTGCTGTTCTAGAGGATGAAAGATTTGTTCCCAGGTTACAGAGGATGGCTCACAATTGCCTAAACCTCCAACTCCAGGATATTCAACATGCTTTTCTGCCCTCCAGAGGTACCAGTACACATGTGGCATACACTAGTAGTCAGACATGAACACAAAGATAATAAAAGTAACTCTTTTAAAAATAAAAATGGTTACTCCTAAGAATTCCTTTTGCTTTAAAATTGTTTATGTCTAAAGTACTTAAAAGATTGTCTGCAATGCACTGAGTTTTGCATAAGAGTTTTCTGTGGCTGAGTAAGAGAATTCAAAGCAAGTCTTGGAGAGATTTTTTTTGTATATTTTAATTAATTTTTTGTGTATTTCACATACAACATCTTGATCATCTTTATACCCCCTTCCCTATAGCACACTTCCATAGTCCTCCCCCAAAGGATTTAATATATTCTGTTATTTATTTCATATATTCTGTTATTTATGTTTTCTTTTTTATTTATTTTTAATTTTTTAATTTATTTTTATTGATGCTTTGTGTATTTCATACATCATTTTCCAATTCAGTTCAGGCATATTTCCCTTTCCCTTCCCCCCCACCCCACCCCACCCCATCCCAGATCATGCATTCTGCTATAACTGTCCTGCAACTTTCTCTCAGTTTCTTTATTTATGTTTTCAAGTCAAATTAGTTCCCCGGATATCTGTCAGTGCAGGATTATCCATTGGGGTCTAGTCAGCCTATCTAGAACCATGTCACTACCTTAAAGAAGGTCAGCCCTGGCTCACCCAGCCGTAATCAGCTGCCCAATAGTCCTTGCATCCTGCTGCACATTCCCACAGTTCTATGCTGGGTTTTTATATAGTCGAGTTTGTATGGGTCTTGTGCATGTTGTCACTATAGCTATAAGTGAGCAAGGTTCAGGAGCCTATAAGACTCTTTCCATGTGGTCATGCACTGTCTCCCCAGGCTCTTACAATCCATTCTGCCTTTTATTTTGCAATGTTCCCTGAGCCTTTGGTGTGTGAAATTTAGTATAGGAGTCCTGTCCAAAGACCCACACTTTGAAGGCTCTTATTCTCTACACTTTGGCCATTTTGAGCCCTTTGTGTTCACTGCCCTCTGTTGTATGAGGGAAATTTGTTGATGAGAGTTGAGAGATACAGTAATGTTCTTTCTACTGCTTGTTATACTATTTTCCATGAGCCTTAAGAGCAGGGGTTAGAGAGAATAAATCCATTGTGGATGTTATGGACAGATTTTTTAAGTGGTGAAAGTGTACGTTTGTCTTGTTTGAGACTTAAAGCTTTCAGGTTTCCTCTCTCAGGTTGACCTTAGCTCTTGTCATGAACAGGGTGAATGTCTAAAGAGGGTCTCCTCCCTTAGGGCTGGGGTCGGTCCACACTCTACATCCACAGTCAGAAGCCTGTGATCAGATCTTGAGGGATTCTGTACAGATCTGGAGAAAATCACCATGATCGGAGCAGTTCTCATGTCATGATTTGGTGCCTGCCTCTCTTTTTTTCCATAAGTGTTACTCTTTCCATGTTTTACATGTTTTACGGTGTGGGACTGGATGAGGGATATGATGGGACATCCTGTGGCTGTCATAGGATGCTGTGTAATACCCTGTGCCCACATTCCATCAATACCAACATAACACTAGGGTGGACCCTAGGTCCATATTGCTATGGGTTGCCTACTGTAGAAGGGAACTCCTAATTTACAACCACTGAAACCAGACAGATAATGCTGGCTAGAATAAAAGTGTGATAGACTCAGGCCATGTGATTGAGTTAGTTTCTAGGGTTCCAGATCATGTTTGGAACTAGTCTGCCAAGTTCAGAGAGATCCCTGTGCTAACTACCCTGTCCTATGCTCAGTGAATGGGCTCTTTCACTCCATTTAATCTTCTCAAAGTTGGAGTATCATTGGTGAACATAGTCCCTTGAACTAGATGGATATTAAACAGATTGCACCAGACCTCATAGCCAAAGGAGGAAACTGTGTAGTTGTTGAGGTTCAGGAGGTTAGGAGGGTCATGTATCTCAGGTATATTCCAGGGACAACAATAAAAGAGGCCCAAATATAAATCACTCTCATTGGTTCACGGATCTCCACCTAAAGCCATGGCAGGAATAAATGCTCTCTGGTAGGCTCTCACCTGGATTTGGGACTTAAGTTTATTTCTGGTGCTGGCTCTCTCCATAGAAAACATAATGCTGAACTCCAAGGCAGAATTTCCCACTCCACTTCCCAGTGAGTAGAGTCTTCCTCATTCTTCTGCTCTCCATCATCAGAACAGGGGTGTGGGGGTCTTCTACTGGTTGCTTATTAAAATTCATGAGTCATCAAAGAGGAACTGTGCCATTCCATTTAGTGGAGAGAATATTAACAGTACCTCAGATTTGACTGAAAACAGAGAAGTCATTAAATAATAACTCATTCAAGAGTTAGCATGAGGCCAGGTGTGGTGGCACACACCTTTAACCCTAGCACTTGGGAAGCAGAGGCAAGTGGATCTCTGTGAGTTCAAGGCCAGCCTGGTCTACAGAGTGAGTTCCGGGACAGCCAAAGCTACAGGGAGACCCTCTCTCAAAAAGACCAAAAAGAAAATGTTAGTATGGTGGAAAATGTCTGTGGTCCTAGCACCGAGGAGGTGAAATAAGAGGAGCATCATAATTCTAAGTCTGAGCTACACAGAAGACATTGTTTTAAAAATGCAAACCAGTGTACATTGTGGTGTATGCCTTTAATCCCAGCACTTGGGAGACAAAAGCAGGCAAATCATTGTGAAACGGAGGCCATCCTGGTCTACATGGTGAGTTCCAGTCCTGTAAGGGGTACAAGAGACCCTGTCTTAAAAAAAAAAGCTAAACTATGTAACCAAGTACACATGATTGGAGAGGTCAGAGATCCTAGGGAAAAAAACTCAACTACTGTCATTTTCCTAGACCAGTGTAATTTTTTACTATATTCTAAATACATGTGAATACAGAAAAGTGTAGCTCTCACCTCATCAAAGAAGCTTCTGTTTATAACAGATGAAGACTATTTACAAAGTTCTACAACTGGTCAAATCCAGAGAGTTAGCAACTATTAGGTGCCCAGCCCTAAATGATACAGCTAGAATGTAACCTCTATACCTAAGGCTCGGGGAACCTCCTGGAAGAGGGGTCAGAAAGACTGTGAGAGCCAGAGGAACAAAATGCCTCTGCAAGATAATGCATCTTAGACATGATAGTGAAATTGCACCCATGAGATCTCCATAGTATCACAGCCTAACAAGATCTGCATAATGACAAAGCCGCTTGGCATTCCAATGTGTATGAGTGAAATTTCATGGGTCTCATATCAAGATGAAGAGCTACAGGCAATAAATGGATGCTTATAGGAGAATCCGTTTTCTTCAGGGACTGTGTTCCTGAGTAGTTATCTAGTCCCAAATGGTCAGCCCTAAACACAAGTACAAATAAGCACCACTAAGTGGACTTAGTGCAATGTGTGTGTATGTGTGTGTATTTATAAGTATATGTATTTACACATAACAACAATAATCAAAGAAAAGGATAAGAAATTGAGAGAAACAGGGAGAGAAGAGAGAGTTGGGAGACATGGAAGGAGCTGGGTTGGACTTGGAAGGGTGAGAATGATGCAAATACAAAACTCATGTATGAAATTCTCAATAAATTTTATATAAAAAGCAAACAAAATCAACCAAACGGGGAGACGCCATAACGCGCCAGGCCAGGTACACAGCTCCTCAGCTCTAGGCGGGGTCTGGCGGGGGGCAGCTGGGAGAGGGTCTCGCTGTGAACCCGTCTACGGGGTCCCCGGCCCAGAGGGACCGCGCTCGGGTGAGCAGGGTCGCGTTTCCCTCTGCTCTGGTCCCGGCTGGACTTGTGGGCGGGAACCGGGGTCGCAGGGGAGAGAGCGGCGTATTTAGTCGTGCCAGGGTTCCGGTACAGAGCGAGTTCCTCAGCTCTAGCGGTGGAGTCTGGGCCGGGGGGGCAGGCTGCGAGGATGGGTCTCGCTGTGAACTCCGTCTACGGTCTCGCCGGCCAGAGCGGAGGCCAGGAGGGGATGGCGCGTGCGGGTGTGAAGAGGTGGTCTGCGTTTCCCTCGTGATGCTACATGGTCCGCGGAGGCTGGGACTTGTGGGAGGGAATACGCGGGGTCTGCAGGGTGGAGCAGCGCGATAACCGACGCGCGCAGGCGCCGGGTAGCACGAGTCCTCGGGATGGAGCCTCTAAGGCGGGGTGCTGGCGGGCGCGCCGCCAGCGCTGGGAGAAGGGTCTCGCTGTGAAAAAGCCCCACGTCCGGTACGGGGGTCCGGCCCAGAGGGGATCCGGGGCGGGCCTTAAGCACTCAGGCACGCAGCCAATAGCCCGATGGTTCTCTCCCCCGAGGGACTCGTCAAGATGGTGGCGCGAAAGTTAAGGCCACCCCGCGCACGCGGGCGCGCTACTGCCAAGTGAATTACTAAGAATCCGAAGTGGTCTGTCCTTTGGTAATCCTTCAGAACAGAAGAGAGAGACTAACTGTAGGCTTACCACATCCAATATATACACAGAGATCTGAAAACCTGAAGGACTCGTAGCGAAAGTCAGAGTACACCAATTAGAAGAATAGAAGAAGACTAAAAAGAAAATAAAAAAAAAAAGCATCGAAGGAGGCAAGGCAAAACCACCACTAATATAGTGAAAAGTCGTTTGTGACTTGAACCACAAAAAGGGAAAGGCGCCATATGCCAGAGGCCGATGAAGGGCACACATGGGAAAGGCACAGGATACTCCCACCACAGGCCTACCAACCTGGAGGAGATAGCCACAATGGGATCTCCTTGGAGGAGACCCAAGGAACAGAGCTTAGACGAATAATTGCAGACATACGCAGAGAGGAATTAAAGAAAATAAAGAAGAAGTCATGGAACTAAAGAGAGAGAATGAAAAACTCAAACGGACCTAGGAGGGATAACATGACAAATTCAGAAAGAACTAAAGGAACAGAATGACAAACTCCAAAAAGAACTAGAGGAGAAAAAAAACAAACTCCGAATGGAAGTAGAAACACTGAAAAGGAAGGCCAACGCGAAAGAGAAGAAAGGAGCACAAGAAGAGATTGAGAAGCACAGAGAAGAGATTCAGAAAGGCTCAAAAAAGGAGGGAGTTGTACTAAAGAAAACACAGGAGGAAACAAAAAAGGAATTAGAACACTCAGTCAATCAAGAAGAAAGAGAGAAAAAAGCCTCAGATAGTAGATGGAGGAAGCAGAACAAAGAATATCCGACCTGGAAGATAACACAGAGCAATTAAAAAGCTCAGATGAGAATTAGTGAAAGGAATAAAAATACAAATGGACAGACCAGGACAATATTGGGACACTATGAAAAGACCAAACCTCCGCATCATAGGAATAGAGGAGGAGAAGAATCTCAAGGAGAATAGTATTGATCAGATCTTCAACAGAAATAGATAGATGAAATTTCCCCAAACTAAAAAAGAAACCCATACAAATACAAGAAGCACATAGGACCCCAAATAGACAACGATCAGAAAAGAAACAAAGACCCCCACGCCATATCAAGTTAAAATGCTAGATGCCCAAAAACAAAGACAAAATTCTAGAGGGCCACAAAAGAAAAAAGTCACATACAAAGGGAAACCATTCAGAATTACAACTGACTTCTTGCCTCAAACCAGTGAAAGCAAGAAGAACATGGAGCAAAGCATTCCCTGTGGTTAAGGACTTATGGATGCCACCGCCCAGATACTTTACCCAGCAAAAAATGTCGACTATACTTGAAGGAGAAGAGGGAAAATCTTCCATGACATAAACAATGATGGAATATATGTCTGGAACCAACTCTTCATAAAATACTTGAAGCAATTCAAAGGGCAGAAGAGAGGAGCAACAATCCTCAAACCGCTAGGAAAAGAACTACAAAAACCACATAACCATAGGGAGAGCAAAGAGGCTACCGAAGTCCAAACTGGATAATAAAAGTGAAAAGAAGCAACATCCATCTTTCACAACTGTAACCTTAAATATTAATAGGGCCTAAACTCCCCAATCAAAAAGGCATAGGACTGGGAGAAGATTGGTTAGGAAACAAAACCATCTATATGCTGTCTACAAGAAACCATCTCAATTTCAAGGATAGGCACACTAAGGTGAAGGTTGGAGAAGTAAGAAATGTATCCAAGCAAATGGTACCAAAAAGACAAGCGGGTAGTGTGCTATTCTAATATCAGACAAAATAGACTTAAAGCAAAAAGAAATCAAAAAGACAAAGAAGGCAATTACAATCCATTTTAAAGAGAACAAATTAGACGATGAAGATTCAGCAGATCAAATAAAATATATATGCACCAAATCATCAGTGCACCAAACTTTATAAAGACAATTCTTCAGGATCTCAAGGCACAGATTAACGCCCACGTTACACACTTACTAGGGCGACTCGTATACCCCATTAGTCCTCTAGACAGATCAAGGACAAAGGATAAACAGAGAGACATCTGAACTAATGACACAATACACCAAATGGACCCTGCAAGACATCACCGAATATTTCACCCAAACCCAGAGAATCACCTTTCTACTCAGCACCTCATGGAACATTCTCCAAATAGACCATTACTGGGACACAGGGAAAAACTCAAACAAATATAAGGTTGAAATAACTCATGCATTCTATCAGACCACAGTGTCAATAAACTCAAAATCACACCAGTAAACCCTACACCTAGGAACACTGGAGACTAAACAACATTCTTGAATAATGAGTGGGTCAAGGAAGAAATAAAAAAGAAATAAAAACATTCCTGGAACTGGATGTGACAATGATAAAACAACAGCAAAATCTATGGCACACTCGAAAGCAATCTAACTAATGAGGAGCTTTATAGCTCTAAGTGGCCACATTAACAAAAACAGAAGAACCAAGTGAACATTCTAAAAAACTAGCAGCTAAAAACACTTAAAAAAAAAAAAAAAAAAAAAAAAAAAAAAAAAAAAAAAAAAAGAAACAAAAAAAAAAACAAAAAAAATGAATCAACAGTTGTTCTTTGGAGAGAAATGAAGAACAAGTATACAGACAATCAGACCGTCTAGCCAGTTAGCAAAAGAAAGAGAGGAACACTCCAAAATCAATGAATCTGTGATGAAAGGGGGAAATATCAAACAACAGACAATCGAAGAAGTAATCCAGACAATGCAATGACGGGACTATCGTCAATAGAACTTGATAAGTTCTTAAAAAAAGACCCCCCACCCTCTAAGTTTGAAAACCTAGAAGAAATGTGGATAGTATCTCGAAACCCTGGACATCACCAAAGCTCAACCAAGAAAGATCGACAGCCCTAAAACAGACCAATAGTACAGGAAGAAATCAAAGAGATGTAATAAGTAGCCTCCCAACCAAAAAATGGCCCAGGCCCTATATGGATCACGGAAGATTCTTAAACAACATTACTTACTTAAACTGTTTTAGAAGGATAGCACAAATGGAGGGACTTCTCCCCAAATTCCTTCTATGAAGCCAGCATTACGCTACTACCAAAACCAGGGAAAGATACAACCAAAAAGGAGAACTATAGACCATCTCCCTCCAACTGAACACAGATGCCAAAATTCTAAACAGGTTCTGGCAAATGCATACAGACTCACTCAAGAAAATCATCCCACCATGACACGTGGATTCATACCAGACATGCAGGGATGGTTCAACATACGAAAATCAGTAAACATCATCAAAACATAATCTGGACTGAAGGACAAAAACCACGCCATCACTCAATAGATGCGGAGAAAGCCTTTGACAAATATCCAGCACCCTTTCATGTGTTAAAGTCCTGGAGGGAGTTGGTCCGGGAGGGATCATTACCTCAATGTAATCAAAGCCATATACAGGAAACCCACAGCCAAATCATCCTAAATGGGAGAACAGAAGAAGCATTCTTAAAGTAGGAACTCGGCAAGGCTGCCCCCTGTCACCACTTTCCTCTTCAATATAGTACTAGAAACCCTAGCTAGGGCAATAAGGCAAGAAAAGGAAATTAAAGGAGTTCTAATTGGAAAAGAGAAGTCAAGCTATCCCTTTTTGCTGATGATATGATTGTTAGGTGATTAAGGGATGATAAAACTCCAGAGAAAACTCCTAGAAACGATTAAGAGCTTTGGTAAAGTGCGCAGGATATAAAAACAAACCTAGAAAAATCAGTAGCCTTTCCTGTACACAACAAGCAAGCAATGAAGAAGGACTACAAGAGACCTTCCCACTCACATAGCCTCAAAAAACAATAAAATAACTAGGAACAAACATAACCAAAGACACCAAGGATCTCTACAAACAAATTTAAACCCCGTGAAAAAGGAAATTGAGGAAGACATCAGAAGATGGACAAACCTCCCATGCTCAATGGATTGGGAAAATAAATAGTAAGTAAAAATGTCCATCCTACCCAAACTGAGTGTACAGATTTAATGCAATCCCAATAGATCCCCAAGAGTTTCTTCACAGGCCTGTGGAAAAAAAAATCCTCAATTTCATTGGCAAAAAAAAAAAGACCCGAATAGCAAAGCAACCCTGAGTGAAAAGAGCAATCAGGGGGATCTACTATACCAGACATCAAACTTACTATAGGGCTATAGTCATAAAGACAGCCTGGTATGACGAGCCAAAACAGACCAGTGACCAATGGAATAAAACTGAAGATCCAAACCTGAGCTCATACAATTTCAGCCACCATCATTTTGAAAAGGGGGCCAAGAAGACACAATGGAAGAAAGACAGCATCTTCAGCAAGTGTGCTGGCAAAACTGGATCACACTTGTAGAAGAATTGAAATTAAACCCCTACCTCTCACCTTTTACAAAGGTCAACTCCAGATGGACCAAAGACCTCAACGTGAAACCCAAACTCTGGCAAGGTGATAGAAGAGAAGCTTGGCAGCAGACTACAAGAACATAGGGTGTAGGAAAAACTTCCTAAATCAGACAGCAGCGCTGACAGAAATAAGATCGACAATTGACAAATGGGACCTCATTAAACTAAAAGCTCTGTACATCAAAGGAAGACAAAAGGAAGTGAGGAGAAGACCACAGAGTGGAGGAAACCTTCACAGCAGATACATCTGACAAGCCATTAATTTCAGAGTATACAAGCTTACTCATAAAAACAAAGAGAAAGAAAACAAATGAATCATTCAAAAGATGGAGCAAAGATCTGAATAGAGACTTCACAGAGGAGGAGTTAGAGATGGCCGAGAAAACATCTTAAGAAGTGTTCAACATCTTCTGATAATTAAGGAAATGCAAATTAAACCACTCTGAGATTCACCTTACTCCAATAAGACTGGCTAGGATCAGGAACATGAATGATTCCAATGTGCTGGAGAGGTTGTTGGGGAAAGGGGAACACTCATCCATTGCTGGTGGAATGTAAAACTTGTACAGCCACTATGGAAAGCAGTGTGGAGAACCTTAGAAGACTCAAAATGAGCCTTCCATTTGACCCAGTCATACCACTCCTGGGGTATATACCACACAAGACACAACTTACTGCCAAAATGAACATGCACAGCTATGTTTTATGCAGCTCTGTTCACAATAGCAAAAAAGCTGAAACAAGCCCAGGTGCCCTCAACTGACGAGTGGATAGAGAAAATGGTGTAGGTCATTGTATACAATGGAATACTATGCAGCAGTAAAGAGGGACAACATCAGAAATTTGCAGTAAATGGATGGAGCTGGAAAGACATTGATGTTAAGTGAAGTAACACAGTCCCAGAAAAAACAAACGACAAATGGTGTGCCTCATATGTGGATGCTATACCACAACTCATTATACAATATTTCTCATGGAGAGGGAGGCATAGTAAGAAGACAACAGAAAGACTGCATCAGAAAATGCACTGAAATGGTGAATTGGAAAGGGGGGATGGCGTGGGAGAGGGACAACGGGTGTATATTCGATTAAGGCATATTTAATTGACGTGAGCTCAGCAAGTACCCAGTTTGCCTAGACACTGTCTACAGGACACATGGTGTTTAGGACTTAGTAAAAGTAAAGTAGGGCTGGAGAGAGGTGCCTAGTGTTAAAGCGCCGACCTGCTCTACAGAGGACCCGGGTTCGATCCCCAGCACCCATATGGCAGCGAGAGCCGTGAGAAACTCCAATTCCAGGAGCAACTCCAGTTCCAGGGGAATCCCTCTTCTGACTCCAAGACATGCATGACAAGGGTACAATACAGACATACAGTACATTAGACAATACAAAAAAAAAAAAAAAAAAAAAAGAAAGTAAACATAGGACTGTATATTAAACAACATTGGTTTACAGAATCTGATAAAAATGGTTAATGCATCTGAGTTAAATGGAGATTATATTCGCTTGTGCCCACATTGCTTTACATAAAATCGTGTAGAGCAAGAACTTTGGATTGACACACATACAAATGTTCTCTATAATTTCTCCTGTTGTACAGTATCACCTTGTAGCATTCTCTTTTAAGATGATTTAACGATAAAAATTAAGTTTGCTTCCCAAGTTAATCATATATAGTCACCCAAAACAACATGGGTGAATTTGAGGAAATCTGTGCTTGATTCTCCCCTATAGGTCATGTATACTACAACTGTCTTCTGGAGACTCATGACGTTCTAAAAAAAGGGGGGGGATACAGAAAGACATGAAACCTTTTCATCAAACCTTGCAATTCAAATCTTAAAACTAACTATGGGAAAAGATTTGTTTGTTTCAACAGGACAAAACGTCACCAACTTAACGGCTGAGAAAGAAAAGATAACAGTTTGCATTCTGAGAGATGTACCAAAAAGAGACAACGGAAAGGCTTGAACCGTCTGAACATTCAAAGGAAGAAAAGCCTCAAATTGCCATAAACATCGAACCCCTCTGTTTATCCTACATGGAAACAACTAGTTACTTAGAGTCCTAATGAAACTTACCTTCTAGGTGCCACAAAGGTTCTGATATGAGAGACTTCCTTGCCTCCCACCCATAGAACAAGGAGAAATATGACAATGATGAGGTCGCTCCCCAACTGTAAATTGGAACAAATATTGTAGAAGGTTTTTTAGAGATCTCTTATAAAACTGTGTAAAAACTGCCTTTCTTTAAATTGACTACTAGACATGGGAATCTGTGGAAGGTGATTCTCTAGTTCAAGAACAAATATAATACTAAAGTCCTAGGGCTATGCACTCAGGAAAAGTATATTAATACAGGAGCCTCTGACATCAGCAATGGATTGTTCTACAGGGCGAAGGTGGACTGTTGCAGGGGATCCAAGGCCCCACAAAGGTAAGGGCTCCTTGCCTCTAAGTTGGGATATGAACCTACAGGAGGAGAGGCAATAAGACCCTGCTGCCGAAGACCTGACGTAACATGGGAGGGATGTATTGAGACCACACATGCAAGTGTACAGATGTGCCTCTGGAATGCCAGAGAGTGTTACCAAAGGCCACTAAACCAATAAAGCAAATATGGGTTCCCTGAGTCAAGCAAAACTCCCACCCGTCACGCACACAGCTACACCTCACCTGCCTGGAAATACTGTGCAGCAGAGGCAGCCATGTGCCTGTATATCCCAAGATCTAATTGGCTATGGCTCTCCCCTTGGAGAGAAAACCCATGGCTGATGCCACAGAGCTTACATCCTCTACAGGTTAGGAGATGTTATATAGAGCCACAGTAAGACCCTGTCATATTTAACAGGGGGGAAAATTGTAATTCATGGATTATCATAACTCCAAATATGTCTATGCTAAAGTAACCTACCATAAAATATTAGGTGCTGCCTAATACCTATATATCATAATTGCTTGTTCTTCATTAGTGGATCGAAAGGTTATTCCTGGACAAACTGTCATCCCATGAAAGGAAACAGCCAGAATTGACCAGAGTCAAGTCAACAGCTCCAGAGAGAGTGACTGTTTTACCTCTCATCCACCTGGTGCCTTTTCTAAGCCTAGGGAAACAACCTGCGGAAGAGGCGGGCGTGGTAGAATGTAAGGGCGCGATTGGGGGAATGGTGAAACTACACGCATGTAGTCTGGAGACATCATTTGATCAACTTGATTGAACAAACAACCTGTCACCCCCCACTGGATGGTGGGGGCTGTAGGTGTTTGGGCACAACAGCCTGCAGATAGGTTTGCATGAGGATGCTTGTACTCATGGATTATCACTTATAGCTAAAAATGAAAAAAAAACTGAGAGAAAGATGCAGGACAGTTTGGCAGAATGCATGAACCTGGGATGGGGTAGGGGTGGGGGGGAGAGGAATGGGAAAGAAGCCTGGAACTGAATTGGAAAATGTTGAAATGCACAAAGCATGCAATAAAACTAATTCTAAAAAAAAAATCAACCAAACACCTAAAAAAATGATGAAGAACGATGAAGAGATAATTTGTATATGTGCTGGGATGGAAGACAAAGCCCTAGAACAGAATGTTTTCCTTTTATGTGTGGTCCAAAGTCTTAGAAGCTTGCTCTAGTATTCTGTCATTTGACAACTATTTCCTTCACCATAAAATGATGTTTTCTCCAAACACTAAACAAGTTTATACCTATTAGAAGTATAGTTAAAGCCATTAAAAATGCAGACCTCAGGCAGAATATAATGAAGATCAACTAAAAGACCTAACATGTATTTATTTTTTTCTCATTACTTATTCACTCAAAGCAACATGGGTGGACAGACAACATCAGTGTATGGCAGAGTAGGGATCAGCTGACAGGAATGGAGAGGAGGAAGGTATATGGAAATGAGATATGCTTAGTAGGTTCATTTAAAAGAGAAGAGGCTAAATGAGGAAATTAGTTCTGAATAGGAAGCAAAATTAAATGCATTAATATCAGTTTAAGCAAAAGCTAAACTGTAAGAAAATGAAAGTCACCTCTAAGATATCCTGGCTGCAAGCCCAGCAGAATGGTGGCAGTGAAGCAGTAACAGCCAGTTAGCACTATTTTAATGGAAAAACTATATCATTTTTGCTGTGTCCCAGGCTCTGGACTTTCTGGGAGAAAGATATCATATATTAAGGGAACATACATTTAATTTTATAATGGTATCTTTCTGGAATTTGGAGACCAGGTAAAATGTAAGTCACATACATGCTGATTTTTAAAGAAATGTCATTTCTTCAGATGGTATAGAAACATTATAAAAACATTATGGGTTCACTTGTATCTTTTCTTATTTATTGAAATGTTGCTAGCCATTTCTCACTGAATAAAAAATATATTAATCAATACAACTTTTAAGTGTTGAAAAATTTAGAACAGATAGCATAAATATAATTTCTTCCAATCTTACATATTTGATAAGAAAATAATCAATTTAATTGATTTATGAATATATTTAGACTCAAAATCAAATATTGCTTTTATATCTACTTTAGAAGGTATAATAAATAAAATTTAAATTTGAATTGAAAAGTTGTTGCAGGTCTTTTTGTTGTTCTCTTTTTGTTTATTTGATCTCATATAGATCCATCTGTCTCTGCCTCTCAAGTACTAGGATTAAAGGATTAAAGGCTTTGACCATTACATTTAGCTTGTTTCAGATTTTAAAAAATACTTTATTATTTTATGTGCATGAATGTATTGACTGTATGTGTGTAGGTGCACCTTTGTCATGAAATGCTTGTGGAGTCAGAAGGTGGCACTGGATTCCCCTGGAACTGGAATTACAGATTGTTGTTAGCTGCCCATGTGTGTGCTGGGAATCGAATCTGGGTCCTCTCCAAAAGCAGCCAGTGTCCTTAACTGCTGAGCCATCTCTCCAGCCCTGTTTCAATTTTTAAAATTATTTATTTATTTATTATTATTTTTTATGTGTGAGTGTACTGTCTGCATGTAGGTTGGTGCATCCATGTCATGCAGTGCCTCAGAGGTCAGAAGAGGGCATCGGATTCCCCTGGAACTGGAGTTAAAAATGGTTCTTAGCCACCATGTTAGTGCTGGGAATGGAACCTGAGTCCTCTGCAAGAGCAGTCGGCGCTCTTAACCACTGAGCCATCTCTCCAGCTCCCCTGTTTCAATTTTTTAAGAGAATGTTTAGGGGCTGGAGAGATGTCTCAGCAGATAAGAGTACTGGCTACTCTTGCAGAGGACTCAGGTTCATTTTCCAGCATCTGCCATGGCTGCTAAAAGGTGTTTTAATTCCAGTTCCAGGGCATCTGCTGCCTTCTTCTGGCGTTTGTGGACATTGTGTGCATGGTTTCATTCACATATATAAGGGCCAAACACTCAGACACAATAACATTTTTTAAAACTTGAAAAAAATTCAAGTTTCCAGATTTAATTTTAAGACAGGGCAATATTATGGCTAAGAAAATATAACGATTAAGTTTAGAACCATTCTTGATTCACTTTCTGTTCTGCTTCAAGTTAGGGAAAACAACAGTTTCAAGATTATGTACAATTCTGTAAGATGGACGTAATGGACATTGCACACATATCTTTGCTTATGATAGGCAAATATACAACATGTCAAATGAAGATTTAGTGTGGAGTCTGAAGCATGGTAATTTTTTAAATTGTTTTTATTATTTTATGTGTAAGTGTTTTGTCTGCATGTAAGTGCACTCATATTGTGCAATGTTTGCAGAGGCCAGAAGAGGGCAGAAGATCATGTGGAACTGGAGCTAACTGGTTGTTAGCTGCCATGTGGGTACTCAGAACCAAACCAGGGTCTTCTGCAAGAGCAGATTGTGAGCAACAAATTGAAGCAATTGAAGTGTATGACAGACAAAAGTCAAAGTAACCCATACCAATGCTGCATCCAGACATGAAACTAGTTCCCACATTCCTGGGATTATGCATGTTTTAATGCTGGGCATAGTGGCACATGCCTATAATCCCAGCACTGTGGTATTGGAGGGTAGACAGGCAAAGCCCAGGGGTTCACTGCCTCCCTCGTGTCATCCTCCCTTCCCTTCCTTTTGTCTCCTCACTTGTTTTATCAGAAACACTCATCTTTTTCTGTGGACACAGGAGTAATGGTGGTACTGGAGGCTCTTGGCAAATGTGACTCCAGTAAGAAGAGGTCTCATCACTGGCTCCCCTGGCTATAGAAGAAGACGTGAAAATAGCAGACAACAAAAAATCCAACTGGATCCTTAATCATGAAGGACACTTGATTTAGCTGTCTCCTTGAGAAAATGTCCCTTTAGTGAGAAATTCAAGCCAGCAAGTAATTGTTGCCTATATTTGTTGCATAGAAGCCAAAATTCTCTTTCGTAAGCACAAGTATAACCATGTGGATAGAGGAACGGAAACAGGAAAATGGTAGGAATCAGCATAATTGAAGTTATGACCCCTTCCATGAGCCTGAAACTGTGGTCTCCTGTGGGTCTTGGCTGTGATCTTTTCCTGTCGGCCTGGGGCTGTGGTCCCTATAATAAACCTGGAGCTCTGGTTATCTCTCATGAACTTAGAGCTGTGGTCTCCTTCCATGATCCTGGAGCTAGGTTTGTCTCCCATGAGCTTAGAGCTGTAATTATACCCCATGATCCTGGAGCTATGGTTTTCTCCTGGGAACCTGGGACTGTGGTTGCCTCTCATGAACCTGAGCTGAGGTCTCCTCTTATGTGCTAGAGCTATGATCCTCTCCTATTAGCTAAAGTTGAGATCCCTATCATGAATTGTAGTTGTGGTTCCCTCCTGTGAGCTGGAGCTGTGGTCCCCAACTGTGAGTCACATTTTCACATTCCTTTGATGGTAGGCTGTTCTTAGAGCAGGATGGAGGACCTGATGTTTCACCCTTCCTCGAGAGCTGCATTCCCCACAAATCCCTTCCCCCAAGTCACAGGTTGTGCATGGCAATGGCTTACTCTGTTTTAGGCTTATCCAGGGGACAGGAGAGGTTTCTATCATTTCCAGATTCTGGCCTTGGGAAAGCTGATTCTCTAGAATAGACTTCTAACCTTCCTTAATGGCCAGCTATGGTCTTGACTTCACCCTAGCCTTGACATTGGTCAGGCACCAAGAGAATTTTCATAATTTTTCTATGTACAATCCTCAGTGTACCCACACCTATGCCCTTTGGGAAATTCCAAAACACAAATTAAACTTCTAGAGATAAAAATGATCCTACTATTCCACCCAGTTATACAACTTCTGGGCAAAGGACTAATCCTATTGCAGAGATACTTGTACAACCATGTTTGTTGTTGCTATTTTCACAATAGCCAAGATGTAGAAGGAGCTTGTTTCCCTCAACTGAAGAGTGGATAAACAAAAATTGGTACATTTACACAATGGAGTTCTACTCAGTGTTAAAGAAAGCTGAAATCATGAAATTTGCAGGTAAATGTGTGGAATTAGAAACTGTTATGCTAAGTGAAGTAACATAGGCTCAGTAAAACAAATGATGTAACTTTTCCTTCATTTGTGAATCCTAACATCAAATCCTCACATGTGAGTATGCATCCTGATGTAACTGCAGGAAGCAGGAAAATGGAAAGGAACCAGGGAATAGAGGAAAAGAAGGATCCTGCAACAGAAAAACAGTATGAGAGAGGTGTTACTAAGGGAGAAATTGATAAAATGGGGTACTTAAATTGGAGGGGGAAAGGAGGCTTATACAAGGAACTTTGGGGATAAAGGGAAAGAAGGAGCTCAAGATAGGTGGGAACATAGGAGGCTGGTAGTATCAAGCTAATGACAAATTACACATACAGTATCTGTACATGAGTCCATGTGTATAGCTGAAAGTTATAGACAAACAGAAGAAACCTTCCTCTGAGTTGTTGGCCAGGCTAGGCCAAGAGACTCCCGAAATTATACAGGATATTGTTGCAGCCCTTGATTGCCTCCCAGAGCCTGAATGTAGAGAGGTCATACTTTGGAGACCAGATTTAGAGCAATGGATCTGGAACTGCCCTGGAAGCCATTTCCCCTGAAGCCAGCTCTCATAGCGTTGGAGAGGGCTATGCAAGCTGCTGAAGAACACCATCAATTGATGGCAGAACACCAGCTTAAAGAGCAAATAGCCACATCAATGACAGACACAGTGCATGACAATGATGTAGTACTGGCACTTTTCTCTTGGGGGCAATCAATGGTTACCTAATTGGACTTAAAGCCCACTCTATGGGAGAAAAATCATATGTGGTTCTGTAAACACAACCAAATATACATGGATGGAGAGATCATACTTCACAGAGAAATCCCCAAGGCTATCATATCCCAAGACTACAAAACTTTCTTACTAAGTACAAAATATGTATCCCTATACTTATATTTACAGTTAAGTATCCCACTCATCATTTACAGTTAAGTCACCACTCATCAAAGAAGCTTCTTTTTCACCAGAGAGAGACTATGACAGAGTACCACAACTGGTCACACACAAGCATCAGTGAATCGCCCATCTCAGTGACACATCTACAATGTAATATCCACACCTAAGGCTCACATAACTTAGAACAAGCTATAAAGAAGATATTAATGGATCTCTCAACTCTCATTGATGTAGTTTCCTCAGACAACAGAGGGCCAGGAATGAAACAGGTCACAAATGGCCAAAGCATGGAGATTAGGAGTCTGTGACTTGTGGGTCCTTGGACAGGACTCCTGTTTTAGTTTGTCTTCCATTGCTGTGACAAAACCCTCTGACTGACACCAACTTGGGGAGGAAAGGGTTTATTCATCTTACATCTCCTGGGTCACAGTTCATCACTTAGGGAGCCCAAGGCAGGAACTCAGGGCAGGAACCTGTAGGCAGGAGCTGAAGCACAGGCCATGGAGGAATGCTGTTCACTGGCTTGCTCTCCTGGCTCATGCCCAGCCGGTCTTCTTATATAGTACACAACAACCTGCCCAGGGTGGCACCACTCATTGTGGGCTGGGCCCTCCCACACTGCTCGACCATCAAGACAATACTCCACAGATGTGGCCACAGGCCAATCCAATGGAGCCAATTCCCAATTGAGGCTCCCTCAACCCAGGTGTGTCAAGTTGGCACTAAAGCTATCCAGCACAACTCCTATATTAAGCTTCACTCACCCAGGGCTCAGGTACCATTGTCGAAGAGGGGGTGGAAAGATTATAAGAGCCAAGAAGGAGGTACATGACCATATGGAAATAAAATCCTATAAGTTCCTGGTACCCTGCCCATATTAAACTATAGTGGTGGTATCAGCATACACAAGACTCATACAAACTCAAGGGGACAAAAACCCAGCATGGAACTCTAAAAATGGGCAATCTTAGCAGCAATATTGGTAGATGATTACTGTTGGGTGAGAAAAAGCTGAGTTTCTTAAAGCGAGGGGCTCTGGATAAGATTACTAGATCTCAATGGATGAGCTTGCACTGAGGGACATCTGGGGACACTGACACATGGGCTTTGGTACAAATGATAGGGTGAGTGAATTCTAGTGGGAAGGACTGTGGGAGCATGCCAGTGGGGAGGGGAGTAGAGAGCTGATTAAGATCGATTGAGATATTATGTATGAAACACACAAAATTTCAGTTAAAAACTTAAACTAAAAAAATCAGTCTGGGGCATTAAATATTAAAAAAAAACTAAAAAAATACATGTAACAGAAGATTTGTTATGGGGAACTGTTCATGAAATAATGGAACCTAAGAAGTCTTACAGTATACTACCCAAAACCCAGAGAATCAGTAAAGCAGGCAAGATAATTCAATTCAGGTCCAAAGCCCTGAGACCCAGAGAAGCCAACAATGAAACCTCAAGGCCAAAGGCTTAAGAGCCAAGTAGAAAGTGCTAGTGTAAGACTCAGAAAGTTTAAATGCATGAGGACGCAGGGTTCCATTTTCCAATAGGAAAATATAGATAGCTCAGGGAAAGTGAGCATTCATCCTTCCTCCACCTCTGCATTCCATCTTGGTCCTCAGCATGCTTATGACACCCATCAACATGGGGAAGGACAGAGCTTTATTCATTTTAGAGTGTAAGGCTATCTCTCTTAGAAGCATCTTCTCAGACACACCCTAAAATACTGCCTTTTGATTGAACATACAAGCCCCCCCTGCTAGATGGTGGGACCAAGGGGCTGCGTGGGTTTGGGCACAGCTGCTTGCAGATTGGTTTTGCATGAAGGATGCTTGTACTCATAAATTAACACCTATTGCTAAAAAATGGAAAAAAAACTGAGAGAAAGAGGCAGGACAGTCATGGCAGAATGCATTATCTGGGATGGGGTGGGGTGGGATGGGGGAAGGGAAGGGGAAATATGCCTGAACTGAATTGGATAATGATGTATGAAATACACAAAGCATCAATAAAAAAAAATGAAAAAAAATACTGCCTTTTTTTTTTAATTATCAGTTTGTTCATCCCTTAACCCAGTTAACTTTACAGATAAAACTGAACATCATGATAGAAAAATGATAAACTTAAGTCTTTGCTTGGGCCTGGATTATAAAGAGTGTTTTAGATTATGTTGAATTATTTGAATTTCAAATCTTAGAACAATAGGATTCCACTGAAAATAAGTAGAAGAGTTGAAGACTAGGTTCAGAATAGTTATAAATTTATCATATTTTGTCATTTGTTGTTATCTGACCAACAGACTATGGTGACTTGAACTTAACCAGTAATAAGAGGGCAGAACATGGACTAAAAAGGAGGAACTAGAAAGATTAAGGCATTATCTCATCTTGAAATTTTACATTGGTACAGATACATGGAGAAGTCAGAGATTGGAGACCAGGGGCCCTGGTCTCATCTGGTCCTTCCTCCTCATTTTGGATGAATATTCTAGTTCATGCAAGAGACAGAAACTGGGAGAAAATTCTGGAATCTAGAACACATTCTTCTTTTACAGTTCTGAAGGCATTCCGATATTTATGCTAGCCTTATGAAGCACTGAAGTAGATGACTATTTTCTGATACATTGCTGCAGAGAAGGCAGGGTGCTAGCACTCTAGTAGTATTTTCACAGTGGCAAGGTGCCTCAAATCTTAAGAGGGAATCTTCGGGCTTGAAGTAACTCTTAGGGATTGCAGGAATCAAATGTCAGTATTACAGTGCTCATCTCTCTCCACTCATGCTCAGTTATCTCAAATACTTTGAATTTAAGGACCGTGGGAGCAAAACTTGACAAATTTCCTTCTAATTTTGCTGCCAGAAAGACGGTTGGGGACATTAGAGATTCTTTATGAGACACTCCTACATTTCATTCTGAAATTTAATCAGCTAGCATTATCTGCTGAATCAAGGTGAGGAAACCACAAGTTGAGCACACTTGAATCTGGATAGTCTCTGAGGGTATGAAGTGTTAGAAACAGAATTTTTTTTGTGTGTGTGACTGTCTCTCTTGCTTACAGAAACAAGCCTCACTTAACAGAAAGTGAATTCATAAAATGTGCTGAATAATGCTGACTGTGGATAAAACTATTACCTGCCAAGGAAGAGCTTCTAATTAAATAAGCAGAGTGACTTTGTGGAGCTAAGGTTTAAGCGATTTCTGTCTGCCAAACTCAGCACTCTGCTTGGGCATCTTGCTTATTGGTCTTCGACCTAGGATGAGAGCATAAAAATTACCTCGTCATTCAATTTGAAAAATCCGATCAACCTATCTATTTAAGGAGGATGACTCCTGACTTAGAATTAACCATGGATCGCCTTTCTAAATGAGTTTTGACTGGGTATTCCACACCATATTTAATTTCATGTACTTTTGAGGGGGAGGAGGTGGGTGTTCAGAACATATGCATGGCTAAATTTTTAGAAGGCTAAACATTGCTTAGGCCTGTAACTCACGTTTATAAAGGCTCCTCACTGTTTGATCAGAGTCTTACCCTTTAAGGGCATACACCCAGTAACATAAAAACCTCATGTCTCACTTTTTAAAGTTCTGACCACCTCTCACTACCAGTGGGCTAGGGAATTAGGCTTTAATACAGGGCCCTTTGAAGGCCATTTCAGATCCAATGTATAACATTTGTCTCCTGGATCCCAAGATCTATGTCCATCTCACAATGCAAAATGCATATAGTCCAACTTCAAGAGGTCTCAGGGTCTTAAATGTTCTAGTATTGTTCAGAACTCCAGCTCAAAAGTCTCTTCTGAAACCCAAGACAAACTTGTGATCCCCTATAGGGAATTTTCTAAAAATATCAAGTCATATACTTCTAAGATTCAGTCACAGATTAGCAAAAGAATAAACCTTCCCATTGAAAAGGGAGGAACAGGAGAATTTTAGCAAGGAGAGGTCAGACTGAACTCAACTGAAACTACCAGGGACAACACTAAGTCATCTGGCTCTGCTGCGAAGTGTGGAGGGAGGCCGTCTCTCCTAGGCTGAGATAGGCCCTGTGATCCTGCTGCGCAGTGTGGAGGGAGGCCGTCTCTCCTAGGCTGAGATAGGCCCTGTGATCCTGCTGCGCAGAGTGGAGGGAGGCCGTCTCTCCTAGGCTGAGATAGGCCCTGTGATCCTGCTGCGCAGTGTGGAGGGAGGCCGTCTCTCCTAGGCTGAGATAGGCCCTGTGATCCTGCTGCGCAGAGTGGAGGGAGGCCGTCTCTCCTAGGCTGAGATAGGCCCTGTGATCCTGCTGCGCAGAGTGGAGGGAGGCCGTCTCTCCTAGGCTGAGATAGGCCCTGTGATCCTGCTGCGCAGAGTGGAGGGAGGCCGTCTCTCCTAGGCTGAGATAGGCCCTGTGATCCTGCTGCGCAGAGTGGAGGGAGGCCGTCTCTCCTAGGCTGAGATAGGCCCTGTGATCCTGCTGCGCAGTGTGGAGGGAGGCCGTCTCTCCTAGGCTGAGATAGGCCCTGTGATCCTGCTGCGCAGAGTGGAGGGAGGCCCTCTCTCCTAGGCTGAGATAGGCCCTGTGATCCTGCTGCGCAGTGTGGAGGGAGGCCGTCTCTCCTAGGCTGAGATAGGCCCTGTGATCCTGCTGTGCAGTGTGGAGGGAGGCCGTCTATCCTAGGCTGAGATAGGCTCTGTGATCCTGCTGGCTGCTACTAATTTGGAGTTTGGTTTGTTCTTGCCATTCTACACCCTTATATGCATTGTTTGGATGTTTATTTGAAATTTTTATTATTTGATTAGGCATTTATTCCTCAAAAATTCTCTGTAGTACTGTTTTTGCATATCTTGTTTCTGTATGTTTCCGTTTTCATTTGTTTCCAGAAGCTATCAAATTACCCTTTTCATTTCTTGATTGTTGCCAAGCCTCCATGAATTTATAGCTCTGCCGTTTCTTTTGACATAGCCCCTCTCTTGGGCAGAGTTTGAATGTTTATTCTAATTCTCCTGGCAGACATCTAGATTCCAGGAACTCCAAATTTCTGGTGTTACTGTGGCTTCTGCTTCCTTTTGGTTGCTCTACACATTACTGTGATAGAGACTCTTGTGGCTTCCATAGGTTAGTGCTATCTAGGACCACTAAGGTATACAGGTTTACTATGTTATGAGAGGGAAGCACCATATGCAAGGCATCATAGAGTAAATGGGGGGGGTGCTAGATACCCAGATTATATCGCTCACTGGTAGGATCCAGGACACTCTGATACCAAACTTCTTCTGTCTCTATACTCCAGATGCTTATGCTGGGCACTGTGGCAATAATTAATACCTTGTGTGGAATTGTTTACAACTAGCCAATTTCATTTTATTGGAGACATTTATGATGATTTTAAAGGAGTTGTTTATTAGTATTTATCAAACTTCTAGATTCTCCTTCAGGAATGAAGGACCAGCTGTCCCCATTTCTAGGTATCAGCATCTAAACCTCAGATGTCAGTCCTCTTCAGAATTAGCTAATCTGAAGATAATCATTTTGTTCTAGGTCATATACCTTTGTCACAAGCATGCAAATGCTAGGCCTCTGCATTCATTTGTAATAACTCTTCAGGGTTATCTTTAATGTAAAGCACCTCCTGTGATTCGTCAAAACCTTCCATCTTGTTGCTTCACAGATCCATGCCTTGTATTGCCAAATATTGCTTATTTTTCTTCCCTTCCACAAGTATTGAGACCGCCTAGCTTGGACGACACAGTGATAATCTCCCTCCTTTTTCATTGGGCCGTGCAACACTCATCGAAGCTTCTAGGACTATGTTCTTTCCAATTTCCAATAATGACATTCCTCTGATTATCCTGAGGGAGTATTTTTCTGACGTTCTATTTTATGGTCTCTTTCTCCTATGCAGTCTAAGCCTCAAATAAAATAGCTTGTCTACACTTTACAGATTCATTAAATGTATTGTCTGAGCAAGGAAATTGAGCTTGTTATATTATTTATGGTTTCCCTGGACAAATGTGTTTTTAAAAATTCAATGTTTGCAAATAATTTGAGCTCACCAAAAAGAGTTTGACATGTTGTTTAAATGGACATTGAATGGAGTAGAAAGATGGTATTATTTCACTTGCTATATATGCACCTTAGCCCCTCTAGGCAACCTCTTTATTCATGAGCATAGCATAATTTTAGGCACATAATCTTTTATCTTAAGAAAAGCTCTTTATTAAATAGAGCACACTATAATTTTATTCTTTTTAGTCTGAAAAAGAAAGCTGAGATCAAGTGATGAAGAGAAGTGTGGTGATGGGCGTTGTTGAATACGTTTGGCTTACATGAAGGGTGTAGACAAGAGCTGCAAAGGCAGACTCATATGAGAGGGATATTTTCTCACTGTGTCTCTGAAGAACACTTCAGAGTACGTTTCATAATGGCATTTCAATAAAATGGACCATTAAGACAATCATGATGGAAAAGATCAGACAGACATTTTAAATTAAGGAATATTTATTTAACATTTTCATTTCTATACGATGAAAGAATAAAAATACAAGTTATCTAAATTAGGAGTGGAATAGCCACTCAAAATTAGTGCTTAAGGTCTTTAGTATGAATGACAAAGTTTTTTTTTTTTTTTTTGAGACAGGGTCTTTTGTGTCCCCAGGCTGGTGTAGCACATGCTATATGTAGCTGAGGATGACCTTGAACTCCTGACCCTCTTGTTTCTGCCTCCTGAGTGGGGAGATTACAGGTATGTTACCATGTCTGATTTATGTAGTACTGTGAATCCAGGACTACATGCATGCTGGGTAAGCACTTGACCAATGAACTACATCCTCAGTCCCAACAAGGTTATTTAAGTTAAAAGATATAAAAGCTAAATGCTGTCTAATGTGGAATAATAGTGCTGTAAACATTTTAGCTGCAACTCGCCTGAGCTCCTCTTTACTCTTCAAACAACATGTAATCAAGTTACAGAGGGACATTTAAATTACAGTGATCAAATGATGAATTTATTTTATAGGCTTGATTTCTGTGCAGATAAACCTACCTCTGATAAAGTCAGTTACCACATATTTGGAAAGAATATGTGAGGGGATAATCGTGCAGTTCTAAAGAGACTTGAAAGATTTTTTTTAACAGCCAAAAACATTTGGAAAAATAGACCTGCGTCATCTAGGCCATTTGTTGTCAAACAGAATGGAGGGGACCTTGTTGGTGTCAGAGTTGAGGGTACCACGGACGCCTAATGAATGAAATCTGGTGACCCTGCTGAATATCACATGTTGTGCAGACCAGCACACTTCTCTGAGATGAAAAGTCATTCAGCTCAAAATATCAACAGTGGTGTTACTCGGACACTCTGGATTCATATGCAAATATAAAATAAATGGGATCAGTCTTTATCTCTTCAGATATGATAAAAATCAAAAGCTTAAAGCATCTAGCATCCTGTCTCAATCCTTTAAATCAGTCATTTAAAAGTTTTATACTTTTCATAATGCTTTCCACATTAATATTTTATTTTAAAATAATATTTATTTTATTTATATAATATTTATATAATATTTATTTAAAATAAATATTATTTTAAAATAAAATATCATTCACCTTAATTATTGGATTTGTGCATATGTGTGTAGTATGTTTTTGTGTGTGCACATGTGCAGGTGGCTGCATATGCATGTGTCTGCCCATGTGTGTAGAAGTCAGAGGTCAACTTCAGGTGTTTTCTTCAGTTGATCTCTACCTCAGTTTTAGTTTTTAGTCCTTTTAAACATTTTATTTATTATCTTTTTATGTACATGTATATTGCCTGCATGTATGTAAGTATAGCTGTGTCATGCAATGTCCATGGAGATCAGAAGAGGGCATTGGGTTACCAGAAGCTGGAGGTATGGATGGTTGTTAGCAGTCTTGTGTGTGCTGGGAACTGAACCTGTGTCCTCTGCAAGAATAGCTAGTGCTCTTAACTGCTGTGCTGTTTCTCTAGACCCCATTATCTCAGTTTTGGAGGCAGAGTTTCTGTGAATCTGGGGCTCACCGATTGCCTAGACAGGCTGGCCAGCCAAGGGATCCCTCTCTCTGCACCTCCAGAGCACCGGGGTCACAGCTGTAGGTGCCACACCCATTATTTCATGTGGGTTCTGGGGATTCAAATTAAGATCCTCATGCTTGTGTAGCAAGCACTTTTCTCAACTGAGCTTTCTCTTTAGCCCCAACTATTGGATTTTTAATGTTATCCTGAATTTTGTGACCAGGATGAATTTCACTTACCTACTACAGTTTGTTCTAGTCTGACAAAGACAAAAATGCGGAGCATGACACAGCACAGTGGTGAGGAATGAGGCTGATCAGTCAACTGTCTGGGTCAAACCATGGTTTTACCACTTCTATTTCTATGCTCATGGCAGTTACTTCTGTCTCCATCTGCAAAATGGATAAAGTGGTTCACATGCTTCTCTTTGCCTGGTTAAAAAAGTAACCAGTTATCAATTAGCAAAGAGCCTGGTACCCACAAACCCTTCAGAAATGCCATTAAAGTAGCTCAGAACTGAGTATGCTTTCTAGTGTTGTGAAGATGGGTGAAGGGAAATGACTATTGTTTCCTGGAGGATCACGATTCTGTAAGGCTCAGTACAATTCAGCTTGGGTTTTTCTCTGTCTCTGTCTAACTTAAAGTCCACAACCACTCTTTCCTTTGCCAGGTCTCCCCTTCCTGTAGCTGTGGAGCAGAAGCATATACTCACCAAGAAAATGAATTGCTTTCTCCCTTCTTCTACTATAGTAAGACTTTGAGTTTCATTGTGGTTTTCACCATCTGGAATTAAAATCACAAAGCAAATAAAAAGGAAGTTAGCTGTGGTGATACAAAGGTGCTGAGCACAGGGGAAATATTAGAATGCAGAATGCTGCTTATGGATTTAAACTATTTAGGAAACAGAGAAAATTTTGCTTTGTATTTTGTTTTTCATCTGGGAAAATTCCAAAGTAATGGCTGGTTCTCCAGCTGTTACTTTGAAACCCAAGAATAGCTTGGAAACACTGGGTACTTCGTGATAGAATAGTGACATATAAAGTTAGGAATTTTCATCTCTGTTGACAGTTGGTATTCACATACCATCCCAAAGCTACCTGCTCACTTCTGGGCCTCCTTTAAATTAGAGGGAAAAATAATAAGCTCTTATTGCCATTCCCCTCCAGCCACAATTATTTTCTGTATGTTGTAGCCAAATATAATCTACTGATGAAATGGCCTTTCAAGTGCCATTTTGAAACCTCTAACAGTTCACCAATTATCTCCAAGCACAGCCACTTTCTCCAGGATTTGTATGCATATTAGCTTAATTTAGAAACATTTTTTTTCTTTTCCCTCCTTATTTTTCACTTATTGGCTATTTTAAAGACCAAAAAATAAAAGTTATTGACTTGGCTTTCAATGTCAATATTCTGCAGCTCAGACTTGGGGAGGCACAGGTGCAGATAAGCTGCCCGCCCTTTTCTTGACTCACTCTCAAAAGAGAATGCTTGCTTAGTAATGACGCATATTTTGTTTATGCACATAACTCCTCTTCTTCCTGAAAAAGGAAAATTGGTTGGACCTTGCTCAGACAATCTGCTTGGTAATGATTATTCTGGCTTTATTCAATTAGAGTATTTTTGGATACAAGAAATCACATATGTGTGCTTCAAAGCTTAGATTGTGAAAATTTGTTCTCAGCTATAGTTGCAGGAGTAAGTTGTGGAAAACTCCCACCAGAGGAGGGTAAATATGCTCCTACAGCTACTAATAAGAAAGAGCTTAAGGGCAAAGTCAGGGTCTTTTAAGTGCAGAGAAAGAAGTCTTCAGTGTGGAGACATCCTGCTCCTCAGATGCGAGTGTGGATAAGCATCATACATTCCCTCATGAGGTGGCGGGAGCGGAGAATAAGATGGACAGCAGGTGACAAACAGGTGAATATTATGGATACTTTATTACACTTTTCCTTATACATCATTTTTTTTTTCCTTTTTCCTTTCCGGGCTCTGTCAGGATGTCAAACCTGAACCATATTACCTGGTTTACAAAAACCATTTTGCTTCGTGATCACTGGGCTTTGTGTTCCTTCAGTTGTCATAAAAATGCTGTTTATACAAGAGCTGCAATGGAAATGTTTTGCTGTTTATGAAACCTTCCTATGCTAGAATTCAATCTGATTGATACAAACATGTCAATAAAAGTTGATCTTAAGTTAATAACCAAAGCTAGCTGTAATAGAGGCTAAGGGACTGAAAGAGGAGGCAACTTGTGGGGCCATGAAAATGTTTGATGAGAGTTGGGAAATGGAAGTTCAGCTTCTTGGGTGGCCTTTGTGTTAATAGGCTAGTCTTTTCCTCCCATTCTTTTTTTCAGAAATGATGAGTAATTTTATTTTCCACAGCTATCATTCTAATACTTTCCCCAGGCAAGTAACTGAATATCCAAAAGCTTAGTCCTGGAAGAGCCAAACTCTGCATCCTCTCTTAGATTCTATTCTATGGCTTTTTTTCCTGCTGAATAAGGCCCTCTGAGAATGACTAGATTGTAGTTTATTATGTTGTCCTGATTATGAATCAGTGCAATTTACAAATGTTTTGCATTTGAAACCTGGAGTTGTTTTAGGCTCATTTGCTGACATATGTGAATTTGCTAGAAAGGGCTGAGATCAAATGACATCCACCATCTGTGGAGGGTATTATGTCTAGAGCTAAGAACTGCAAACATGAAAAGGTTTGCAAAGAGAATTGAACCTATTTGAGTCCAAAAGCAAGTGCCAACACTATTCTCCTGATTATGGTCAAATCACTCCATTTTAAATGATATGTACTATTAGATTTGTAAGATTATTACACTGCATAACAATCTTTAAAAAAAGTTTTGCATAGTGCTGGGGATTGCGCCCAGATTCTCATGCATGGTAAGCAAGCACTGTACCAGTAAGAACTATACACCATCAGCCCTAATGTCAACTTTTATTTTTTAAGATTTTCTTATTATGTGTATGCGAGAGTGTGTGCAGGGGCCTTGGAGGCCAGAAGATGATGTTTGGTGCCTGGATCTAGAGTTGTAGGCTGTTATGAAACACCAGGCATGGGCCTTGGGAACCAAACTTGGGTCCTTTGCAAGAGCAATATGCACTCTTAACTGCTGAGCCATCTCTTTGCAAGAGCAATATGCACTCTTAACTGCTGAGCCATCTCTCTGGCTCCTAAAGTTCACTTTTAAGCATTAAAGGTAAAGTTAGGCTTTTGGGTAGGTTTTATTTTAAGAGAACTTATTAGAAATTGTGAAGGAAACAATTCTCTACTTCTTTCATTCTCCATGCAACCTCTCTTTGTTTTAGTTGCCTGTATTTTTTCTTCTCATGTTAGATATATAAATAAACATTTAATTTTTGTCTGGAACCATTAAAAACTCTCTTCACACATGATTTTTTTCCTCACATTCTTTCCTAGTACTATGTTATCATCTATAACTTTCCTAAGATTAAATCTTATTTGCTCTTTTAGAATTAAGTGATTTATCTTCTATATTGTTGGGGGCTTGGGATAGTATTATTTGTGTATCTATTCCAGACTTTACTATATAATTTAAGTCTAAAACAGTGAACAATGAGACAAAATCCATACCGAAATATCATTTATAGTCCACTGGGAGACACTGAAAGAAAACAACCACATTTTTTTATGGCAGGTAGTATTAAAAGCTGAAGAGGGAGGCGAGCCTGAGGAAAGAAGTAGAAAATATTTAAATTGCATGTGAGGTGATCAGGAAAATCAATAAAGACAAGACATTTGACCAGGATTTGAAGGTGGGATCAATGAATACAAATACATTCGGAAGGGCAGGACTTCCAGGGCTAAGGTCGTTAGGCAGGAGTTTGCTAAGCAACTTGAAGAATATAAAGAAGTCATGGCCTTATGGAAAAAAGCAAGAATGTGGGGTGTTTGTTTATATGTGATTAGAAAAACCATTCAGTCAGTATATTTAGCATCTTGACCATTTTCACATTCAGTATAGTCACATAGCTGAGGAATAGATTTCTAGAACATTTTACTTTGCAAACTAAACCCATGTGTCCATGAACATCTCTACTTACCCTTTCTTTGTAAGCATTGGTAAAAATCTACTATTTCTGTGAATTTAACTAATCTACATACATAAAAGCATACCTACCATATACTTGTACTGACTTCATTCACTCATAACATGTTTATGTTTGGAACAGCATTTCCTCCTCTAAACATGAATGGTTTTCAGAGCCATTTCTTGAAGAGGTGTACTTTTGGCATCTACAAAGTGAGAGGAAATCTTTACCAGTGATACATCTGACAGAGCATTAACATCAAGAATATATAGACTACTAAAAAAACAAGTACGAAAACAAATGACCTACTCAAAAGATAAAAAGCTGAACAGAGACTTCAGTGAGGACTTACATATGGCTGAGAAACATCTTAAAAAGTTTTCAACATCATTAATAACTAAGGAAATACAAATTAAAACCACTATCAGATATCATCTCCCTCCAATGTGACTGGCTAAGATCAAGAACACAAAAGACGCCCAATGCTGGAGAGCTTGTCGGGAAAGGGAAAGGGGAACACTCATCCACTGCTGGTGGAAATGTAAACATGTACAACCATTATGGAAAGCAGTGTGGAGCACTCTTAAAAGACTCAAAATGAGCCTACCACCTGAACCAGTCATACCCCTCCTGGGTATATACCCACAAGACTCATCCTACTGCAAAGATACATGCACATCCATATTTACTGCAGCTCTCTTCACAATAGCCAAGAACTGGAACCAACCCAGATGCCCCTCAACAGACGAGTGGATGACAAAAATGGGGTACATCTATAATGGAGTAGTATTCAGCGGTGAAGAAAGATGGCATCATGAACTTTTCCAGGTAAATGGAAGGAACTTGAAGCCATTATGCTAAGTGAAGTAACACAGTCCAGAAAAGCAAGCAGCAAATGGTTTCCCTCATTTGTGGATGCTAACACCGAATGCCCAGTTGAAAGCCAAGCTGAACAACATTATTGTTATATTTCTTTTTATTTGAAAGCAACTACATTGTTATAATGTAAATCTCAAAAAAATGTAAATCTCTTAACAGGCTCTAGAATCAATCCACACTTATTTTCAGACTCTGTAATTACTATATATGGGTAGAATGTATGTATTCATATTTTAGAGCAATATAAAATTAAAGAAGGAAATTGTGAATTTTTAAACATAGAAAAAGACTGAGAGAAATATTCAGGACAGTTATGGCAGAGTGCAAGATCTGGGGTGGGGTGGGGAGAAGGGAAAGGGGAATATGTCTAAACTGAACTGAGAAATGATGTCTGAAATACACAAAACATCAATAAAAAAGAAAAAATACAAACAAACAAAAACCATAAATAGGTGACTATAGTTGTGTGAGCTTATATCTGGGTTTTCTATTCTGTTCATCTACTCATTGTTCTACGTGATTGTTTCTGTGCAGTATTCTTTGTTTATATTACTACAGCTCTGTAGTATAACTTGAAACCCAGTAAGGTAATACCTTCATATTTATACCTTTTCTCAGTATTGCATTGGCTTTCTAGGGTCTTTGTTGCTTTCATTTGAAATTTTTACTATTTTGATGAAGAAAGGCACAGATGTTTTAAACTGAGATTGCATTTAATACTGCTTTGCCAGGACTGTCATTTCCACAACAATTCTACTAATCCTTGAGCATGGAGGGAGAGTCCTGTATGGTAGGTTGGTCTGGCTGGTCAGAAGCCAGGGGAAATGGGGAGTGGGTTAACACCTCAGGGAGGATTTAACAATCTATGCTAGTGGGTTAACCCAGTCTGGGTTAGGAATCTAGTACAGAGATCTGAGGCAGAGGAATTGGAGTCCATCTGGGTCTGAAGCTGGCAGAGGACAGGGTCTTGGTTGTTATCTTATTGGGTATGAAAAGCTTTTTGGTATAAGCTTCAGGTTCTCTCCTCTGATTTTATATTGGAGAAACCAGATGGTTTTAGTCCAGCTACTCAGGAACTCTCACAGAGGTTCAAGTCAGGCTTCCCCTTAAGATTGCTAGGCCCTTACTAGCAAGTAGTTACAGCACAATTTGGGAAGTCTCCTAGGGAGAGGCCTGATATAGGTGTTCTCTGGTAGTCTGCAAAGGTCTGAACCTCTACTAGCCAGCAGATCTCACTGCTCCTAGTTCTGGAGCAGTGAGATGGACTACAGGGTCACAATGTAGGGGGATAGACACAGCACAATTTGAGAAACTCACCACCACATGGAGGCCAGATCCAAGCACTCTCAGGCTAGTGCCATTTGTTTCCTTGATGATAGCCATTCTGACCAGGATGAGTTGGAATCTGAGATTAGTTTTCATTTTGATTTTTCTGATCTCTAGATGCTTTTAACACTCTAAAAAATATTTAGTACCCATTTATTTTTCTTCTGAGAACTGTCTATCAGTTCACTGGCCCATTTTCTGATGGGTGATTTTGTTTCTTTGATGTTTAATTCTTGCAGTTATTTGTAAGTTTTATATATTAATTCCTTGTTTCAACTAATTTTTAATGAAACATATTAACATAAAGCAACCATGTTTTGGTGGACAATCAATAAATCAATAATTAATTACAGCTCATGCTGTGAGATGTAATAGGACAGATCATCAGGCACTGGCAAGACAGGGAAACTTTAAGTACATTAATGATACAGCATCTGAGCTTTCCTTTATGAAAAATGATCTTGTGTATCTGAAACTTTTGGAAGAGAAAATGTTGTAAAACCAGGTAGGTGGTTATTTCATTAATCCTGCAGGTGATAATCAATTGTTGAAAATCAGTAAAAATCAATGAGAATGGGAAGTGGGAGGTGGAAGGTTGGTATATTTATATCTATTCTTACCATTGGGTGACTGGGTGACAACGGGAAGTTAGGGAAAGGAAACGGTGCCAGCAGATGGCAGAGTCTGGAGAGCAGGACAGGAACGTATTCTCAGGATGCGAGAGCACTGGAGAAGAAGGAAGGACAAGTTAGGAGGAGGTGTCATGGATTTAAATGTACAATGTAGGGGGCCATGTGAGTCACAGAGGACAAGGAAAAGTCTGCCAGAAATCAAAGCACTTGCCAGAGAGAGAGTGACGGCAGCTACTACCCAGCAAGAAGAGAATCCTGGTATACTCAGCCAGCAGTGACTTAGAGTGGAAATAACAGCAGCACTCTAAGCTCTATGTGTTAACATCAGGAATCTTTATTGTAAAAATGCATTTTTTTTGTAATTTTATGAGGTATTCTATTTTCTTTATGTAGTAAACAACTTATCTACAGATACATAGCTGCTTGGTGTCAGAACCACCATATGACACTGTCTATCTGGTGCGGCTTCCACTTAGACCCTGGGAAACCCCTGCTGCTCTTTCCCACGCTGTTTCTTTTCACCATGTTTCTGGTTTTTAGACAGTAGTTTTTGAGATTATCTTATTTATGATGCCAGGAAATAACTTGGGATATATGTAGCTCTAAATACCCAGAACTAATAAAATTACATCGATCTGTGGCATATCAAAATCACTACACAAGGCAATTCTAGCTACTTTTGCCAATTTAGCAGTGATTAGGTATAGGAAGGCTCAGGAGTCCTGTGATTTTCTCTGTATCAGGAAAATGAGCCTTGCACTGTCCCCATCCCAATTAAGTCTCAAGATTTTTTTTCATTGCCTTCCCAGGAAGGAGAGTAAATAAACTTGCATGCCACCATTAATCTAAACAGAAAAGATATGGAGTTATAAAGAAAACCAAACTAACAATTACCCAGTACTGCATGTGAGATTGTTTTATCTTTTTTTTTTTCTAGGCATGAAAACGATGGTTGCTAAAAGATATAGAAAAGTGAAGGGCAAACCAAGGCAAAGGAGATTGACATAATATTGCCTGGTCATTCCAAACAATGCATAGTTACTTTTGCCTTTTTCCTCTTTTAATGAATTGATATTTTTTAACTTCCAAGTGAAGATGAATGTCTCCATTGTGTCACTCACCTATTCATGTCCTCAAGGTATTTCCAACTGAGTGATGACATTCAAAATATATTAAAATTTTAAAATGTTTCCAATATCAACAAGAAGAAATTCTTTTGCTTTTTTTTGATATCTGAAATGGTCAGCCTGAAAAGAATACTTTGGTGTTACTATTGGAAACCTTTCTGTAGGGATGGCTGGGGAAGTCATACAATGAGAAAATGCAGAGTGTTTGTGAATTATTTCCAAGTTAACCTAAAAATGTGCATAAAATCTAGTAACTGTGATTTAGAAATATCATATGGATTGATTAGCATGTGCATTTGAGAAAAGATGCCCTTTTTGAATATGCACTCTTACAGTTTAAAGATTTCACCTGCGAGGGGGAGGGGCACTAGGAGCCTCAATATTATGCCATCATTCAGTTTGGGAAATTTAAGTATATTTCTAAATACATGATTAGATAAAATTACTTTGATCAGATGCAAAACATCAGGCCATGGAACCACAGGAAAGAATTAATTGCTTATTTTGATCTTTTGGGGACACAGACTAGAAGAGATAGTTGTTCACCATCCAGAAGCAAGCATAATATACTGTCCTAAGATATATCCACTTTGTTATAAATTATAGGATATTAGTCTCTATTATGGATGAATAATATTCATATATAATCACATATTCTTTATTAAGTTATCTGTCAATGGCAGTCTGGGTTATTTTTTAGATCTTAGCTACTGAGAGTAGTTCAATAATGCCCTAATAAACACAAGTGTTTAGCTGTCTCATTGGTATGCTTTCAATTCCTTTGGATATATGCCCAAAAGTGAGATACACAGATCATGTAGTAGATCTATTTTTAGTTCCTTGAGGATCCTTCACACTGTGCTCCATGACAACTATTCTAATTTACATTCCTGACAGTAGTGCATAGAGCTCCCTTGTCTTTGTTTCCTTCCATAATTTACTTTTTTGTCTTGAAATAACACAAAATAACACAAATGTGCAAAAGTATACATGTAATCAAACCATTTAAAAATATTTCATATTAAAATGTAAACTATACTAATTCAGTCATTACATACTGTATATGTGTGTCAAATTATTGAATCCTACTCCATAAATTACTATGGAGATGAGCCATGGAAAAACAAGAAGACAGTAAGCTAGTACTTACTTCAAAGCTTCATCCCCACTGGCTTGCTTTCATAGTGCTGGAAGATGCTATGCTACCTGATGAGAAAATTAATCATTAGCCCTCCTCAGCTGTGAGTTCTGAAAGTTTCAACTGGCCTGGCAAGATATGACCTGTGGTACACTAGTATGAATATGATGAGTATAACCAGTCACTTTCTAACTTGATTTAAGGCCCACTTCATAAGACAGAGACAAAATCTGACATTGATATAAAGCCTAGGAACATGGAGATACACAGGGCACAAGCCACAGGGGGAGAGCATAATACTGTTGTTCTGCTAAATAGATACAGTATTAATGTGACTCTCAACTCTCACCAAGGAAGTTTCTTTATGCAGTAGATCATGATTAACACAGATTCAAACAACTGGTCAATGTGTAGAGATTAAGAGGCTCTAAAGTGATTATCCATGAATAGGACAGCTGTACCAAACTTCTGCCACCCTAGGCTCAAGGGTCATTGTGGAAGAGAGGAGGAAAGGTTGTAAGAGCCAAAAGTGGTGGATGACCACAAGGAAGCAGAGTTTTCCAGACATCTAGGAAGTTACTCATATGAACTCACAGCAACAGTGACAGCATTCACAAGTCCCATGTAAATACAAGGCAGACGAAATGCCAGTGTAGACATGAGGAAGTGGGATTAAGAAACCTTAATCCCACCTGAGGAAGTACTGGTAACAAAATGGCTGCTGGGAAGGGGAGAGTCAGTCTCTTTAAAGTTGTGACTTTTGGTAGGTTGACCTTGCTCCAGCTGATGAATTCACACTGAAGGAGATTTGGGAACACTGATTTGACCCTATAGGACCTATCGATATATATACTACTATCTATCTATCTATATATATATATATATCTCACAATAGAGGAAATTAGGTGAAGGGTAGTAATGGGGCATGGATAGGGGAGGGGATCTAAGTACAATAAAAAAGGTATGAAATTTGCAAAAAAAAAAAATCTTGCCAAAAATCCCTAACAGTAAAAATAAAGAAACATGGTGGTGAATACCTTCACTGGGACTAGCGTGAAGATGATAGCAATCCTTTCCTTTCATGTCCCTGTTTGCTCAGGGATCTATATACAATTACATAGAATTTCCTCATAATAATTAACAATATCACAGACAAAGCACTTGAGTACTACCTATTTTAGGTAAACATTTATGGGAAGAGTAAGAGTCCAGATGAGGGTGATGTGAGTTGGAATATTGATGCACCATTTATTTTCAGTTAGCAATATATTTCAGTTTTTCAGTCTCATGAGGAAGAACATAATCTGGGATCCCTCTCTTCAGCAGAAGAGAACAGTCCCAAGTAAGGCTGAACTGTGTGTGGTTGCCACATGCCTACCACTTTAATCAACACTTCATCCCATGTTTCTACCTAAGGCATGGCTTGCATGGAAATAGAAAGTCTAGGTTTTAAGAAAATAGAAATGCTTATATTTCAAATTGCTGGTGGGACAGAGAAGAGGGTGGAATCAAATTCATCTGCTTCCACTTTCCTGCTGTCACTTGAGATCTGTGACCCTAAAAAAAGTTTTCTTCTTTCTTGTGGTACTGAATTGATTATTTGAAAAATGATGACACTAAGAGATTATGTGAGGTGATGCTCACTAAAAAACATGTAACAGACCCAGCTAGGGCTCCAGACTGGCGTATGAACTCAGTGAGGTGCCTGGAAGGCAAGGCAGAAATGCCTTGACCCTTGGGAGTCTACTGGCATGCAAGCCAAAGTAGCAACCCTCACCCCCGTTAACTTGGTGGAGCTGGAGCTGTGGTGCAGACGACCTAACAGGTGCAGCATTAGTGAGTATAGTCTGGGGAAACAACGTTGAGGTGCCAGAATAAAAAATAAATAAATAAACAAATCCACACATCAAAGACACAAAGAAAAAACAACATGGGAAAAGCTCATAATAAACCCACACCAAACTCTACCAACCCTACAGAAGACCCTGAGAACTAAAGGAAGAGAATGAAAAATTCAAGAATGACCTAGAGGGAGATAAGGACAAATTGTGGAAAGAACTAAGGGGAGAGATTGAAAAACTCAAGAAGGACCTAGAGAGAGATAATGACAAATGTTGGAAAGAACTAAAGTGAAAAAATGACAAACTCTGGAAGGAAGTGGAAACACTGAAAAGATCCCAGACCGAAACGAAAAAAGAAAAGGACCAATGAACCAAGGAGCTACAAGATGAGAATGAGAGAATCCAGAGGGAAGTGGAAAATCTAAAGAAATCACAAGATGAAATGAAAAAGGAAATTGAACATTCATCCAATCACCAGGAAAGGATGGGAAAAAGCCTCAGAAGTAGAATGGAAGAAGCAGAAAAAAGAATATCAGACCTGCAGGATATGAAACAATTAGAAAGCTCAAGTAAAGATTACGGAAAAAGTAAAAATCACAAGAGTAGAACAACCAGGAAATATGGGACTCTTTGAAAAGACCAGACCTCCACATCATTGGGATAGAGGAAGGAGAAGAATCCAGAGACAACACTATTGACCAGATCTTCAACAGAATAATAGAAGAAAATTTCCCCAAACTGATAAAAGACAATCCCGTACAAATACAAGAAGCACATAGAACACCAAATAGACAGGACCAGAAAAGAAACTCCCCATACCATATAATTGTTAAAACACTAGATGCTCAAAACAAAGACAAAATACTGAAAGCCACAAGAGAAAAGCAACCACTTACACATAAGGAGAAACCCATCAGAATCAAAGCTGACTTCCCAGTCCAAACTATGAAAGCTAGAAGAACATGGACCAAATTATTCCCTGTGCTAAACGACTTTAGATGCCAACTCAGAGTACTATATCCAGCAAAAATATCAGTTATAGTTGAAGGATAAAGAAAAATCTTTCACGACATGAACAAGATGAAAGAATATATATCTGGGAGATCTCCCAAGACCACCTGAAGCACAGGTAGGTAGGAGCTAGGTGCTTCAACAAGGCAGATTGTTGTTTGATTTAACTTAGTTGTCTTTGGCTTGATTGGCTTTTGTGGCTGTGGGGGCGGAGTTATCCTCCCAGCTGGTATAAAAGGTGGGTTTGTGTGAGTCTTGAGATTGGAGATCTCCCAAGACCACCTGAAGCACAGGCACCCCCCCAACCTCCCAGCCAACTGGGATTACCAAAGGAAGGAGGGTCCAAGTGGATTCTTTGGAGAACCTTCATAACAGAAAGGGACGAGTGAGTTCAACCTCCAACAGAAAGCCTAAAGCTTAGAGAAGTCAACACTCCATAAGAAAGGAGTAAAGGAAAAAAACAAATCAATCAAACAAACAATGAAGTCATCTGAAGGAGGCAAGCAAAGCAACTCTTCAACACAGTGAAGAGGCATTTGGGACCCACATTGGAATACAGGCAAGGAGAAGCCCATATGCCAGGAACACGAAGAAGAGACAACATGGGAAAGGTGCAGGATAATCCCACACTAAGCTCTACCAACCCTGTGGAAGATTCCTACAATGGAATCCCCCCCCCCGGCTATGGCCCAGGACACAGATATCAGAAATACAATTGTGAACACACTTAAAGAAGTACAAGATTATAAAGAGCAAATCAAAGAATTAAGAAAAGAGAATTAAGAACCCAAAAAGGACCTAGAGAGAGAGAATGACAAACTCCAGAAGGAACTGGAAACACTGAAAAGATCCCATGCTGAAAAAGATAAGGAAACCAACCAGCAAAGCAAAGAGCTACAGGAAGAGATTGAGAAGCTCCAAAAGGAAGTAGAAATACTAAAGAAATCAGAAGAGGAAATGAAAAAGGAAATCAAACACTCATCCAATCAAGAGGAAAGGAATGGAAAAAGCCTCAGAAGCAGAATGGAGGAAGCAGAACAAAGAATATCAGACCTGGAAGATAACACAGAACAACTAAAAACCTCAAGGAAAGATTATGAAAAATTTAAAAATACACAAAAATGGAACAACCAGGAGCTGTGGGACACTATGAAAAGATCAAACCTCCGCATCATAGGAATAGAGGAAGGAGAAGAATCCCAAGAGAAAGGTATTGATCAGATCTTCAACAGAATAATAGATGAAAACTTCCCCAAACTAAAAAAGGACAAACCAATACCAATACAAGAAGCACATAGAACTCCAAACAGACAAGATCAGAAAAGAAATTCTCCACGCCACATCATAGTTAAAATGCTGGACACCCAAAACAAAGACAAAATTCTTAAAGCGACAAGAGAAAAACAACAAGTGACCTATAAGGGGAAACCTATCAGAATAACAACGGACTTCTCACAGCAAACGATGAAGGCAAGAAGAACCTGGAGCAAAGCATTCCCAGTGTTGAGGGACAATGGATGCCAGCCCAGGTTACTATACCCAGCAAAAATGTCAATCATAGTGGAAGGAGAGAGGAAAATCTTCCATGACATAAACAACTTGAAAGAATACATGTCCGGAAAACCAACCCTTCAGAGAATACTTGAAGCAATTCAAAGAACAGAAGAAAGGAGCAACCAACCCCAGGCAACTAGAAGGAGAAATCAATAAAAGCATAACTGCAGAAGTAGAAACCTAAATCAAAACCGCAGATGGATAATAAGGCAAAAGGAAGCAACACAAACCTATCAGTCATAACCTTAAATATTAATGGACTAAATTCCCCAATCAAAAGACATAGACTGGGAGACTGGATTAGGAAACAGAATCCATCGATATGCTGTCTGCAAGAAACACATCTTACCTTCAAGGACAGGCACCACCTTAAAGTGAAGGGATGGAAAAAAATATTCCAAGCAAATGGTACCAAAAAGAAAGCAGGTGTTGCTATTTTAATATCGGATAAAATAGACTTCAAAGTAAAAGAAATCAGAAGAGACAAAGAAGGCCATTACATTTTCATCAAAGGAACAATCCACCAAGAAGATTTCACAATTATGAATATATATGCCCCAAATTCTGGTGCACCAAACTTTATAAAGACAATTCTCCAGGACCACAAGTCACAGACTAACCCCAGCACACTCATAGTGGGAGATTTCAATACCCCACTGAGTCCTTTGGATAGGTCAACAGGACAAAAAATAAACAGAGAGACATCTGAACTGAACGATATGATACACCAAATGGACCTCATAGACCTCTACCGAACATTCCATCCTAATACCAGAGAATACACTTTCTACTCAGCACCCCACGGAACATTCTCCAAAATCGACCACATCCTGGGACACAGAAGAAACCTCTACAAATACAAAAAGATTGAAATAATTTCATGCATCCTGTCAGACCACAGTGCAATGAAGCTCAACATCAACACCAGGACAAGCCCTCCTGCCTACAAGAACACATGGAGACTAAACAACACACTCTTGAATAATGAATGGGTCAAGGAAGAGATAAAGAAAGAAATAAAAACATTCCTGGAACTGAATGACAATGACAATACAACACAACAAAACTTATGGGATACCTTAAAAGCAGTCCTAAGAGGGAAATTTATAGCCCTGGGTGCCTACATTAGAAAAACAGAAAGAGCACAAGTGAATGATCTAACACTACAGCTAAAAGCACTTGAGAGGCAACAACAGATGAACCCTAAACGCAACAGACAGGAAGAAATAACAAAAATCAGAGCAGAAATCAATGAAATAGAAACAAAGAAAACAATACAAAAAATCAATGAAGCCAAAAGTTGGTTCTTTGAAAGAATAAACAAGATAGACAGACCTCTAGCCCAGTTAACAAAAAGAAAGAAGGAACAACTCCAAATCAATACAATCTGTGATGAAAAGGGAAATATCACAACGGACAAGGAAAAGATCAAGAAAATTATATGGGAATATTACAAGAACCTATATTCTACCAAGTTTGAAAATCTAGAAGAAATGGATGAATATCTGAAATCTTGGGAATCACCAAAGCTTGGCCAAGAGGAGACCAGCAGCTTAAACAGACCCATAACATATGAAGAAATAGAGGATGTAGTAAGAAGCCTCCCAACTAAAAAAAGCCCAGGCCCAGACGGTTTCACAGCAGAATTCTATAAAACATTTCAAAAAGACCTACAACCATTATTTCTGAAACTGTTTAGAAGTATACAATCAGAGGGAACTCTCCCAAATTCCTTCTATGAAGCCAACATCACTCTATTACCAAAACCAGGCAAAGATACAACTAAAAAGGAGAATTATAGACCCATCTCCCTCATGAACACAGATGCCAAAATTCTAAACAGAATACTGGCAAATCGCATACAGACCCACATCAAGAAGATCATCCATCATGACCAAGTTGGATTCATACCAGAGATGCAGGGATGGTTCAACATACGAAAATCAATAAACATCATCAAACACATAAACGGAATCAAAGACAAAAACCACACCATCATCGCAATTGATGCTGAAAAAGCCTTTGACAAAATCCAGCATCCCTTCATGCTTAAAGTCCTAGAAGGAATTGGATTGGAGGGATCATTCCTCAATGTAATCAAAGCCATATACAGGAAACCCACAGCCAATATCATCCTAAATGGGGAAATGACAGAAACATTCCCTTTAAAGGTAGGAACTCGGCAAGGCTGCCCCCTATCACCACTCCTCTTCAATATAGTGCTTGAAACACTTGCTAGAGCAATAAGGCAAGAAAAGGATATTAAAGGAGTACTAATTGGAAAAGAGGAAGTCAAACTATCCCTATTTGCTGATGATATGATTGTTTACTTAAGGGATGCAAAAAACTCCACCAGAAAACTCCTAGAAACGATTAACAGCTTCAGCAAAGTGGCAGGATACAAAATTAACCTTAGAAAATCAATGGCCTTTCTTTACACCAAGAACAAGCAACTGGAGAAAGAATTCAAAGAGACCTTCCCACTCACAATAGCCTCAAAAACAATAAGATACCTAGGAACAAACCTAACCAAAGACACCAAAGACCTCTACAACAAAAATTTTAAACCCTTAAAGAAAGAAATTGAAGAAGACCTCAGAAGATGGAAAAACCTCCCATGCTCATGGATTGGGAAAATTAACATTGTAAAAATGTCCATTTTACCAAAACTCTTGTATAGATTTAATGCAATCCCAATCAAAATCCCCAAGAGTTTCTTCACAGGCTTGGAAACAAAAGTTCTTAAATTCATTTGGAAAAACAAAAGACCCCGAATAGCCAAATCAATCCTGAGTGAAAAGAGCTACACAGGAGGGATCTCTATACCAGATTTTAAACTATACTACAGGGCTATAGTCATAAAAACAGCCTGGTACTGGCACAAAAACAGACCTGTTGACCAATGGAACAAAACCGAAGATCCAAATCTGAGCACATACAATTTCAGCCATCTCATATTTGACAAGGGGGCCAAGAAACCACAATGGAGAAAAGACAGCATCTTCAGCAAGTGGTGTTGGCAAAACTGGATCACCACTTGTAGAAGAATGAAATTAAACCCCTACCTCTCACCCTGTACAAAAGTCAACTCCAGATGGATTAAAGACCTCAACGTGAAACCCCAAACTCTGAAGGTGATAGAAGAAAAAGTTGGCAGCAGACTACAAGACATAGGCGTAGGAAAAGACTTCCTAAATCAGACAGCAGCTGCACAAGAATTAAGGTCGACAATTGACAAATGGGACCTCATCAAACTCAAAAGCTTCTGTACATCAAAAGAAACAATCAAGGAAGTGAAGAGAAATCCCACAGAGTGGGAGGAAACCTTCACTGCAGAAACATCTGACAAAGCATTGATTTCCAGAATATATAAACTACTCAAAAAACAAAGAAGAAAGAAAACAAATGACCCACTCAATAGATGGAGCAAAGAGCTGAACAGAGACTTCACAAGTGAGGAATTAGAGATGTCTGAGAAACACCTTAAGAAGTGTTCAACATCACTAATCGTTAAGGAAATGCAAATCAAAACCACATTAAGATATCATCTCACTCCAATAAGACTGGCTAAGATCAAGAAAACAAATGATACCAAGGGCTGCAATAGTTCCTAAGCCTTGGTTGGCAGAGATTAGATATAGGTGTCCTATTCAGGTATGAGTTCTCTGTAATCTATCAGTGTCTGTACTTTGTCTAATTCAAGCTTTCTGATTAATCACCATCTGTTGCATCAGAGAGCTTCACTGGTGAGAGTTGAAAGATGCACTAATATTCTTTCTGCTTCTGTTCAACCATGTTTCTTGAACCTGATGTATATAGAGAGTATTGTGGATGTGTGTAACTTAGGCTTGGGAATCTCACAGATACTTATTTTCTGAGTTTGACTAGTTGTGAGGCTTTGTAATAATCTCCATTTGTTGCAAAAAGATCTTCTTTGTTGAGTGGTGAGAGGCACACTTTGTAAATATAAGAATAAATATTTAGAAATCAGCAAGAATTTATGTTGGTCTATTGCTGTGACAAAATAACTATTTCTCTAGAGTCTGTGACCTCTCCAGCCACACATCCACCCATGAGTTTCCTACCATTGAATAGGCCTTAAATCCAATTAGACAGCTGTTGATTATCCACAAGAAAAATCTCTATTGTACCAGTAGAGATTATTTGTTGGTCTGTTAATTGTAGTGGCACATAGATTTTATATATTGATTGTTTTCTCTCTCTCTCTCTCTCTCTCTCTCTCTCTCTCTCTCTCTCTCTCTCTCTCTCCTGTTTGCCTATTATCTTTTGTTATTATGAGAGCTGGGTTTAAGGGATGAGACTTCCAGATCAGTTCAAGCTCAGTTGCTTCAAGACCTATGCCTGAAGAATGTCCTGTCTTCAATGAAAGGGTCTTTTGACACAGTTCTGTGAGGTAATCAGGGGCTGTGGCAATAGCCTGTGCAATTTATATGTATTTTTCAGTGGGCTTTTAAACTGATAAAATTTTATTCTGGTTTTTCAAACCACCTAAGCTTAAAGCATCTCTGCCCCCCTCTTCTCCCTCAATAACACCTGTTTCCTGATATCCTAATACTTAGAACTCTTTTTTTCCCCTTTATCCAAATGGTTTCTCCCCATTTTCCTAGTTACTGTTGGTGCCACAGGATTTATATTCACTTCTAAGAATTTGGAACTAAGATCTATAAATGAGAGAGAACATACATCATTTGTTTCTCTGAGTCTGCATTACATCATGCAGTAGAACAGTTTCTTTTCCCATCTATTTACCTGCAAATTTGATAATTTTGCTTTTCTTAACCACTAAGTAGAAGCTCTGTTGGGGTCCATGTGTACCAGGTTTTCATTATCCATTCATTTGTTAGGGACATTTAGGTTGTTTCCACCAGAAAACTTCTAGAAATTTTCATCGTTTTCAGCAAAGTGGCAGGATACAAAATCGATTTACAAAAGTCACTAACCCTTCTATTTACCAAGGACAATCATGGAAAGAGTTCTTGGAAACAGTTTCACAGTAACCTCAAAAAATATCTAGGAATAAGATTAACCAAAGACAGTAGACTTCTACAATGAAAGTTTAAAATATTTTTTAAAATCTTTTTGTCCCTATAGCACCAGATGTTCTAAAATTCACTATGTAGATCAGGCTGACCTTGACCTCACAGAGATCCCTACCTGCCTGTGCCTCTCAAGTGCTGGGACTAAAGGTATACATCACCAAACCCAGCTGAAAACTTTAAATATTTGAAGAAAGATATTGAAGAAGACACAAGGAGATGGAAAGACCTCCTGTTCTAATGGATTGGTAGGGTAATATTGTGAAAATGATAATCCTACCAAAAGCAATTTGTAGATTCAATGCAATCCCAATAAAAGTCCCCACAACACTCTGGACTGAAATAGAAAAATCTACCCTAAAGTTTATATGGAATCACAAAAGACTCTGGATAGCCAAATCAATCCTGAACACAAAGAGCAATGCTGGGGTGATTACCATAACATATTTAAAACTATATTTCAGAGCTATAGTAATAAAAATCAGCATGGTATTGACACAGGACACATGGAGGAATACAGAAGACCCAAATATAAGTGCACACAATTTTAGCCACCTGTTTTTTTCGACAAAGATGTCATGAACACACACTATGGGAAAGACACCATCCTCAACAAAAAGTGCTGGGAAAACTGGATTTCCACATATAGATGAATGAAATTAGATCCACATCTATAATCCTGCAAAAATGTCAAGTCCAAATGGATAAAGATCTCATTGTGTGAAACCTGAAATGATCTCAAATGTGAAACCTGAAATGCTGAAACTTAGAAGAAAACATAATCAGTGCCATAAAAGATGTAGGTGCAGGAGAAGATTTTCCAAATCTGACTTTGGTCATTCAGGCATTGAGGTCAACAAGTGAGAAATGAGATCTCATTAAATTAAAAAGTTTCTAAATTAAAAAGAAAAAGAAACAATCTACCGAGTGAAGAGGAAGCCTATGGAATGAGAGAAGATCTTTACCATCTATACATCTGAGAGCGGGATTAATATCTACAACATAAAATTAACACAGAAAACTGTGTATCAAGAAAACAAATGATCCAATTAAAGATTAGGCTAAGGATCTCAAAAGAAGACATAAAAACTGCTAAGAAATACCTTTAAAAGTGTTCAGCATCTTTAGTAATTACAGAAATGTAAATGAAATCTACTTTAAGATTTTGTCATAGCCCAATCAGAATGAGCTAACATAAAGAGAATAAGTTACACCAAATGTTGGAGAGGATGTGTAGAAAGAAGAGCTCTCATTCACTGCTGGCGAGATTGCAAACTGGAACAACTGCTGGTAGAAATCAGTGTGGAAACCTCTTAAAAAAGAAAATTTAAAAATAAATCTACCATATGATCCAGTTATACCACTCTTTGGAGTCTACCTAAAGAAATCAGCATCCTACTTGCTCAGCCATGCTTGTTGAAACTCTTTTCACAATAGCTAGGAAAGAGAAACAACTTTTAATTTAAAAAATTAAATTCATTTTTTGAAAATTTCATATATGTATTCAATATATTTGACCACATCTACTTCTCTGTCTACCCCCAGCTTCCCAAGGATACCCAACAAATTTCGTTCCCAAATTTATGATCTCTTTTTAAAAAATTAAATTCCACTTAGTATAATCAGTACAATGGCCCTGGGTATGGAACACTCCACTGAGGCATGGGCCACTTCCCACTAACCACTCTCCCAAGCAAAGTGTAGAAATTGGATCTCTGGCCTGGCATGGTGGCACATAACTTTAATCCTAGCACTTGGGAGGCAGGGGCAGGAGGATCTCTCTGAGTTCAAGGCCACCCTGGTCCACAGAGCGAGTTCCAGGGCAGCTGGGTTGGCAGGGAAACCCTGTCTCAAAAAGACCAAAAAAAAAAAAAAAAAAAAAAAGAAATTGGATCTCTATATTACTTACCATCATCTTTGCCTATTATAATAACAGAAAACAACCTAGAATTTAAAGCAACATTATTAAGGCAAGTGTAAATATTTATAGAACCCCCAAAGAAAATGGCTATAAGTTCTTTGAGGGACAGAAGTTTCTTCTTTATCATTGAGCCCCTGGTTTATGTTATAAGGTGTGGTCTAGCATACATAGCCACACAGCATGCACTGGTGAAAGAATGCACAATTCTTTTCAATGCATGCCCTTATTGCAGCCCTAATTAAAACTGGAACCATCTCGGGCTTCTTCTGTCTTGATTGCAAAGGGGCATCTGTGCTCATCAATCTCATCCTGTTCACCAAGGAACTTGAGTCACACAGCATATGTTTAGTAATTCATCACATTTACAAAACATAAAATTCTTCAGGGGAGTAAATGCAGAGCAGAAGGTCTCATCAGTGGTGCATAGAAACTCATTCCTTCCATCTTTATTTTCAACCCTGCAAAAAAAAAAAAACCCAATACATGCCAAATTCAAGAACTAATAACATTGATATGGTCCGACTCTAAATGGTGCTCTAGGTATTACAGTATTGTTAGTCATTGGGTGTACTGTAGACTGATTCATAATTAGACTGAATTGCCAAGATGTAAAGGAATTGAAACTGTCGAAGGTAACAGATTTCCTCATGGGTCCAAAGCAACAATAATTCTACCACATTAAATCTTTGAATATATGATGGTTATCATGGAGCCTTAAGTCCTATGTATTTGATAAATATATATGTGGGCAATAACTTTAAATGTTCAATAAAATATTTTTAGCATTTTACTTGGGACCTTTTGAAAATGTGGATTCTTTCTTTTGCCCTCTAACATGTGCAATAGAGCATCTCCATAGCCTACTAAATGTGCCTTCTGAAATTCTTCAACAAAAGTTAGCTTAGACTACAGCAGTTATCTGTACTGAATATAGTATGAATATGAGATCAGAGTAGAGGGCTCCAAGGTCAATGGGAAGCAGCAGAACCACAAGTACAAGTTCATAGACCAGTCAATCACAAGAGGAAGCACATAGACCACCCAGTCACAAGGGGAAGCACATAGACCACCCAGTCACAAGGGAAAGCACACAGACCACCCAATCACAATGGAAAGCACACAGACCACCCAATCACAACGGAAAGCACACAGACCACCCAATCACAACGGAAAGCACACAGACCACCCAATCACAACATAAAGCACATAGACCACCCAATCACAAGGGGAAGCACATAGACCACTCAATCACAAGGGGAAGCACATAGACCACTCAATCACAAGGGGAAGCACATAGACCACCCAATCACAAAGGGAAGCACATAGACCACCCATTCACAAAGGGAATCACATAGACCACCCAATCACAAGGGGAAGCACATAGACCACCCAATTACAAGGGGAAGCACATAGACCACCTAATCACAAGGGGAAGCACATAGACCACCCAATCACAAAGGGAAGCACATAGACCACCCAACCACAGGGGAAGCACATAGATCACCTACTTTGATTTTTTGTTTTTTATTGAGACGGTCTCTTTTTAGTCCCAGCTGCCCTGGAATTCACAATGTAGACCAGGCTGCTCTTGAACTCACAGACATTCACCTGACTCTGCCTCTCCAGTGGTGTGCCACCACGCCCAGCCTAAGATGGTTCTTAGCCGCCATGTGGGTGCTGGGAATTGAACCCCAGTCCTCTGCAAAAGCAGTCAGTGCTCTGAACCACTGAGCTGAGCCATCTCTCTGGCTCCAACCACCTACTTTGAATCATAACTTAGCCAATTCTGTAAATGGAGTGGTTTCAGGTTTCCTCTCCCACATGGGCATGGTGAAGTCCTCAGAGTGTTCTTGTGGGACTAATTGACATGATTTCTGAAAAGTATGTATTGTGGCATTGAGTACAGCTTGAAAATAATAAATCTCACCTATAAATCTCACTTGCCATATAATTTGTGCTTGAGCAAGGACCAGTAGCATTAACCCTGTAGCACCATTTCTTCATCCGTTAAAAGGGGTATTAAATCACACCTCTCTACATAGTGCGACCAGATGTTTCAGTGAGTAAGCTCTGTATAAACCCTGGCTAATAGTAATTAGTCTTATAATCACTTATTAAGTGTCCAGAATTCAAGTGTTGCTCGTTAATATTCATATATTCAATCCATCTATGCTCTCCTTGATGGATGCCTAAGAGAAGTTCTTTTTAGTAGTAGAGTTCACTAAGTGAATGGATGATAATATTCACCAAGCACATATTTTATATTACTATATATTCACTTATTGTCACATCAACATGCTTTTATGCTAAGGACATTCTTGGTGATGGAGATATAAAATAAATAAAAATGATGGAAATTTCTTTAAGAAGAGACAGACAAGAAAAATGTATATGTCAAATGAGATTTGTAACCAGAAATAGCATAAGAGGCATAATGTGTGATACAGGATTTGACACATGCACTTTGATAACTCATACTAGGTTCTAGCCACAGAGCAGAGTGCAGGTGGAGCCAAAGGGGAAGGAGGAAGAATCATTGGGAAGCCAGGTGAGAAAGGATAGAAGGAGGATTAAAAGGCAGCAGTGGACATGTGAAGCAGGATATACTTAGAAGGTAGAGAAGAGGTGACATCTTGAATGCTTACTGTTCTTCACTTTACCTAATTAACAAGTTATAAGCATCACCTAATAAATAATTTGTAAGTTATCTTATAAATTGGTTTATGTGAGTCAGTGCTAATAAATAAATACACATTTCCTTATTTTTTAACAGATACATTTACCTCCAATTAAGTACAAAAATAGATTAATTCTTCATTAAATGACAGCTATATTCTCGAATTTTCCATCCATAACTCATGTGGAAAGAATGTCCATTGAAATGTGTCATCATATAAACTCAAGCTAATCAAAATCCCAGCATCGATATGGGGAAGCAGGTAAGAAACTCGAACCCTACCTGAGGAAGTGTTGGCAATTGATGGTTGCTGAGAGGGGGAAGCGTTAGTCTTGTTAAGTGTGAGACCCTTGATAGGCTCCAGTGAATGAACTCACACAGAGGAGGAGGGCTTTTGGAGATCTCTCTCTCTCTCTCTCTCTCTCTCTCTCTCTCTCTCTCTCTCCATGAAATTTGGTTGTGAGTAATACAGGAGTATAGATAGGGGAGGGACACTAAATACAATAAAACTATATGTTATGACATTTGTAAAAAATACTAAAAAGGAATCAAAATAGCTAAATATAAGAATTATATTAAGCATGAGAAATGTATAGTGTTGAATTGGTAAAGGTCATACATGAGACATAAGGCTCATAATTTATAAAATAAAACATTTTTTAAATTTAATTACCAAAAGTTTTAATTACAGATAGCAAAATGTCTTGATGGATAACACTTGGTCAGTGTTTTTCAAAATGATTAATATATATTTTCTTCTTTATTTCAACAACTTTAGTCCTAAATTACTTCCATAAATATACTGGTCTAAAGAGATGAAGAATAGTACAGAGTTCTATAACTGGACACACACAAACATTGTCTGTGAATTGCTCAAGCCTAAGTGATACATCTACAATGCAACCTCTACAGATACTTGGGTATTTTTTGACTAATGTGTGTTTCATTAGTAATTTACAGTAGTATCTTAATCATTTTGATTAATCTCGAGTAGTCATTTTATTTCTCGTTTCTAATTTACTAATATCCTTTTCATTTGTAAAAGACATCAAACACTGGTTTACCACAGGGTACACAGGTAAGTACAGGAAATAGTGGGGCCTGTTGAGGAAGGCTGAAGAGTAGTGATCCAGGTTTGGATTTGCCTCCAAAAGAAGAGAACGCTTACCAAAGATTGTAGCAGGAAAGAAAGCAGCCTCACAGTACACAGAGGAGCACACATGCAGCTAGTTTTTCATGTCATAGCATATCATATCATCTGTAGATATTTATACATGCATATATACATATATACAGAGAATGGAATGAGAGAAGTAATAAAACTATTACTCCTGGAAAGGAGAGGGATCAATAGAGAAGGATTTCAGGATAGTACAAAATTCAACAATTCAACAGTCTTCAGGGATAAACAGTAAGAATAAGATTCACCCTTGGGAATGGTATTTCCATTGGCACAGCAATGAATGGTACCCCTTCCCCACACAAATTATGAAATGGTTTCTCTTACTACTGGGATGTGATATATTTTCAAGAATACTTTCAGAGGGGTCTTACCAAGCCTGGGCTTGAGGACTTATCCACCTTGTCAGAGAAGCACAAGACAGAAGAATCTTCCCTGGAAGAGAACTGTTTCTCCCTGCAGGAGCTAAACTGACACTCACTGCAAGTACCTTGCTTCCCAGAGGATTAGGGACAGAGTGGAATAGAGCCAGCACAGGTGTTTCCACACAGAAGCATTTCTCAGGTAACTCTAGCAGCAACATAGTGAAAAAAAGGTGAGAAAGGATAGATGGGTGAAAAATCCCTCCTGTAGGAGAGAAGAAATGTGTCACCCCACATTAGGGACTTGCAGACCTAATGAATAATGAGAGAAATGATCCCTGAAATAGAACAAGAAGACGTCCTGTTCTAGGCATGCTAAGTAGAAAAAAAAGTCTGATCCTGTGGGTAAAAGAATGAAGAGTGATCAAATAAATGCTGTTAGGAAATGCCTACTGAGCCAAGGGTTTGTAGTCATGTGTATTAGTCACAGTTCTATTGTTGATACTACCGTGACCAAGGAAACTTAAAAAAGGAACAGTTTATTTGAGCTTAGTGTTCCAGGGGAATTATAGTCCATCAGGACAAGGAGGTGTGATGGCTGGACGTGCCCGAGCAGAAAGCCAAGGTTCATGTCATGTCTTCAAGCAGGTACAGGAAACAGAGAGAGCAACTGGAGGTTGGCAAACCCTTTTAAACTCTCTAGACCCAACCCCAGTGATGTACTTCCTCTGGCAAGACCACAACTTCTAAGACTTCCCAAAACATAACCACCAACTAAAGACAAAAATGCCCAAATACTTGGAGCCTATGGGGGTGGGCCTAGAGAGTTTAAACTACCACACCACACAAGTGGGAAAATATTTGCTGGGGATATTTAGGAATATACTGATAAACTGAAGCCATTGGTTTAATATCCATGACCATAAAGAAGTAATACTCACTAGTGAAATAGTTGTATCCACGTAGAAGCCTATGATTATTATATTCCTAATAGCTGAGAGATTTAAATTGTGTCTTAAGCACTTGTGGCCAGTTACTATCTCTCTGCCCAGGTAGTCATCTACACACACATACATGGCATACATATGAATGATTTACCTGAAAATACTCACTGCACCTTTTCCACTACTGTATAACATGAACCCTTGCTAATTCCCTCAGCAAAGGAGGCTTAGCTGAACTTGCACATTTAGTTTCTTGCTTAGTGTTTGAGCTCTGCTTTTTTTTTTTACTTGTAAATTATTTTTTTCTTATGAGGAGAGGCATCCCAGAAATCTAATCTTTGAAAGAGTTGAGCTTTTTATTACCCTGACTCTGTGCCTCCCAAGGTAATCCATAACTGTTATTCATGACATTGTCAAAGATAGAAATTGGGGAAACTTACTAAATTTCAGTTTTGAAATTGACTGATTACCATCGCATTTGAGCAATCAATTCTAGAAGTTAAGTGAAAAGACAAAGATGAAAACCATGGAATGACAGCAGTTTGGTGCTTAAATACATCTGGTGGACACTGCTTCCACCTTAGCTACATGTACACGTAGATTCTGTGACTTCACTGTGTTATGCCCAGATTACTGGGACCCCCAAAAGACCCTCAGGACACGTGGTTTCAATGTAAATACAAAGAGCCTTAATTCAAGCTCAAGCTTGGACCACAACCTTTCTGATGCAGCAGGCTGGGAGAAGCGGTCCCTAGCTGGGGGTGGGGAGGTGGGGGGGAAGTGGGGGGATCTTTTAAAGGAACCTGGTCTAGGGGAATTTTTCTTTTTCAGTTCAGACCAGACCTGTTTCCCAAGCCTCAGATGTATCTGGTGGACTTCAGCCTGGGGGAAAATGAATGCTTAACTTTTGTCCATAGTAGAAGTCTGGAATTAACTCTTATCTCCTCATTCTCCCATTTTCTCTTATTACTGGAGAGGCCAATCTTGCTCTCTCTTTGCCTAGCTTAGACTTAGAAGTATTCTGGTCTACATTATCATACTAGCTGCTTAGGTGGTATGGATCAAGTTGCATATAATGTGTCCTTAAGGTCATTAGCTGAATTGCCCCCAATCTTTCTCTCATAAAGTTGACTAACCTATTCAGTATACATAGTCCTAGGGTTAATAATAGAGCAACCAGAAGGACAAGTTCACTGACAGATCCAGGAAGTGTTCAGCTCTCGGCTGAGAAAGAAACTGGCTCCTTTGGGGGGTCTTGACCCTAAACTGCCTAGCCAATGTTTAGCTCCTACTTTTATCACATTACCCACTGAGGAGGATACCCCAGTTGCCAAGAGGGAATCAGGGCACCAACCACTCTGATTTCTTCCATGATGAAAAGGGGTGTAGGAGGTGGCAACTGGGGTACTCCTACTCAGTGGATTTATCTAAAAGACCCCAAAAAGTATGACTATAGGGAGAACAAAATCCTTGACCAGTGCCTGTGAAGGCAAGAGTAGCTAGGTACATTTTCTAGACAGGGAACCAAGAGAGGAACAGGATGAATTAAATGTCCAACTTAAATTCCATTGAAATCTCTCAATGAGGGGTTCCAAAGAGTCCATTATTTGGCTTCTCCTTTTATTCACTTATCCATCATGTCTGGACTCAGCATCTGCTTTCCAGGAATTTTCAGTAGTTACGGTGTGAGTTTTCCCTCAGGTAACTGCTTAAGCAGAAAGAGGAAACTTTATTATTTGATAACAACAGAACTCATATGACTTTAAATGGCTTAAAATCTAGTGTTTGGAGGCACAATCTTTCAGACTTTAAAGGAAATATAATGATTACTTATCTTTTGGTTATACTCTTCCTCTTGGGTGTCTAAGTCCATACAGTTAGCCCAGATTAACCAACTTTTGTTTTCTCAAGGTCATTTGAGGATCTGGTCCTCAGGGCCACTCGAACTTTTGGGGGGAGAGGCCTCTGGCTCCTCTCAGTTTTTCATTTACCAGTTCCATCCACACGAGCACAAAGTCAGGTCTTTCTAGACCAGACTTCCTTTTTTGAAGACTTTCCTCTTTTCAGACTGGACACTGGCTGAGTCTCGTTGGTGGGTCTCCAAGACCTCCCTGCCTAGGAGGACTGGTGACTCACAGCTGCAGGATGTTTCAAGAGATGTCCCCAGACATAGACCCCTGGGACTTGGTTGACGTCAGAGGGCAAGGAACAAAGTTGTTCCTTAGGTCCCTCAGCCAAATTGGTATGGGCATTTAAGCATGGTCGTTATGCATCCAGAAGGCTAAGTTGCACCAGCTTAACACCTTTAATTACTGTATAATATTCTAGATGAGGCTTGGACAAAAGTTCAAGCATCCTTGTATAATACTGACTGGAGGAGGGACTTATTACCATACATTAAGCAGGCATAAACTGCAAGATCGAATTATACAATTTCAGGCTTATATTAAATGTAAAACTGTTCACTACAATTACTACAAACAGGAACAATCTTTTTCTTTATCAGACCCTTTATCCTGACTTATAGTTTTCCCAGAAAGACAGGAGTTGGAGCACATACCAGAAGACAGGAAATAAACTGATAAGGATTACCAAGTCCATCCAAACTGTTTTCTTTTGGACTGCATGCAGTTGGTTCAGGAAGATAGAATCTAGCTTTTGAGCCAAATTATCTGGTTAGGTTAAAAGAAATATCAAAAGGAACTCTTGCAAGAAACATAAAGTACATTTTTCAGTAGCTATAGGTAACCCACCATTTGCGTGTGCCCATTTAATCTAAACCAATAATAGAGAGTCAGGTTCAAACTAGGAGAGGACTGAAAATTAACAACTCTATATATTCACAATCCTATACAGGCCACTAGTAAACCAGCTTGAGTGTTTATACCAATTTAATTTAATACATGTGTCTTAACATTTTACTAAAGCTTGAAGTGCCATGTGATATGCATATAAAACTTAGACAAAAACCAAATACTCTTAAACAAACCTTGACTAGTTATACATTTTTATTTTTATTTTTATTTTTATTTTTTTAATTTTTTAATTTATTTTTTATGTGTATGAATGTACCGTCTGCATGTAGGTTTGTGCACCTGTGTTGTGCAATGCTACGGAGGTCAGAAGAGGGTGTTGGATTCCCCTGGTACTGGAGTTAAAGACAGTTCTCAGCCATCATGTGGGTGCTAGGGATCAAACCTGGGTCCTCTGCAAGAGCAGTTGGTGCTCTTAACAGCTAGGCCATCTCTCTAGCCCCAACATTTTGATTTTTAAACTAGTTGACTGAACCTTTGAAAATTAAGCTTATTTATATAGTGTCCTTTTTACCTGTCACAACAAACCTCCTCAGACTTTTATCACTTGCATAGACTTTTCATCATCTTTACATAAATTCTTACTAAAAATAACTTTTTAACATCTTTTTCTTTTTTAATACCATGAGACATAACATTCATAACCCTTAATTGTGAAGATTTACTAAGTAATTAACATTTATTTCCTGTGTAACGAGATGGGACAGTTTCAGATACAATAGTTTGAGAAATCACAGAAATGCTCAATAAAAATTGAGCTCTTAGTTTCAAACATCTCAGGACTAAACACCCTCTATATCCACCCAGGTAACCATACTGCTCATTTTATGGCAGAGATGCAAATATTCAATAACAGACAGCTTCACACAGCAACTTTTTAAACTTTCCTTCTGGGCCAAAGACTATGTCTATGAGGATTCAAGTAGCCCTGTCAGGCCTCCAACAACAGATTGTGAAGGCCCTTCCTTCCCAGACACAATGTCAGACACATAAATTCTGTCATGTTACATTTTACATTTTGAAATGTGGAAGAATATTTTAAATACTTTTAAGGCATTTATTTATTAAAATGTCCTCTGCCAAGATTTCACATTAGCTTAAAATTCAATTCAGTCTTTATATGTTGCTGAGGTTGCCACTGCAATGCCACAAAAAATACCCTTTCCATCAGTCAATGTGACCAGCATCCACATGGAGAGCCCCATGGTCAGCCTCTATAACCAACTAGATGTTAATACTGATCTGCTACAAGGTAACAGCTCCTAACTCAAACTCAATGGAAAAGGAGTGAAATGTCTGCAGAGTGCACTATTAAGAAGAGGGGATGTTTAACAGTTTTATCTCACATGACACTTTACTTGATATCAAGTAAATCATTAGCATTAGATGCAAACCTATTCATTTAAACAGCTCCACAAAACAAATATGTTTAATTAGTTTCAAACCCAAAACTTTAGCACCTTGATAAAAACTCTAAATTAGAGATGAAAACTTAAATCAGAGTAAGATATGACTCTTAAGTTTATAGCAGTCAACACAACAACACTTTAAACTTCACAGTTTATATAGTCCTGAGGTCATCTAGCTGTGAGGCAAATTTTCCTATTTTTTAATTTAGGATTAAATTGGGTCAGTTATTTGTTTCTGACTCAGAAATTCTACAGTAATGATCTTTACGTTTTAAAGCCATCTGGGCCATCTGGGTAGATTTTTGTAAACAAATGCTTTAACCAAGGTTCTACTCATGAGGCAGCCTGCTTCTCACAGCTACTGACAGTCACCCTACTGGGTCATTAAAGACAAAGGAGGTGACAAAAAGCATTAGGAAAATCACCTAGAAATCTGGGGATAGATGTATGTCTTCTGGAGAAATGTCTCTAAACCCAAAAACTGGCTTGTGGCTTGCACTCTCTCTCCCTCCTAAGTAGATCAATGATAACTAGGTAGCTTCACTAAAGTACAGACATTCTTTAAAGGTCTAAAATTGAGTTTGGGGCAGGGCTGGTTCTGGTGAGCCACTGGGAGAATCCAGCTCTCTGCTGGCAGTGCCTGGTCTACTCATCTTGTAGTTGTGTCACTGGACTGCCTAGCTCCAGCCTCACAGAGATCTCTGTGTTTCTGTGGGTTTAGGATCCATTCTCATCTTATTTGAGTCTGGAGTAATTGCAGGTAGTGAGAGGTGAGAAATGGTCCAACGCATCACAAAAATCCCTATAAACCTGACTTTTTCCTCATCAAAGACTCGGAATAGGCATCTCCCTTCTTCCATCAGTAAAAACAGTACAATTCCAATCCCGTGTTCAACCTTTCCCCACCTTCTCTGCCTAGAAGACATATGGACACCTCCTCCCAGTACAGGGACAATAAGCCTCAGCCATCTCACACATGCACATTCATCTTGCCCTCATGCCTCTTACTGGCTCCAATATGCTTGATGCATCCTTTTACTCAAAAACAACTCTCACTCACAACTAAGGCCCAGCCCATAGGCCAAATGGGATTGAGAATAAGGCAGGGACCTGCCCAATGCCAAAATCTATTTTAATGGAGACAGCTAACTGGTATTTACTTTCTCTAACCCCAGGTTATTTACTTCAGGTGGAAAATTACTAATAGTCACATACAGATGTGTAATTTCCATGCATGTGGAAATTACCAACACACATGCTTTCCTTTTTTTTTTTTTTTTTCTTTTTGAGACAGGGTCTCCCTTTAGTCTCACCTGTCCTGGAACTTGCTCTGTAGACCAGGCTGGCCTTGAGCTCATAAAGAACTGCCTGCCTCTGCCTCCCAAAGACTAGGATTAAAGCAAAACTGCCCTACTCCCCCCCAAAAAACAACAGTTCAAGAATTCATTTCCAGCCCAGAATCTGGTCCACAGAGGTTTCAAAAAATGGATAATTCCATTAAACAGTCAACTAGGAGATTAATTCTCATAAAAATTACCACCTGCTGTGAAGCACTTGATAGACTCATAGACGATAAATTTAGAGATATCTATAGTATCCAAATTTTAGGACTTTAAATGCATTTTTAAATATCAATTTTTAAAGTTTGCACATGCGTATCTAGTCTGGCATGCCAAAATGAATGATTCTGTGCACATAAAGGATTGAAACTTGAAGTGGCTACTTTGTTTGACAGAACCAACATGAGGCAATTACACACAAAACTTAGACGCACACTTAGACACATGGAACTTGCTTCCATTAGTCGCCAGAGTGGCTACCTTCCCTGTAGGATAAACAGCATTAGTTTGGGGAGTTGGAATTGGAGACGGGAAGGGTTAAGAAGGAGCAGTCTGTCCCATAACATCCGTCAGAGTCTGATAACCTCAGAGAACAATCAACATGAGACACAAAACAGACAAACCAACACTCAGGTCTCGGCATGACCAAGGACACAGAAAAGTCTACGCGCTTGGTTTTGGCTAGGAAGGCACCTCATCCTCCTCTGCACACACACAAAAAATAACCTCACTCTGTTGGGTGGGCATCTCATCCGCCTCTGCACTGATTCTGTTGGGCAGGCACCTCATCTGTCCCCGGGTCAGAAAGACCAGTGCATCCACTTTAGGCCACTTATAGCCAAAGTTTTCAGCTGCCTTGAGGTCTGATTGAAACAAAAGCACAGAGAAGACAAAAGACAAAGGACACCACTCAGATACTTACCAACCGGTATTCGACTCTTTGCATCAGGGTCCTGAGGGTCTGGGGGTTCCTGGATGAGTCCCCATATGTTATGTCCAGATCACTGGGACCCCCAAAAGACTACCAGGACATGCAGCTCCAATGTAAATACAAAGAGTCTTAATTCAATATCCAGCTTGTACCACAACCCTTCGGCAGGCTGGGAGAAGCGGTCCCTAACTGGGGGTGGAGGGAGGATCTTTTAAAGGAACCTGGTCTAGGGGAATTTTTCTTTGTCGGTTCAGATGGGATCTGCTTCCCAAGCCTCAGATGTATCTGGTGGAGTTCAACCTGGGGGAAAGTGAATACCACTGGGCCTATTTCTCAGTGCCCTGGCTGCATCTGGTTGACTTCAGCCTGGGGAAAAATGAATGCTTAATCTTTTTCCAGAGTAGAAGTCTGGAATCAACTCTTATCTCCTCAACTGAACCTCTATCCACACAACTGTGAAGTGTGTCTGTGTATGTACTGGTGTGTGTGTGCATGTGTATGTGTGTAAACATTCCCCATCAGTGATCTGGTATCCAATGCTACCTAATTATTATACACTTTAATAATAAAGGTATTTTTAATATTAATAACTTAAAGCAATTACATAATCAATAATAAAAATAAAGTTGAGCTTGGAACACAGAACTCAGATAATTATTTCATGATGACATGGGGGCAGTGGTAAGTAACAGTATCACTTGAATGGGTCTCTTGGATAAATATATGTTTTGTGGAAATTTTGTCCATTTCTTGGTGTTAGGAATGCTAGGTACATATGTATATGTATATATATATATATGTATATATATATATATATATTACACTATATATATAGTGTAGTACTATATAGTGTACTACTATAAAGCAACTCTAATTTTAACTGTGTAAGAGCACAGCATGGTCATGTCTGTTGGCACCTACTGAACACACAATGTTTATGTGTTCTTATACTGAAAATAATCCTCATTTTCTACTGACAATGTAGTACAGTACATTTTTGCATATATGTATATGTGTGTTCATTTGTCAGTAGTGTACACATACACAATCTCAGCTGTTGTGCCATGGGCAATGTTCTGTTTTGTTTTGTTTGGTTTACAGGGTCCAGATCCCCAGTGTGGGAATTACAAGTATGTATCACCGTGCCTGGATGTGTTCTCTCTCTCTCTCTCTCTCTCTCTCTCTCTCTTTAAGGTGAGTTTTGGGAGATTGAACTCAGGACCTTATGCTCATTCTACTACTATTGAGATATTTCCTCAATTGTTGTTATTGTTGTCCAATGAACATTTGTTGAGTTGTCTTTCTTCTGGCCCTGTATAGTCAAAGGCACAGTGAGAAGATGGAAAAAAAAGGTAATTTTAAATTCTGTCCAGAATATCTTACCTTTAAATAATCCCCAGTTATTTCCATTTGTGGACAAGAGATCACCAAATCCTCAGATCTTCTATCTAACCTGGCTTCCTGATCATTGGGCTAGCAGCCCCTAGTATACAACTAGAATAAGCTCATGCTAAGAACCGAATAGTAATAGTATTGCTCTTTTGTTTCCTTTCTTACTAGCTATAGCCTGTTTTGTTCTAATGTACATTGTTCAACGATTTACTTAAACAACTCACTATTTTCCCATTATTTATATTATTGTTAGGATGTGAGTTCCAGAAGCCCATTGAAATGCAGAGACATCTAAGACCAGGTGGCGTCCAGAAACCTGCTCTACCAGGCCAGCCTTTGGTTCTGGAAAAAAAGGGCCATTACAGCATACTCGGGAATCTTCCTTCTGTTTGAAAGCCAGCCACTTCTGCAAAGTGCACTACCCAGCCCCACTCTCACTGAATCCCATTCCCCCTTCTCCCTTAAATTCCCAGGCCAGATGCCATTCAGTGCTGGCTCTATCTTTCCCCTGAGCCTAGCCCCGGCTATCCTGCATTAAACTTTGTTCTGGAGAGCCTAAACCTCTTGGTCTTTTATTTTGGGGGGAGCGTGCCATAACCTAACAAGTATTATATGCATTACTTTATTAAACATCCTGTACTGAAATTTTTCTTTGGTAAAATTCTATCCCAAAATAAATGTATTTAAATAGCATATCTGTACTTCCTAAAAATGTTGCTACATACTGCTACATTTCTCCTGTTACTAATTAGCATTTCCAGTTTTAGGATATATTCTTTATCTGCTTATTAGTATTGATAACTAATACGATTTCATTTTCTGTCAATCTCATTTTCACATTATGTATGTGTGAAAATTAATATTGTGAACTTGACAGGATCTAGAATCACCTTCAAAAGGAGCATCTGTGAGAGTTTGTCTAGATTGGGTTATCCTCTGTGAATGTCATTTAGATTAGGTTGAGGTAGGAAGCCCAACCTTAACTGTGGATGGAACTATAATGAATAAAATAGAAAAAGCAAGGTGAGCACCAGCACTCATCTCTCTCTGCCTCCTGACTGTTGCTATGTGACCACCCAGTCTCCTTAAACTCCATGGCTTCCCCACAATGATGGACCTTGTAGTGTGAGCCAAGAGAAGCCTTCTCTCCTTTCATTTACCTTTTCACAGAAAAAGGAATTGAGGCAAGCAAATAATAAAATATACATGTATAGGGGCTGGAGAGATGGCCTAGCGGTTAAGAGCGCCGACCGCTCTTACAGAGGACCCGGGTTCGATCCCCAGCACCCACATGGCGGCCAAGAACCGTCTGAAACTCCAATTCCAGGAGAACTCCAGTTCCAGGGGAATCCGAGACCGTCTTCTGACCTCCGCGGCATTGCACGACACGGGTGCACAAACTTGCATGCAGACAGTACATTCATACACATACAGAAATAAATAAAATTAAAATATATATATATACATGTATATGTATATAAAACATTTTAAATTTTAATCTTTTTAGATTATTACTGAGATTAGATATTTTCAGTAGCTAATTTTACTCTTTGGTTATTTTTTAACTTGCTTATCTTTAATATATTATCTATCTTACTGATCTATGAGTGTTCCTTTTATATTAAAGATGTTGCTATTTTGTTGTTAATATTTAAATTTTCTCTAAAGTAGCTTTGTTTTAAATGTATTTACATAGCTTTCATGTTTACATAGGAAACATCAGTCCTCTTTATATGACTGTTGATGTGTATTGATTTCATCTGTCCCCATATTCTTTACAATAATGTTTGTGGGTTTTGTTAGTATTTTTCTCCCCCCCCCCCAAATTGGAAAACATTTGGCATCTATTTTGATGTAACCTAGGGGTCTGTCTTTTCTTATAAAGAATTCATCCCCATATAATAAAAGTGAGAAAGTTTGCTAGTTCTTGTGGGGGATTTATAAATGCTAAGATTATTTGAAAACAGTGAAAAAGAACTGTTATAGAATTTTGTGTCCTACAATGTTTTCAACGTCATTTTGTTACTGTGTTCTTTCAGCAAAGTAACTGGAAATTTACTGTTAGTATGAAGTAAGACAGCAAATGGTCTCTAAGGCTGAGGTTTCAGTAAGTTAACCAGTTTCTTTTCAGATTATATGTAATAAAATCGTAGTAATTTTTTCATCTGATGGTAATCCCAATAAAATATGTATTTCAAAGCATACATGTAATTATTCTGAAATAAAAACACACAAAAATTTAAAAGCTTTTTTCCTTTGGTCTCTGTCCATCACTCTGTATGGTAGCTTGATAGAACAGATAGCTTATATTCCTCACTGTAAATCTCCTTTGAGGGGAAGCTGAACCCCATGGTTCTCTCCCTGAAGACTTGATAGCAACTACTATGTCCACACTTTCGTGGACTCACACTTTCTGTTTGTAAGGTCGGGCCAGGGGGAAAAGCCAAGATGGCACAGACTGGAAAGACCCTCCTTTCTTTTCTGGTCAGGCCAGATTCCCATGAGACCTCTGGACCTGAGACCCACCTCCAGATCTGAGCCCCTGACCTGGCTTAATTGGCCGGATTCCAACATACCGCCATCTCCCCTCCCCCCCTATAAAAAGCTCTTCCCACCTCCCAGGTGTGTGCTTTCTCATGGTCCCCGGAGGCCTGGATTTGCCCAAGAGAGAGTGCATTTCCTGGAATAAAAGCCTGCCTTGGTTTACTTTTAATTAGGACTGATTTGGCCGGTTTTCTTAGTGTTGGATACTTCTTATCTTGGTGGCCCTATAGAGAATGGGGTTATTTTTCCTTGGCACAGAGGCCCAGGGCCCAAGGACACGGGGACACTGCTTTCCTTTCCTGATGCTAACTTGGAGTAAATCCATTTCCTGTTGCCTCATTTCTGTTGTCCAGAGCTCCTGCCTGTAAGCCCTTGCAATGCCAGGGCAAGCTCTCTTTCCTCAGCCCAGGGGACTAGGGCCCACGGATGCTTGGGGACCTTAACCCAGTGGATCCAGGGTCCACTGGCTGTTTTGGGGGGAGGCGTGCAGATCCAGGCTCTGTTGTGAGGGGCCTCGCTGGATTGAAGACGTTCATCCAGATTTCACCCACACCTTCCCCACTTCTAGGACTCAGGGTGCAATAGAGGATGCTTTTCTGCAACCTACCCCCAGATCTCCAGGCTTAGAAATGGGCAACTCTGGGTCAAAGCCTACCCACCAGACAATTTTTGTTTCTTTTTTCTAAACTGGCTATATGCAGGCTGTGCTGGATAGCTTTAGTGTCAACTTGACACACCTGGGTTGAGGGAGCCTCATTTGGGGAATTGGCTCCATTGGATTGGCCTGTGGCCACATCTGTGGAGTATTGTCTTGATGGTCGAGCAGTGTGGGAGGGCCCAGCCCACAACAGTGGTGCCACTCTGGGCAGGTTGTTGTGTACCGTATAAGAAGGCAGGCTGGGCATGAGCCAGGGGAGCAAGCCAGTGAACAGCATTCCTCCATGGCCTGTGCTTCAGCTCCTGCCTACAGGTTCCTGCCCTGAGTTTTTGCCTTGGTCTCCCTGAGTGATGAACTGTGACCTAGGAGATGTGAGCTGAATAAACCCTTTCCTCCCCAAGTTGGTGTCGGTCAGAATGTTTTGTCACAGCAATGGAAGACAAACTAGAACACAGGCTTTCCAGGATCTGCTCTCTCTTTCTAGTACCTCACTCCCCATCTCTGATCGCTCCTCCTCCATTCCCATGCCTGATTCAAATTGACCCTGTCACCATTTTTTATCTAATCACATGGCATGGATACACAGTCACCATTTTTATCTGATCACATGGCATGAATGCATTTGCCAGGCAGATGAACAAATTAATCCCCAAATGTCCACTATTGGAGTTTTACAATTTTATCACTGTGTTTTCATCTGTTTCTAAGTAAAATCATTTTTCCATTTTAGCTTTTTTTTTTTTTTTTTTTTTTTTAGCCAATATACTCCAGTTTATAATGAATTAAATGATGAGCTGTAATTTGAGCCTACTTATATGGTGTATAGAAATCACAATTCAGGATTTATATCCTCAGTTATTAAGATATATGATAAATAGATCACATCTGAAAACATTTTCAGTACATTATCAAATTTGATAACATTTTATAAAAACATCTCGGTATTCAATATAAACCATATTAAAAGTTTAAGGTCAGCTTTTATATGGGTACAGTTAATGCTTTCACAGGATTGCTGCTTAAGCTACTGGCTTTTAAAAAATGCTGTTTTGTTTTTGTTCTTGTTCTGTTTCATTAAATTAGCAGGTAAAGTCAACACCTATTAGACACAGGTGAGCCGTGCTGTGAACCAGATCTGCTGTCCCTGCACCCGTCCTACTTACACTAGCTAGCTCTTTGGCAAGCTTTTGCTGCTGTGAGCCAGGCTCCCATGGTTAAAGACCCCCCTTTCAGTTTCTCTATGATAACTGATCAATATATTTAATGTGATTAAGTCATGCATGTGTCTGCCCAAGCTGTCTATGTGTTAACTGTTTCATGTGTGTTAACTGTTTCATGTATAAGCCTGTCATGTGTCTGTCAAAAAGTGGCCACTTCTAGGTTATATTGTGCACAAAACCTATTATATTCAAAAGCCAAAATGAACCCGGGTTTCTTAAGTTACCTATTAGACCAAATTTGATCTCCAAATTATGTAGAATGTTTCTTCTAAATTGACTGTTTTAAGGTATTTTTACTGTATGTGTTGCTGCTCTGGCCCAAGTTAAGGCCAACACAGTTACCCCCAACACTGTATGTTGTATTTATGTGCTCCTCTCTCATTCTAGGCTCCTGAGTACCATTCTCCTGTGCCCAACTTCATGCTTTTGATATTGTCAGTTATCTTTGTTTTGCATTGCCTCAGTAGGACTGGATGTCTCCTCTCTCCCCATCCTTTAGCTTTGTCCTTGATGAAACTGTATGTAATTCTGATTTATTTATTTATTATTTATTTATTTATTTTTTGGTCTTTTCAAGACAGGGTCTCCCTGTAGCCCCAGCTGTCCTGGAACTCACTCTGTAGACCAGGCTGGTCTTGAACTCACAAAGATCCTCCTGCCTCTGCCTCCCGAGTGCTAGGACTAAAGGCATGCACCACCACGCCGGGCTGTAATTCTGGTTTATAAAGTGTTTGATAGCAGCATGATAGATAAACTACATTGGCCAGTTTGGCCACCTCAGCCTTGAGAATGCCAAGAAACTGGTTGGGGCTGCACGCTGTAAATGACATCTACAATGTCTGAATGAAAGCATTTCCATGTATGTGCCTCTGCTCAGTACAATTTTTATAAACTGCCATCACCAAAATTAATTATTAGATCCTTATTCGACAGCTGGATATTCTCAGTACTGTGCAACCCACAGACAGTAAGATTAAGTTTTACTTCCAGGTATCACATGGGACAGTCCAAATGAAACCAATTTTGGTGGGCTTGATTTAAGTCTATTTCCTGTCTGCTGAAGATATGTGAAAATACCTCTCCTGCCCCCTTTTATTCACTCTGCAATTCAGAATTTATTAAGGACAACCATCCTTAAAGCTCACCTTGACCCTGCCTCCCCAACATTGGCCATGATCTTGACTTCTCCCTTTATCTCTGTCTTTTCCAGATATCAGAAGAAAAAAATAAATTAAAAAGGCTGAGGATGGTCCCAAGACTCCTGTGCAGGATTTGATGAAAATGGCTTTTCAGGTATTTAACAGCCGTGAGGAAGCAGCTGAGTCCTCCCAACAGGCTCTGCTCCAACAAAAGCCTAAGTTCCATGCCCAAGCCCTGGTAGCTGCCCTGAGGCCAAAGGCATTCCTGCAGTGGGACATGTGAGCTCCAACAAGCCCCATACCTCAGGGTCCTGGCCTAAGTCTGTTCGCCTGGAGCCTGCTTCAAGTGTGGGCTAGGAACTGTCCAAACCCCAAGCCATCCACCATGCTGTGCTCTCTCTCTGCCAGAGCTCTGCCAGCAGCCTGGTCATTCGAAGTCTGAGTGCCTGCTGGATGTGGGCTGGTGGTCTGGACCCATTGCTCCGGGCACTCCAACCCCCTTTGGCCTCTGAATTACTCGGATTGATGGCAGCAGGATTCAGAGATTCCCACTGACCCTTGTCAAGCCCTGACTAATGCTCCAGGTATGAGGAAATTCCATCTCCTTCCTGTTGGACAGTGGGGCTACCTTCTGTACTGACCTCACACTCCGGCCCTACAGTTCCCTCATCAATTTCTGTCACGGCAGTCCCTCTTCCCTGAAAAGGACTCTACCTCTCCCCTGTCCTCACAGGTCATTTTTCACCCATTACTTTTTAGTCATGTCTGTCTCTCCAGTTCCCCTCCTGGGCCATGACATCCTTAATCACCTCCCACCACCCACCAGTCCTGATAAGCCTCAAGAACCCCACCTGTTTTCTTTCCAGATCCAGAGACCCTCAAGGACAGGTCTGAATGGTTAGGTATGGCAGCCTTCGCCCTCTGTACTTTCACACTTCATCTGCTCCTGCTGCTGCCACAGGTACCAGACTCTGACACCCTGCCCACTTGCCATTTGTCTTGCTATTGTCTCAGTCTTCACCTGACCAGGTGATGCTATGCCAGATTTGACATACTACTGGCATGTCTATGCTCGAGATACCTGGACAGATGAAACTGGAGAGGCCAGGTTTAGACCATCTAACAGTACGAGGAGCCTCTGCAACCTCAACCTGGAGACTACTTCTGATCTTAGCACCTGGTCTCCTCCACTTCTTGCAGGAACACATCCAGGAGGTCTCCAGAGTGGTCTTTACATCCCTACATCCCTATGGCCACAGCCTCAACTACTCCCAACTCTCCCTCCCTTCAATGTACCTGCTCAGCTGGAAGAAGCCAGAGCAGAGTCCTTGCCCCCACTATACCCTAAGAGTCTGGTAGATTAGGTCAGGCTGGGGCAAAAAGCCAAGATGGCATATACCAGAAAGACCTTCCTTTCTATTCCAGTCAGGCCAGATTCCCATGAGACCTCTGGACTTGAGACCCACCTCCAGATCTGAGCCCCTGACCTGGCTTAATTGGCCAGATTCCGACATGTCACCATCTTCCCTCCCCCCTATAAAAGGCTCCCCCCACCTCCCAGGTGCGTGCTTTCTCCTGGTCCCAGGGGAGGCCATGGATTCGCCAGAGAGAGAGCGCATTTCCTGGAGTAAAAGCCTGCCTTGGTTTAGTTTTAATTTGAACTGATTTGGCCTTTATCTCTGCTTCAGATACTTCTTACTGTTGAGCCTTCAAAATTAACTTTGAGCCAATCTTTTCTTACAAGATTCAGCATTCCAGGGTGCTCTTCCTCAGTTATGGAAACAGGTACATTACAGAGATTTGCTCTGAGGACTACAAATGGAATTGCCCAGCAGATATTTAGTTGTAATTCTGTGTCTTTCATCAATGTTCAGTTCTCTCTAAAGCTCCTTAAGCAAGTACTATTTCAACTTGTGCTGCAGGAAGTGATAATAATCCTGATGTATTCTATCAGGAAGCTGTTATGATCAACTAATGAATAGTCACAAACTGCCTTTTAAACAGTGTCATGTCTTTCTTGGCATAAATTAAAATCACTTAGCTAGTGTTTCTTTAATCTGTCTTCTGTTGTCAAGTGTCTTCTATTGTGTGCTGAGAGTTCTTAGGCCATCTACATTCTGATTCAATTCCTTCCAAATGATGTTAACTTCAATCAAAACTCTTGTTAGTCCCTATTACAAATGGGACTCTATTCTTGTTGCCTTGTCTCTGGAGGGCCTGAGTCATATGGTGCTTTTGATTTACTTGCACTCTAATGTTTAAAAAGTCTAAAATGAAAGGTTCAATTTATACAGCATAAGGCAACTTTAAAGTGTAAAACTCAAACAGCCACTAAACTTCATAACTAAAATCACAGTACTGGTCATTTTAGATCTATAAAACACATAGCTCCTTCATTTGAATTTAATTCAAGACAAAAATTCAAGGGCATTGCACCCTTCTCCATGTCCTATACAAATGCAACTATGGATAACTGCCTACTCTTCATCCTATTCCAGGATCACACTTCTTGGAACAAGGGGTTGAGGGCGTTTCACACCCCTACCAGACTCAGATTTTGTTTTTTTTTTTTTTTACTTTGACAAAGACTACATTATCTTACAATACAAACATTTTTCCTTTGCAGACAGTAGTATTTTATTTAGGTAGTATTTTCTCCCCATATGGGTGTTATTGTTACTGGCTAGAGGTTGAAGAGGTCAGTGTCTAGGGGTTAGAGTTGGCTTCGTTTTCTCAGCCAATTAAAAACTAAAAGGTAGAAAAAAGTTTCGGGCATAGCAGAGACTAATAAAAGAAAAGAAGAATCACACCCATGCACACATTTATCCAGAGAGAAAAGCTCTCCAGAAGTGGAGAGGGGATTTGGAAATTCCAAAAATTCCAAAGACTTCAGGAGGCCTTGGGCTTTTTTAAGTGGTATGGAGCAAGTCTCCTTCCCCAAATTTTGGTTTGGGTATAATGTAAACAAAGAAGAAAAAGCCCATAGGTCATACCTCTAAGCTGCCAGGTCTGGCCTTTGTCTTATCTAAAGCAGTTTGGATGAGTCAGCCTGAAATGTGTCTTGCTGACAGGAGAAAAAGCCTGCCAGATCTTTGTCTTGGACCAAGAAACATCAGGAAGTACCATCTGCAATATTCATCAGTGACCATGTTTGTTTATCAAGGATTTAGTCCCCTACACTGTGACTCTTAATTACAACTCACTTAAGACCTCAGAAACAAGCCTTTCTTTCTGATTTTAGTGTAAGTAAACATAAATAATTTGTCTAAAATTAAGATGGCGGGGGCCTACCTTTAAATATGATGAGGCATTTGGGTGACATCTATCCTGAACTGTTAAAAACATTCCAGCTTGTTCTGAAGCAGGTGGCTGTGGATCACTTGCTGCAGGCCTGCCAACCTGAGTTCTAGCTCCAGGACCCACATGGAAAAAGGAGAAAAGAGATCTTGTGAGCTGAATTCACCTCCATACATGTGCCATGGCGTCCACCTTGCCCTGGCACTACATCAGTCAGTCGACCAAAATAATAATAAAAAAGAGTGATTCCCCATGTCACATGGCTGTTTTGAGTTTTTACAATTGTAACATATTTAAGTTTAGCAATGTTTGTGGTACACAGAAAGTGCTCAAATGATTTAATATTGTTTTGAATAACAAAGTATTCTGATAGTTTCAGAGATATTTAGACTTTATAAGTTTTAAGACCTTATAGGTGTTTGGAAAAATTATATACAAAAAACAAAGAAAGTGCTTCCTTAAAAATACTTTGGCTGGGGGCTGGAGAGATGGCCTAGCGGTTAAGAGCACCGACCGCTCTTACAGAGGACCCGGGTTGGATCCCCAGCACCCACATGGCGGCCGAGAACTGTCTGAAACTCCAACTCCAGGAGAACTCCAGTTCCAGGGGAATCCGAGACCCTCTTCTAACCTCCGCGGCATTGCACGACACGGGTGCACAGATTTGCATGCAGACAGTACATTCAAACACATACATAAATAAATAAAAATTAATAAAAAAATACTTTGGCTGGATATGGTGGCAATATGCTGTAATCACAGAACCTGGGAGACTGAGGGACAAAGATTGCTGTGATTTTCAAGGAAAGTCTGGGGCACAGGGAGAACATACCTGAAATAAAATGAAATAGGGGCTAGAGAGAGGCTCAGAGGTTAAGAGCATTGGCTGCTCTTGTAGAGGACCCAGGTTCAGTTTCCAACACCTACATGGTAGCCAATGACATTTTGTAACTACAGTTCCAGGACACAGGTGGCCTCACTGGACACTGCATGCTTGGGTGCACTTATATATTTGCAGGCATATACTTATTTTTTAATTAAAAGAAATAATAAAATAAAATGAAACAACGAATGAAACAGAACAAACCTTATAACCGTGTGTGTTCTATAGTGTTGAGAAAATCTATTTTAATACTAATTTGAGTTTACTTGTTAAGTAATTTTCCCCTCAGATACTGTACTTTATTGCTTTACTGGAGTAAAATAGAAAGGATTTCAAATACAGAGAAAAGAACTGATGAATTGTTAAACCATTTCCCTTTTAGGAATAATGCCTCTTACCTGATACAAACACAAATTATTTTTAGGGAACAGACTTGACAACTTTCTCCTGAACTCCATCACGCAGAGCTTCTCTCATTCCCACATACCAACCTATTCCATCTTCTATCTTTTCTTTTGTTGTCTGATTATTTATTTAATATAAGGCATAAAATTCTTTAATGAGCTCAAGGGACTTCTAAGTGCTTAGGGTAGATTAGAACAGTGTTCAATGCTGCAAATTTCAGCGTGTGAGAAATTGAAGTTGGAAGACTGCCATTATCATATCTACCCTTGAAGGCTGTACCCAGATGCCATTCTCTTTACCTGAGCTCGCTCCATGCACCTCTCACAACTTCTGGATGGCCCTGGAGTCCACACAGGCCTACTAGGACCAAAAGAGTACCCTATCTTCCCAGTGCACCCTTGTGGAAATAGAGCTGAGAGCCATGGACACCTAACTCAGGTTTTCCATCATGGAAATGCATGATTCTTTCTCACTGACCACATGCATTCTGCAGCATTGGTATTTATTCTTTTTATTTCCCATAAAAATCTGTAAATCAAGGGCTTTCACTTATTAATTCCTATTCAAGTGAAAATACTTGCTGGCAATGCTAATTCATTACCATCATTAAAATAACTAGAATACAGATTGTGGTATTTTCAATTTTGTCCTTTATAATTTATTTGGAAGAGAAAGTGATTGTTCTTTTATCAAAAAGGAAAAGGGGTAATGAGAAGTTCATAAATATTTGTGATTGTTTTTATCCTTCATGAGAACTTATAAGCACAAAATTCCAAATTTTCTATTTATGCTGAGGTCATGCTTGAATAAAGAATAACCAGGTCTTATTCTGTGAAAAGCAGAGAGCAAAAGAACATCAGCTATCAAAAAGCAAAAATCTTTTTGATAGCTGATGTTCTCAAGAATGCCTGCATCCACACTGCTGCGCTGGTAATAGAATACATGCACCTATGTATTTGTGTATGCTGGTGGCATACACAATACACAGTGCAGGGAAGTTCATATTTAGCTCAGCACATTGTGGTGCTGTAGGACATTTTAAAAGGAAGTTGTAGAAGTGATACTGTACAACAGAGAAATTATAGAGAACATTCGTGTGTGCCAATCCCAAAGTTATTGCTCTACACATTTTATGTAAAACAAATGTGGACAACAGTGATTTATATCTCCATTTAACTCAGATGCATTACCATTTTTATCAGAGTCTGTAAACCAATGTTGTTTAATATACACATATTTACTTTTACTAAGTCCTAAGACACCATGTTTCCTGTAGACAGTGTCTAGGCAAAACTGTATACTTGTTGGAACTCATTAATCAATTAATATGCATTAATCAAATATACACCCATGTCCTTCTCCCACCCCTCCCCCTTTCCCAATTCACCCATTTCAGTCCATTTTTCTGATGCAGTCTTTCTGTTGTTGTTCTTTACTTATTGCATCCCTCTCCATGAGAAATATTTATATCTGGGTTATTGGTACTAGGCATCCACATATGAGGGACACCTTTGTCATTTTGTTTTTCTGGGACTGTGTTACTTCACTTAACTTAATGTCTTCTAGCTCCATCTATTTACTGCAAAGTTCATGATGTTGTCCCACCTGCCTGGAAATACGGTACAGCAGAGGCAAGCCACTATTGCCTGTATATCCCAAATCTCATTTGGCTATTGGCTCTCTTCCTTTTGAGGAATAACCCATGGCCTTTTTATGCCACAAGCTTACATCCTCTACAGGTTAGAGATGTTGTTATTATAGGCCACCAGTAGACCCTGTCATATTTAACAGGAAAAATTGTAATTCAGGATTAACCATACCATCCAAAAACCATATGTGTGTCTATACTAAAGTAACCAACCATAACTATTAGGTGCTGTTTAAATACCTATGTATCTAATGGCTTGTGCTTCATTAGTTAGGATCGAAAGGTTATTCTGGACAAACGTCAGCCCATGAAGGAAACAGGCCAGAAATTGACCAGAGTCCAAGACAACAGCCTCCAGAGAGAGAGTAGACTGTTTTTGCTTCTCATCCACCTGTTTGCCCCCTTTCCTAAGCCTATGGAACATCTGCAGAAGAGAGGGCGTGGTAGTTAGAATGTGAAGGGCTTGCCGATTGGGGTGAATGGTGAAACTACAGCCAATTTGGGGCTGGAGAGATGGGCCTAGCGGGTTAAGAGCACCGACTGCTCTTACAGAGACCCGGGTATCGATCCCCAGCACCCACATGGCGGCCAAGAACCGTTCTTGAAGCTCCCAATTCCAGGAGAACTCCAGGCTCCCAGGGGAATCCGAGGGACCCTCTTCTGACTCCGCGGCGTTGCACGGACACGGGGGCACAAAACTTGCATGCAGACAGTACATTTCATACACATTCAGAAATAAAATAAAATTTTAAAAAAAAAAAAAAAGAACTCAGCAATTTAAGTCTGGACACTTCATTTGATCAATTTTTGATTGAACATACAACCCCTCACCCCCTGCTGGAAGGTGGGGCTGTGGGGGTTTGGGCACAACAGCCTGCAAATTGGTTTCATATGATGGATGCTTGTACTCATGGATCATCACTTATAGCTAAAAAATGAAAAAAAAAAACTGAGAGAAAGATGCAGGACAGTTATGGCAAAATGCATGATCTGGGATGGGGTGGGAGTAGGGGGGAAGGGAAAGGGAAATATGCCTGATCTGAATTGGAAAATGATGTATGAAATGCACAAAGCACCAATAAAAAAGATAAAAAAAAGGAAGTTGTAGAAGTGAACAGGGTAGTCAGTATTCTTGGCTACCTATTTCAAACATGGATAAATGGAATGCAGTCCCTTGTTTTATTTTAAATCAAATCTTCTTTTTCAAATATGAAGTTGGCACACTATTTTGAAATAGTATCTACTATTGGGAAACATAACTTGAAAAATGGAATTGTTACAAATCAATTATTAGAGTATACTGTGTACACCATTAGGGAAGCAATTTGGAGTAATCTGAAAAGCATTAATGATGGGCTTAATTCATTACCTAATAGCTATATTTTAGGAAAATATGCTAATAAAATAATGAAGCATATACATAACAATTTTTGAGAAATGATGTTTACTAGTCATACCAATTACATAATCAATAATTTAGTCATAGCTTAAGGTACCATAGTTTAAGACACTGTGATCATGTTTACTTTCACACAAACACTACCTTTGTATGTGTTTCTGAAAGGTAAAAATATGTAGAAGATGATACTGAAGAAGGAAAGGTTGTAAAATAGTAAATGTAAAATTTACTATAATTCTCAAGCTGTACATATATAAAAATATGATAATAATGGAAAAAAACTTCTGATGTTCAATTCAATTACCTTTATATGGCGATACTATTAGAAGTTTAAATTCCTCATTAGGTTTTTCTCATTGTCTGTAATGAGCATGTGTAATTGCTTCAATCTGGAAAAAATTCATTTTTTAAATATCAAATGATTTTCCATCTGTTCTACTGTTCACATTTCACTTCTTACTGCTATTATAATTGCTACCTCCCAAATATTTCTTCCCTAATTATATACTCTTAAGCTTTCCAAACACTTGCACTAAATGTTTTACATTATTCTCTACTTATAATGTCAAACCAATTCAAAATATACAACATTTACATAGATTCTTACAGTAAAAATATGCCCTAATTTGAGTTTCCTAGAATTGTACAATAGTGTGATTTAAAGAAACTGAGAATCTTTTAAAACAGAGAGTGAGGATCTTAAGTGCATATGAGCCTTATTAAAAAAGACGTTGGCGATGTTGGAACTCAAAAGCCATTAAAAGTGAAATGGTATTAATGGTCTGTCAGTTCTCTATCAGAAAAATCCACAGGATTCAAATATTGTGGTGTAACCACTGGGTGTCTTGACATGCAATGTATGATGCATTTGGTAGGAATTGACCAAGACTTTACAAATGACATTTACTCTTTTCTGAATGTGGTATGGAAGTATATGATATCAACCAAATTTCAGAGAGTATACTTTTGGGAAAAACTTTTTTTAATCCATAAAATATTATTTATTTTAGATAATTGTCATCATTATGTATTATACTCATAATAAGTAGTAATGATACATTGGTATGCTGTTATGACTTTCCAAATACAGTAAATATTTGGTATTTTTCTCAAAAGGTCAAGTGGCAGGAATGTCATTGTTTCATTCTGAGTCCTGTTGAGTCTTAAGGGCAGAGGAGCAAATGGGCTGCACAAAAGACCTAGGCTATGAAAATATCTATGAGAAAGAGAATTATTGGAGATGGTCAAGTGGAGCTGAAATGTAAACCACTGGGGAAGGAAAAGGTAGCTGGTATTCTGGTCTATCTATTTCATCAGCCTTGGGATTTGGGGCTCATTCTACAAGACCGTGAAAGGTTACCAAAGCAACAGAGCAGCAAAAAGTCTTTTCTGGAATGATTAGTTAGGGGAAGACATTTCATGACTGATTAACTTACAACTATTTATTAATCATCCACTCAAAAGGTAAGGTTTGGCACCATGGATGAAAAATGTCTAACAAACATGAATGTGCTGAGTGTTACCAGGACACCAGTTAGGCTGAAAATTACTTAGACAGAATGGAGTAGAAAACTTTTGGAAGCGGTGTCATGCCCATCAGTTTGGCAGGATCTAGAGAGAGAGTCGAAGAAGATATATCAGATGCAGGTGAGCAGGAGAGAATCTAGCAGGAAAAGAGATTTAAACAGCTCTACACTATGGCTGAGTGTAGAGAGCTTCAAGGGGGGGGCTGATTATGAATGAGAAGTGTGATGGGGCTTGGTCATGCAGGGCAAAGACTGTGACTTATTTTTTTTTTAATATAGGTTCCCACAGGGTAGCCATGGGTGGCCTGGAATGCACTATCTAGCTTAGTCTGGATTCACATTCACAGTAAACTTACTGCCTGATCCTCCCAAATGCCTGAACAACAGTTATGCATCACCATGTCAGGCCCAAAGATTGTGATTTTATTCTAGGAGCAATAGAAATCATCTAACTACCAAAACAGGGCAACGGCAAAACCAGATTTGCATGTTTAAAAAGCAGTCTTGGAATCATGGTAAGAAATAGATTGCCAGGAGTGAAGGAAGACTACACACAGAGCTAAAACACAACTTCAGAGAAAAAGCAACAGTGGAGAAACAGGCCTAAAAAACCATAGGCTAAGACACCCTTCCTTAACACCTCCTCACCTAATGACTGACACAACCTATGGGCCGACAACCCTGTGCTACATAAAACACACAAGCCTCACAGCCCTTCAGGCAGTGCTGAGTGGGAGAGCTTTCATTTAATGGTAATTCCTATTTGTGTTCAAGATGGCTGATGAACCACATGTCATTATGCCTTCTGAAGATTCAATTAATAATATCTACTTTACATCATCATTTTGATCCTTAAATATGGTATGTTATTTGAAAGTTGATTGGAAGCTATGGACGGTTTATTATGTTCTTGAAACGGTAAGATACAAAAACTTGGAAAAGATATCCACGTTTCAGTATTTATTCATCAAGCACTCCCTGTGTGCTTGGCACTCTGCTAGACATCATGGAATAGACAGAAGATATTTATGGATATAGCAGCTCGCAATTTGAACAGGTGCTTAATTGCAAATAAAATTAGAGAACACTGAAAATAAAAAGGTGGAGCCAGAACTTACTCTCTAATTGTAGACCATGCTTCTCTGCTTTAAGTTTCTTCTGGAGATGTCCCAGCAGTTGGGACACAGATGATTCCAGCATTTGCCAATATCATGGCCAGACCCTCACTGTTTGTTTCATGTAATCCAATTAGGTGAAAAAGACCTTGACAGCTCATAGATAACAGAGGTTTCCAGTGCTTTAATTTCTCTTTTATTTTTCTTTTTGTAATGGAAGATTCTACTCATAAAAAAGAATGAATTGATTATATTCTTGGTCAATTCATTTTAATCTCATCTAAATTGTTTTTGGTGCCTTTTTTATTTCTGCTACAGTCATCCTGATCCAGATCAGGTTACATTCATCCTGATCCAGATCAGGTTGTTATCAACAGTGCTCATTTATCCTTTAAGAAAATATTGTTTATAATATAATCATTGGGTCCATTGTCTATTCTCAGATCCAGAAATAATCTCAGAATACAAAGATTAAAGTTCCATGGCGCTAAGTTGAGGGAGAAACCTGAAGTAAAATTTAACTTCCTTATCTTGTAGAATGCTGAACAATTTGTGACTATAAGTTGCTTATGTACACTCAAATTAAGTACCATACATTTTATCCTAGAAGTTATTAAAAGATATAGTTTAAATTGAAAGAAAACATATATTTTTGCAGTTATAATTTTACATGAATATATGATAATTTATTATGGATTTTGATTTACATCCTTGGAAAAGTAAAAATAATCTCAAAATAGCAGTTTCCTTATCTTTATAACAGTGATTAAAATATTAGTAGGATAAATTCTGAGAATCAAAAAGACTAGAATCTAGGAGAATAGTATTTTGAAAAGTAAAAAAAAAAATCTTGTAAACTTGTTACTCACAGGCAGCTCTTGCCTGAGTGTCCAAGCTTAATCAAGAATTCTAAAATACTGCCAGGCATGGTGGTGCACGTCTTTATTCCAGAACTTAGAAGACAGAAGCAGACACATCTCTGTGATATCCAGGACAGCCTGGTCTACATAGTGAGTTCTAGGCTAACCTGGGGCTACAGGGAAACCCTGTCTCAAAGAATTCTAAAACATGAATCTTGTGCATGCTGTCACCATAGCTATAAGTTCATATGAGTAAATGTCAAGCTGTCTGGAAAACTGTTTCCTTGTGGTCATATACCACCTCTGGCTCTTAAAATCTGCAGGCAGATCTTTGTGAGTTCAAGGCCAGCCTGGTCTACAGAGTGAGTTCCAGACCAGCTGGGGCTACAGGGAGACCCTGTCTTGAAAAGTCCAAAAAAAAAAATAATAAAATAAAATGAAATCTTTCTTCCCCTTCTTCTTCAATGATCCCTGAGCCTTGGGTGGCAGAGATTTGGTATAGGATTTCAATTCAGAGATAAGCACCTTGCAGTCATTTATTCTCTGAACATTGTCCAGTTTGGGTCTCTGGGTTAATCAACATCTGCTGCATAAGGAAACTTCTGTGGTGAGAGTTGAGAGATGGATGCATTAATTTATGGGTAGTTGAACAATGAGTCATTAAGTGTCAGTTTAATGCTGCCTATTTATCAAAATATAAGTAGTAGACTCTCCCTTATGGACCGTGACCTATCTAGTCATAGGTTCTTAGGCCTGATATCAGTGTCAAGCTGAGGAACTGCTGAAAACTGGTAGTTTCTGGGATGGGGAGAGTTGGATTTCATAAAGGGTGTGATATGAAATAGTTTAAACAGGCTCCATTGGGTGGATACACAGTGAAGGACATTTGGGGTCACAAATTTGACTCTCTCTCTCTCTCTCTCTCTCTTCTCAGACTCTCTATAATATAGATCTATATTTATATGTATATATATATATATATTATGCATAACAGAGCACATGAATCAGGTGGGTTGGAGGAAGGTAATAAGTGGAGGTGTAGATAAGGGAGGGGGATCTAAATATGACCAAGTTATACAGGGAGAGGTATGGAGGGGAGATCCTGATAGGGGAGGGAGCTAAATATGATCAAATTATGTGGGGAGAGGTGTGGAGGGGAGATCCAGATAGGGGAGGGAGCTAAATGTGGTCAAATTATATGGGAAGAGGTGTGGAGGGGAGATACTGATAGGGGAGGAGTCTAAATGTGATCAAATTATATGGGGAGAGGTGTGAAGGGGAGATCCAGATAGGTGAGGGACCTAAATGTGATCAAAATACATTGTATGATCTTTGCAAAAATTAAATAAAAATGAAAAGAATTCTAAAATATTGAAATTTTTCAAGAGATACTTCAAGATGCTCTGCACACTTATGCATTTCTACCAGATGAGATCACAATAAAATAAATGTGCCCTACCTAAATAGGCAGGGACATGGAAAAGCACAGGGATACATCAGAGAGTAGAAGAGACCAAGCGAAATACAGAAATATTAGATTTAGATTTATAAAAGAACCAGAGAACTCTAACAGGAGCTCAATAGGCACACAAGAGGGTGCTTTTCTTATACACACATACAAACACACACATACACATAAGTAAATAAACAAATGTAATATAATATTTGTATAACATGTAATTGAAACAAAAAGTTAACTGCCTGGATCTTGAAGAAAGGAAAGGCTTAGTCAAAGATAATTGCAGTATCCTGATACGAAAAAATTTATCAGAAAACTGTTTTGATGACTACATTCTAAGATTCTAACAATCTAGAGAATGAGCACATGACGTTAGATAATCTGCATTGTTAAGGTGCAAATGAGATAACTGAATGGGAATATTGAGTAAAACAAGATGCACACGTGGATGTCAAGTTGCAGCAAAAGATCTGTGTGGTTGATTATAAAAATGATCACAAAGTGCACTGGAGAGAGGCTCAGCAGTTAAGAGTATTGTCTATTTTTACAGAGGATCCAGGTTCAATTCCCAGCACCCATATGGTGGCTAACAAACATCTTTAACTCCAGTTCCAGGGGATCTGAATCCCTCCTATGACTTATGTGGTCATTGCACAACATACACTTACATACATGCAAGCAATATGCTCTACACATAAAAATAATAAACTACTTTAGAAAATCACCACAAAGGATTAAGGAGATTGCTCAGTGGGTAAGACTGCATGCTGTGCAAGCATTACGGCCTGACTTTCATCTCCAGCACCCACATCAAAGCTGAACATGGCCATGTGTGACTGTCACTGCAGCATTGAAGGACAGAGACAGGTGGATCCTTGCAGTGTCTGGCCAACAGGCCTAGCTAGAGGAAGCATCAGGCTTAGTTAAAGACTCCATTTCAAGGGAATAACATAGAGAGCAATAGAAGATACCAGATGTCCTTTTCTAACCTCCACATGTGCATGCGTGTGTGTGTGTGTGTGTGTGTGTGTGGTGTGTGTGTGTGTGTGTGTGTTTGTGTGTGTATGTATAGACATGCATACAAACATATACCACACACACAATAATAATAAAAGAGATGACTACACATTACAAGTATATCCTTGCCCTTTAATAGTATCCACCCATATTGACTAGGGTGTTATTAATTTGGCCATTAGGAGAACTAGCCAGAATAATGCCATCAGAGGTTAGAAAAGCACATGTAAATGAGGCTGGCCTTCATGTTACTCATGAGAGCCTGTGAGCGATCATCATAGGATGACACCTAGGCCAACTTACTAAATGATGATCTTTGATCCATTGATCTAATCATGTCCATTTCCCTGGCCCATGGCCTGTCAGAGATAAGAATAAAGTAGTTCCAAGTTTCCCAAGCCCATCATATTTCATTGTAACTACAGCTAGTTGAAAACAACCACCTAGCAGGCCTGATTCTGATTCTTAGCTGAAAATATAAAAATCATTTTCCACCACATATTTTGGAATGAATGGTTATTTGAATGAGAAATGTCCCCCATTAGTGTAAGTATTTAAAACTTGGTATAGGGTTCCCAGGTGGTGGCACTGGACCCTTTAAGAGGTGTTACCTTCCTGGAGGAAGCACATCACTGGGGTGGGTTTCGAGAGTTCTGTAACCTTGTCACTTCCAGCTGGCCCCCTCTGCTTTCAGCTTTTGGCTTTGGTTGCCATGGCTTTGCTACTCTTGAGACAGACTCTTGCTATGTTGCCCCAGCTGGCTTGTAACTCTCTACATAGACCATCTCAGGATGGCCTCAGTCTCACAGGCATCTGCCTCCCTCTATCTCTGGAGTGCAGGGATTAAGGATGTGTGCCACCACACCCAGCACCCGCCACTTCTTGCCACGTCTCTCTACCATGCTTGAGATTTACCCCATTCAAACTCTAAGGCCAAATAAAGTTTTCCATAATTGACCTGGTCACAGTGTTTTATCAGAGAGCAACAGAAAAGTTACTAACACAAGATGGTTTGCTCTATAGCAAAACCTACTGTATCTTAGTGGGTAAATAATAGTAGTATACATTCTATGTTAGTACAGTATAAAATGTTATACAAAGATAAACTAAACTACATAAAGTTAAAATATCAAGCTATAAAGATTTATGTTATTTCATATAAAAGTTTAAAGGTATTAATGTCTGAAGAAAATCTGCTCAGGGTGATTCAGCTTTTACTTGAAAGAAGTAGAAGACTGGGAGTATAAAGAGTTACAAACTTTCAAAGTGTATTGCTTCCTCCTTCCCAGAATTTGTTTTGCATTTTCTGAAGATTAAACTATTATTAATGTGAAAAATTTACCTTAGTTAACATTATTTCAGAACGTTGGCTTATGTATTAAATCTTTCCAGGTTCTATGAAGGTGCATTTTCTACCTTAATCTCCTCAATGCTGATTCTGCACTTAGTACATGCTTCATGGGCATCAAGAATAATTTATAGCCTCAAATAAAATTATAGGTGTGAAATGTTCCACAAATAGCAATAATTTACCATATCATCTGGCTTTTTCTGAAATATCATTCTCACAGAATTTTAGGATTACCAGAAACTCTTTTATAAATGTCATGAAAGACTTTTTTAAATAAAATGAGTGAAGCCCAAGCTCAATCATGGAGTAAGGTGTGCTGTGTCTTCAACTGCTTGGCCCTATGCTTATGGTTATTGCCCATGTGCGACAGCTATTGTTATATTTCTGACCCAACATATACACAGTTGCTCCAATTAGAGCATGTTTTGAACTAAGATATTGAAAAGATGACCTCCCCCTCTCAAAGTACATTATGGGCCCAAGGCAGTAGCTCAGCTATTAAGAACACTTGCTATTCTTCCAGAGGGTATAAATTCATATCCCAATGGGCAAATCAGGAAACTCACAGTCACCTGTAAGTCAAGTGCCAGGGGAACTGATGCCTTATTATGGTTCCCATGGGTACCACATGTACACACAGGCCCACACATACACAGAAATAAAAAATAAAATAATAATGCATGATGATGACAATCTACATGGAAACTAACATGTAATTGGAAATGTAATGACATGATGTCCTTATTTCCCACTACTGCCGAAATGCATTACTACAGATTTGGTCCTTAAGTAACAAAAATGTATTCTCTTATAGTTCTGGAGCTCAGAAGTCTAACATGGGCTTCACAAGTTATCTTAGTATACTTGGACTGACCTTTCAAAATAAGACAGACTATGTGGTTCAGATAACAAAATTTTATTACACAATAATTCTAGAGGATAGGGAATCTAAAATCAAGGTTCTACTCAATTTGGTCACTGTGAATGTTTGTGGGTTACAAGTGCTTATCTTCTCATTTGTCCTGTAAGAGAAAGAGGAAATTAAGATAGTAACTCTTCATTCTCTTCCTCCTCTTTCAGGGGTAATAACACCATTGTATTAGTGTGGTAATGACTTTCACAATATGAACATAATCTGGATATAGGACTTTCCGTACCCTTACAACCAAAAATTTAATATTACCTTAGTTTGATTATAATGTTTGCTTATAATGTTCACTGAGTCTTGAGCTTCTCTTGTAACTTAAACACAGTTTTAATCCTTCATGGCCCCTTCTTGTCTTAGACTTAGACTAATGTATGTCTGGGTGTGTGTATATGGGGAATACCAAAAGTGAGGCAGGCAGTGATTATTCCTAAGAACAAGGAAGATAAGATGATCATCCCATTTGTGTTACAAACAATAGATGGGATATAATTGATAACATCTACTTATGTTTTTTTTGTGTGTGTGTGTTGTTCTAGGTCTAGATATCGGAAGGGGCAAATTTTTCACACCTTATCAGAGGCCCTATCTCTACATAGAGGCCAGATATTTGTCATGGTAAAGGATTGTTGTTGACTTGACAGAATCTATAATCACCTTAGGGGACAAGCATGAGACACACATGTGAGTCTAGATTATGTTAATTGAGGTCAGAAGAGCCACCTTATAAAAGTTGGTAATAATTCCCTGGGCTGTGTTCTGGACACATATATGAAAAAGAGAAAGCTAACTGAGAACCATAATTCATTTCTCTCCTGTTCTCTCCTGTAAGGACACAATGTGACCAGCACTTCAAACCTCTAAGCTTTCCCTTCCCTGTCATAATGGACTATATCCAAGAACTAAGAACCAAAATAGGCCCTTCCTTTCCCTAAGCTGATTTTAAAAAGGCATTTTATAAGAGCAAGAAGAAAAGTAACCAAGGCAAACCTTAAGCAGAGAACATTTGTACTTGGTCTCTAATACTAGGTTAAAATCAAGGGTTGACTTGCTGTATTCCTTTATGCAGTTGGTAGAGGAATACACTTCCTTTATTTTTCAGCTTCTAGTGGTGTTCTTATTGCCTGGTTTTTGACACCTTTTGACACCAGCTTGAATTTTAGTACGTTAATTTCCAAGCCTGTCATAAAAATACATCACAAAATGAATAGCTTAAATGACAGAATTTTTTTCATAACCCTGGAGGCCTCAAGTATGAAGTCAGGCTGCTTCGAGGAGCTGTGAAGGAGGAAAGGAGGGTCTTCTCATGCCTCCTTAGCTTCAGATGGTCTGTCAGCATCTTTAGCCATCCTTGGCTTGTAAATGGAACATTTAAACCCTCATATTCTTAGGGAGTTCTCTCTGTGTTCCCACATATTGTCTTCCCTCTGTGAATGTCTCTTTGTGTCTCAATATATCCTTTGTCTTAGAATGCCAGTCATACTGGGTTAAGGCTCATACTAATGACCTCATTTTTAATTATTAATAAATATCTTTATAGTGAACTTATGTCCAAATAAGGCAATATTTTGAGTTACAGGGAGTTAGGCATATCTGTTTGGAGAGAGAGAGAGAGAGAGAGAGAGAGAGAGAGAGAGAGAGAGAGAGAGAAAGAGAGAGAGAATTTTGGCACTCCACTGGGAAAACAGAGGGTATAGGGAAAAAGCCCTTTACATCGTTACTTTCAACACGCCTTTTTTGAAGTCAAGAGGCTGCTTAGAATTCTGGTAAAATTTCTCTGTAGTCAAGACCATTCTCATTTTCACTAAATAGATTTTTGCTTCATGATTTTCCTATAGTTCTATAATTGATATTTATTTTGTTTATATCTCTCTTTTTTTTTTTTTTTGGTCTTTTTGAGACAAGGTCTCCCTATAGCCCCAGCTGTCCTGGAACTCACTCTGTAGACCAGGCTGGCCTTGAACTCACAAAGATCTGCCTGCCTTTGCCTCCCAAGTGCTAGGATTAAAGGCATGCACCACCACGCCCGGCAATTTTGTTTATATTTCTATAAATTTGCTGAGACCTTCTGTTCAATATGTAAGTCTATTAAAGAATATGTACCTTTCAATTCTCTGAACTAAAAGACTGAGTATCCTATTTACTATACTGTCAAAGAGGAATTACCCAAGAACTTTCCGAGTTACTTCTCAAATTTTCAAAATTACAGTGCATTGCTCGAAAGATTTGAATTTCCTTTGGAAGTATATGATATAGAGGGAAGAGATGAAACAAAGGAAAAGAGGAAAATAAGGTATTTGAGAAATGTAAATAAGAAAGAATGGAGAATGGTGGTAATAAAAGATAGAAGGATATAATGCTGGAGGCCAAAAGAAAAAAGAATAGAAAACAGAACACTCAGAGTTTTAAGGACATACAGACAAGACTCTGGGCAAAGGGATACAGAGAGAACCAAGGAAAGAAGGACCACAATGTGCCATGTAACATCTCAATCAATGGAAGACTGTACGGATGACAACTCTTTCATAAGATGACAGAGCCCCAAACATTCCTTTACCCTGGAGGCTTAGCAGTGTCACCACAGCATAGCACGTCCCACCACTCACATGTTTGTGGTGAGGCTTTCACAAACAAAACCATAGCACAGTCTGTCCTATGAAAGAATGACCCACAATTGTGCAGAGCACATGGCAACTGATAATGCTAATAAAATACTCTGCTGCTGGCCTCTGTACTTACAACACTTCACTTTTTGTGGCTATCTCAGAGTGTGCTCCTCCTTATTAAAAAGTAAAACTACCTGTGAAATTGCTCCAGGCACTTCGGTTACTTCAGTTTGTCTCTGAGAAGCCATTGTAACCAGTGACAGTTCCTTGTGTTACCGCTGCCACCTGGAGACCTTGCAGTGGGACAAGACGTAGAGGTGGAAGATCATAATGCTCCTGTGTGGTAGGGGCTTTTAAGCAGGTTTTGTATCTTAATAAAAGTTTACAATACTAAGGAAAGGTTCTGTAAACACTTTATTATTACTATTGTCATTATTATTTGTTGTGTGTGTCTATATGATGTATTTGCCTGGGAACACGTTTGCCACTTGCCATGGCTCCCGTGTGGAGGTCAGAGAACAGCTCTGTAGAGTCAACTTTGTCCTTCCTCCTTTACATGGGTCTGGGGATTGAACTAAGCTTTAAGCTTCCATGGTTAGCCCTAAAATAATTTACATAGTCTAAAGTTTGATTTTACTGTGAATTGTATGTTTATCTGTGGGTTTGTACACCTCAGTTTGGGTGTTACAGAGGAAGCCAGAGGCATTGGATAGCCCTGGAGCTACAGGCAATTGGAAGCCTTCTGATACAGGTGCTGGGAACTGAATTTTAGTCCTCTGCAAGAGCAGTGCTTACTCTTACTCACCGAGTCATCTCACTAAAACCTTAAAAATGTTTTTTAAAATAGAATAAAATATTTTATGCAATTGTGCAAAGTCTTTAAATTGTAAATTATTTTTAAAAGAGAATTACAAAAATTTAAATTTCTAAAGCCAAAAGTTATAGTAAGCTAAGGTTATTTTATTAAAAGAACCCTTTTATGTTTTAAAATATTTTATTTATTATTTTTTTTTTATTTTATGCATAGGAGTGTATTGCCTGCATGTGTGTAAGTGCACCAGGCTGCCTGCAGAGGTCATAAGAGGGTGTTGGATCACCTGGAAATGGAGTTATGGATGGTTGTTAGCAGGCATGTGGGTGCTGGGACCCAAACCCGGGTCCTCTGCAAGAGCAATCTCTCTAGAACCTTAATAGAACTTTTAAAAATTAGTGTAGCTTAAATCCACAACATTTATAACTGCTGCCACAATGCATAGGCATGTCTTGAGTGTTCATATTGATTCCTTGCTCAATCACTGGCTCACCAGAAGAATGTCTAGTCTGTAACCACCATCCTGGAAAGTCGCTGTCCACAGACATGCCAGTTTTGATAGTTGACTTTAGCTGTAAATGTTCTATATTCAGATATTCTTAGATATATGAGTCCTTCCCACTGTGCCATAATAGTCTACAGTATGGGCTTAGTCACAAGCCATACATGTTTATAACTTGGGAGCAATAGGCTGCAGCATTCCTCAGTGAGCAGTGTGCAATAGCTTCCGGGCCTAGGAGAGCCTCTGTGATGTTTATACAACCACGAAATCTCCTGACAATGCACTTCTCAGAACGCGTCCGTGTCTTGGAATGCATCCCCCTCATTTAAATGATGCAGGGACATTCAGTCATAAAAATAAAAGGACGTGGAAGAGCAATGAGGCTGCGGACAAGAAGAGAAAGCCTCCGCAGAAGTATAACTTGGAAGCTAAGATATATTTTATTATTCTGTGCAGTACATTTTTTCCAGTATAAAGAGAAGAAAAAAGAGAATGTATGATTAGACTATGATAAAAAAGCAAGATGATGGCAGCCAGAGAGCCAAGAGCTTCTCACACCACTTGGAGGAGGATGGTGCACTGACTTTGAACATTGACTGAAATTCATTCTTGCTAATACACATGGAGACATGATGGATCTCCAGGTACTCTACAGTGGCCCCGGATACATAAATCACCCGTAGACTTTGCACACAGTTTTCGAAATGATTCTCCAGGCATAGTAATCACAGTAATCACAGGCTGTGGGAGAAGGAGAGCGAGCTTGCTCTGCAGCAGCTTTCCTCTGTGCATTGCTGTCCTCCAGCTCCACCGCTGTCACCCAAGAGGAGCTGCCTGTGTACAGGCCCGGGTCTGCGAGGTTGCTGGGGCCTTGGTGGCTCTCAAAGGTTTCCACGCATCATTTGTCAAGAATGTTGAGAGAATACAAATTTGTATTTTAACTCTGTGTAATAATTGAATGACATGTGTTTAGGAGCTGGACCAAAATTATGGGGGTAGAAGCACAATCAGTTAATGTGAATATTCAATAAAGTACCCTGGTGGCTCCCATCTGAATTTGGTGACTGTTCATCGTTCATGAAACTCTGACTCTAGAGAGATGTACTCAATGTGAGTGAATTTACAACTCAGTGCTGATGGTACAGAATCTCCACTTCATTAGGCAAGGTGTGTGTGTGTGTGTGTGTGTGTGTGTGTGTGTGTGTGTGTGTATGTCTGTCTGTCTGTCTCTCTGTATGTGTATTTTTGTGTGTGTATATGTGCATGTATGTGTGTGTGTGTGTATATGTGTATATGGTTAGTGGACTACCTGGATCCAAGATAATTTTCTAATTAATTCTAACTTGCTTACACTTGGAAAGGAAGTCTCGGGTGCCAAACTTCATGCATTCCAAAGTTATTTCTTTTTTAAAAAGTAATTTCTTATTAAAATTTTTATTTAAAGTAGCACATTCTTTTTTTTACCATTCAAAGACTTGAATTGGTATATGATAGAAAGAAATAGAGAAACTGCTGTGTCAGGCACTCCAGGATCATGCATTTTAGTACAAAGCAAAAATAAATGAAAACGGTGAGGAGTGGGAAATTTCATGAAATGAACAGAGTGTGTTGGTGTTGCAAATGTGATCATTGTAGTCAGCATCATTGTGGGTGTGACTTATGGTGGCAGTTGGATGAATATTTCAGAAATAAAAAATATGTAAAACTAAAGAAATTAAAACATGTTGAAATCTGTTTTAACACTAGTTACCATTCCAATAGCCACAAGTCAAAGCAGTGACTTTTCTGAACCTAAGCCAACATGGAAATGAACTGTGAAATCCACCACAGCTGGAGTTTCCTTGAAGAGCTTTCTCTAAATGTTAGCCCAGAGTCCACAGAGGAGGAAATGCTGAATGGCAAAAAAGAAAGGGAGAAAAGAAAAGAGACTGTGGACAGGGGGAGAAAGAGAGAAAGGGAGATGAAGGAGAGGGATATCTGAGATGCATAAGCAATAGTTATGCTGCAATCTTTTCATGGTTATGAGCTTAATGAAAAGAAACAATAAAAATCCCAATCACTTGCCTTAATTCAGGTTATTGAAAATAATTGCTTTTAATGTACTTTCTAATTAATTTGCAAACTGCTTTTGACAATCACTTCAAGAATTATCAGGTGTTCTCCATTCCTTTTCACAACAAAATATTTTACCTGCTATGAGAGTGATCTGTATATCTCTAATAGCTAACTTTACACATTTTCCTTCTCCCTATCCATCTCCCCATTTCCTCCCCTCCCCGATATACTCAGCCTCTATCTCTCCTGCACTCTACTCTTCTTTTCTTCCTTCCTTTCCACTTCTCTTCTATAATCTCTTAGTTACTCATTTTGATGACATTTTCTGTTGTTATTAACTGTTGTGTGGTATATTTGTTGACACTGATGAGACAATATTAGTATGTTATTATTAACTTGTAACCTTGGGTTATAGTGGAGCCAACAGTATTTGGCTATTTTAGTTAGTTTGGAGAATTTTTTAACTATTAAAAACCACATGTCAGGCTGGAGAGATGGCCTAGCAGTTCGATCCCCAGCACCCACATGGCAGCTGAGAACCCACTGAAACTCCAATTCCAGGAGAACTCCAGTTCCAGGGGAATCTGACACCCTCTTCTGACCTCCACGGCATTGCATGGCATGGGTGCACAAACCTACATGTAGACAGTACATTCATACACATACAGAAATAAATAAAAAAAAAACATGTCTTGGGGCCTGCAGAGATGGCTCAACAGGTAATACCACTGTCTGTCTGCTCTTGCAAAGGACCCAGGTTCAGTTCCCAGTACTCATATGGTGGCTAATAACTGTTCATTCCAGTTCCAAGGGATCTGATGCCCTCTTCTGCCCTCCATGAGCATGCACACACATGGTGCAAAACACTCATACACATAAAAATTAAAATGAATAATAAATAAATAAATACCCTGCATTCTTGGGCTGGCAACCTGCTACTAAGCCAGAGGATGTGAGTTCAATCCTCATGACCCACACGTGGAAGGAAAGAATGGATTCCCCCAGGTTATGCTCTGACTTCCATATGCATATGCATGCACACACAAACTCACACAATAAATAAAATACAATGGAATTTCTATCCTTATATTAGAAAGCCATCTTCTTTTGAGATCTCCTGAGCCCAGCGGCAGGTGCCCTCCCCCCCCCCCCCCCCCCCCCCCCCCCCCCCCCCCCCCCCCCCCCCCCCCCGACC
>VZQC01012929.1:1167696-1330080 GCA_009823505.1 Rhizomys pruinosus
CAGAAAATACTGCATCAAAGAACTGACTGAAACAGTGAACTTCTGCTCAAAACAGTCAACGTCCCCATGGAAAATATTGAGAAAGACTAAGAGATGGAAAGCATGTTTGGCAGAATGCACGAGCTCTGACGGGGTGGGGGAATGAGCGGGAACACGGGTCTAGATTTGTTAAAAATAAATAAATAAATACAATTAAAAAAAAAAAAAAGAAAGCCATCTTGTTCAAATATACTTCATCCATAATATTTATAAAATACTTGAATGGGCCCATGATACTCTTACTAACTTCCAACTATTATTGAACATGGAGAATACTGTGGATCTAAAAAGATTAGTGGGCTGGGCATAGTGGTGCATGCCTTTAATCCCAGCACTTGGAAGGCAGAGGCAGACGTATCACTCTGGGTTCACGGCCAGCCTGGTCTACAGAGTGAGTTCCAGGACAGTTAGGACTAAAGAGAGACTGTCTCAAAAAAAATTAGGAACAAGCACTCAGGGTTCTATCTTTAATTTAAGGCCAAAAGTTAAAGATAAATCATTAGTTCTATTCAATAGTTCTAATAATATTTATGATTGAATTATGCTTATCTTTCTTGCACACACACATAGACACACACACATACACACAACCCCTTCCCAGCCAGCAGGTATGTTGGAATATGTACTGTGGAATATGACTTTTTTAAAATTTGGAGTTGGGTCCACCTACACACACACACACACACACACACACACACACACACACGGAGGCAGCTGAATCTGTTATGCAAATAATGACAAAAGCGCATCTCTCTGCAGTGGCTGGGGTCATTTTCTGCAGCTCTGCATGGTCAGCCAGTAAGCTGGGGCACAAAAAACACCCATCAGGAGGCAGCTCTGCTCCCTGCAATGTTGGACAGCCTTGCGTTGGGTTCTCTGTTATAAAGAACAAACTATATCAAAGCAAACTTTATACCACCATCCCTATCTTTCTCTGAAGTAATGAATTTCAGAACTTCAACCAAATGGTAATTCAAACTTTTGTGAAAACCTAAAGTTATTTGCTGGACAATGCATTAGCTTTGACTTCTGATTAGGATTTTTTTTTATAACCTTGCCCTGTCTTCCCCTGGGACCCTTTTTCTATAAATAATAAAGTGTGAACTTTGGCATCTATTTGGCTGTTTTATTACAAGGCTCTCCTTTCAATGCATTAAATCAAATACTAAAATTTCAGAGATTTTCTATCAATGTGTACCCAAAAGATTTATGATTCTACTCTGATTAAAATACCAACTGAAACAATTTTTATTCTAAAGGCAAAGTATAATGAGATGGTTCTCAAATATGACCCTTTTAGATAAAGCCAGTGGAGTTGGTGAAAATATGGATTCTTGGCCCTTTAAGGCTTTATCGGTCAGACCCTTAGGCTAGGCCATATATTTTTAATAAGATCACAAATGAGTTTTGTGCAGTCAGCCTGGAATGGGTTATCATAGACTATGTGCAATATATCTTAGCATTGCTAGAATCCTGATGCACTCTTAATAGTAACTTTTAATGAATTTAATTTAATTTGGATGATTTAAAATTTAGTTAAAATTAAAAATGTTCAAAAAGTTTAATAGTGGACATTGGTAACCTCATAGACAGACAAACTTTGACCAATCAGCTTAAGTCTTCTGTATTTCCCTGCACATGAAGTGGTTATCCCAATGATTATCTTGCAAGCAGAGAAAAAATGATACGAACTGAGTATCTTCACTTTCCCAAGAACATGTAAAATGATCAACAAAAGATGCCTGTTACTACAGAATACAAGGGAAACAGCTCTTCAAGAGAAGAGGTTCCTTCTGGATTCTTCTACTGCTCATAATTTTGGTACATGTGTGACGTACATATAGGCATAATTTGGAGCAATACAAATTGGAGGGGACAACAACAACAAAAGAACTAGGTCAAAGAACTGACTGAAACAGTAAACTTCTGCCCAAAACAATAAACCTCTGCATAGAAAATCTTTAAAAAGGCTGAGAAAAAGAAGCAAGACATGTATGGCAGAATGCATGAACTCGGGAAAAGGCAATGAGTCTAAACTGGACTGAGAAATGTTGTATGAAATCCACAAAACTTCGATAAAAATATTTAAAAAAGAAAATCAATCAGTGGTCCAACACCCCTCCCCCCAAAAAAAGAAGTAGAGGAATTTAGGTAGCCAGACTTTACTGTTTTCTATCTCTGCAGAAATACCTTTCTAAAATTGTCGTACAACAAAATGCTTTCATTTTTTCCCAAACAGTAGGAAAGAAATCTACAAATACTTCTACATGTTTCACTAATTTGATGAAACCTTTTTGCTGCTGTCATTGAGCCTCTATGAAGTTTTCCTATTGATGCTGAAATACTAGGAAATATATTAAACCTCTAACATAGGAGTACTCTTGCAGATAACAATTGCTATAGGATTCATTTTTCCCTTGAGTCATCACACCAAGAAGATTAATTCTAACCTAAATTTGATGTTTTTCTACAAGAACTGCTCTTGGGCTCTTTGCATTAAGTTCCTTTTTTTGTCTTTATCCTCAGCTCTTATTCTCTCCAGATCATTCTTTCCTAGATCATTTCTTTTAGTTTTAATGTCAAATAGCATAGGAAGAATGTAGGTATAAACAAATTAATGAACAACCAAATTTTTCAAAACAAACTATTGCATTAATAATGGTACAATAAAAATCTTTCCAAAACTCAATGTCTTATACAATAAATATTTAATTTGCCAAAGTAAACATTGTATTGGTAAAGCAAGCTAGGAAAGGAAGACTGTTTGGGAATACTATCAGAAAGAAAGATGATGAACCCTCAGTTTGACCTCTAATGCAATGAAACCAAGGAGCTCTGAAGTAGTGAAGTAGTGGGCTGCATACTATTAGGTGTAAATGCTAAATGTTACTTGAGCTTTCTTCCAGACAGAAGACAGCTTCCTCTCCCTGAGAAAGAGCTGCTTGCTCAGGTTGGCTGTTTCTGCTCCTCCACAGGAACTGGCTACCTAGATGTTATTTTCCCTTTTGATCACATTTCAGCATTTCAAAGAGATGGATCCCAAGTCCTTAGCGAAGAGCCTTGAAAAGTGTCAAGAGGCTTTAAAAGAACAAATATACCCCAAAGGGTCAAGGAAATGTGCTGCAGTTTGAATGTGACACAACTCCATGGTTCAGGCTCATGTTTTTGAACACTGGGTCCTCAGCTAGTAGTGTTTTTGGAAGGATGGGCCTCCTTGGCAGGACTAGGCTGCCAGGAATGGCTTGTGAGTTACATAGACTGACCCATTCCAGACCCCTCTCTCTCTACCTGATTCCTCAGCAGTGTAACAGTAGTTGCCTTGTCCTCATATGTCCTCTGGACTGTACTGCTCCTGCCTCACGGATAATTTCCCCTTAAACCTTGAACCAAATTAAGCCTGTCTTCCTTTAAGTTTTTGTATCAGGGTTTTTTCTTAGAGACAAGGAAAGTAATGAATACCAAAGTATTTATGATAACAAGTTTTCTAAAGTCGGTGTTCCAAGGAAAGGGAGGTCAGGAACTTTGTAGAAGCCACTGTAAAATTAAGACCTTGGTCAATCTTCCCAGTAGCAGGTTTGTGGCTGACCATAGTCCTGGGGATGGAGTTTGAGCTGACTTAGGCAGCTTGGTTTCGAGTGGAAAGTTATCTGGACTTGACATGTATCTTCCAACTATTCTGTATCTTTTTCTCAAAGTATTTCATCTATGTACAAGAGGAGCAAGGCTATGACATACAAGCAACTTAAAGTCACTGATTATACAACATGTGCCCCAAATCATGTTTCAATTTCATTTCAGTTGCTGTGATAAAATACTTCACAAAGGCAACTCAGAGGAAAAGAAGCTTATGCAGTTCACAATTCAGACATATCCATCATAACTGGGAAGTCAAGGGGGCAGGAAACTAAAACAGCTAGTCACATCATATCCAGTCAAGAGGAGAACACACATGTGCATTCCTACTCATGTTCAGCACCCTCTCAAAACATATGGTCCAGCATCCCCTGCCTAGGGAATGGTGCTATCTGCTGTGGGCTGGATCTTTCTTCATCAGTTAAGGTAATCAATGTACACCTGATCTATACAATCTTTCATTGACAAGTTCTTTCTACGTGATTTCAGAGTGTGTCAAGCTGAAAATAACAGTAACTACCACAATCCAGTATTCAAAGTCAAGCTTGTTTCAAAGGGTTAGGAAAGAATAGTCTGTCAATGGAGATGAGGAAGGATGTGGGGAATAAGCCACACTATCTCAGCTATCAACCAGCCAACAAAACCCAATGGTTAATGGGAGAATCATAACTGGATTCTACTCTATTTCTTTTTTATAATAGAGGTTTTGCAAAAAATTAAAAAATACTACTTTACATAACCCATTTTCTTTCCCTTTTTGAGTCCCATCTTTAGATATGAATAAGAAAAATGGACCAAAATGCAACAGAAACCTATCACGTGATAAAAATAGAACAGCCAGTTTCTGCTGTTCTAAACTCCATGATGTAACACTTGAATTTTTTGTCACATAGTAGAGACCGATGCTATAAATCAATTGAGTTGTGAGATTCATACCCATGGGCTTCAGCAAGCTATTCGTAATTCAAGAAGTTCAGAGAAAAGAAAAAAATATGACTTTGATGAAAGAAAATTTGACTTATAAAAATCTGATGAAGCTTCCAGGCCAGTGGGAGCTACAGGGAGACTCTGTCTCAAAAAGACAAAAAAAAAAAAAAAAAAAAAAAAAAAAAAAAAAAATGATGAAGCACTTGGGTGTGAAATTAGAAAACAGGTAGTAACAATGTTACCATTGAGTGGTATACCCTTAAGAAAATGTCCTGGTCTAGAGAATAGAGTATCTGGCCTACTTGGAAATCTAGCATTCCAGTTGGGCCACATCAGTTACCTGACCAACCCTAGGAAGGTGGGCTCACCTCAAATCATGCTAAAGAGATGGCTAAAATATTGTCCTTTAACAAAATACCTTACGTATTTTTCTTTCTCCAAATCCTTGACCCTAGCACAGTGAATCACTGGATTACAGCCATGCAATTTGGTAATTCCGCCTACTGTTTTGAATTATTCAGAAAAGTATAAAATTTCCCTTCTTTATAGTTCTTTTCTTTCTTTTTTAAAAAATATTTTAAAATTTTCTTCGTATGGGTGAATTGCCTCCATGAATATGAGTGCATCCATGATGTTCAATGCCCACAAAGGTCAGAAGAGGGTACTGGGTTCCTTGGAACTGTATATATGGATGTGCTGCCATGTGGGTGCTGGGAATGGAACCCAGATCCCCTGCAAGACCAGCCAGTTCTTTTAACCCTGAGCCATGTCTCCAGGCCCTCTATCCTTTTCTAAGCATTCTTCTCCTAACACCTTGGGCTGCCCCAACATTTCGGGTTTTCTCACTCTTTCTCTAAATCTCCCTGCCCTGACATGCAGCTGCTAGTCTGCCTTGTAGCTGATCTCCATACCAGCTTAAACAGCATGGCTTTTTCTTTCTCTCCTCCAATCTCTTCTCCAGGCAGCTGTTGAGATTTACAGCTTGCCTGCCTTAGGGTTTTCTTTGAAATGCTAGTAAAATTGTCCTCAAGCTTCTTCTTGAGTATGTTCCTAAAAATCTTTTATTAATGAAACTAAGACCCTCAAGAGAAGACCATGATTTCAATTTCACAGTACTTGGGAGGTAGAAGCAGAAGAATAATGGGTTCAAGCCTAATTGGGAATATAAAGTGAGATGCCATTTCAAATAAACGACTCACTCCCCCCCCCAAAAAAAACCCACAATAAAACAGCAATAATAGAAACAGTTCAGATAAAACTCTTCCAGTCTTATTAAACAAAACAACTTAGTAATAGGATACAATAATGCATATTCTATAAAGTTAGTCAAGGGAATGTAGGAAGAAATTTCTTTGATGAATTATGTTTCAGAAATGGCCTGTGTAAGAGTTAATAACAAATATATATATATATATTTTTTTTTCAAAATTTTTAGTAATCCTTTACACTTACAAAACATATTGAGAATTCCAAGTGGTTTTTATTTATGTGAAATTACCATATTGGAAATTAAACTTAAATCTTCTTTTTTTTAAATTTTTTATAATTATTTTTTATTTTATTTTTATTTTATTTTATTTTTTTATTTTTAAGGGATTCTACAATACAATGACACAGTTGTTTGCAGATAGCATTGATGTCGCTCATTATGTCATACAATCAGGTAATTGGTGCATTTTGCAAGTATCTATGTCCAAATTTTGAACAACCCAAGGTTCCCATAGACCAGTTGGAGAAGCTTGTATGCACAGACATGTTGATCAATCAGGAGTTCAGACTATATTCCTGTAGTCTCATGATTCACCCCTATCTCTCCACAGCCCTTACAATCTACAACACCACCTCTTCCGCAGTTTGTTCCCTGGGCTTTGGGAAAGGGGCACAAGTGGGTGAGAAGAAAACAGTCTAATTTCTTTGGAGTTGTCATTTTGGACTCCAGTCTGTTCAGGTTGTTTCCCTTCATGGATTGACAGCTTTCCCAGTGATACCCTTTTTAGTCATATTAACAAAGCACAAGCTATTGGATGTACAGGCATTTAAACAGTACCACTTATTATGTCAAGCTAAGCTATGAGCATAGACACAGATGCTTGGATGGCATGCTAATCCGCAAACTGTGGTTTCTCTATAAAGGGTGACAAGTTCTTACTGTGGCTAGATGTGTATACCAACCACCAGAGACACAAGCTTGTGGCATCCGCTGTGAGTTATTCCTCCAAGGAGAGAGCTAATAGCCAAATAGATTTGGGAAATATATAGACACTTGGCTGCCACTGTTGCACAGTATCTCCAGGCTGTTGAGGTGTAGCTGATATTGACGGAGGAGTCTTGCTTGTCTCAGGGAGACCAATATTTTGCTGTATTGCTTTAGTGGCCTTTGGTAACGCTCTCTAGCATTTCAGAGGCCAGTTGTATGCTAGCAAGTGACGTCTCATAACATTTTTCATGCTCACACCAGGTCTTCAACAACAGGGACTTACTGCCTTTCTCCATGCATATATCCCACTTATAGGCAAAAGGCCTTTATAATTTGGGGGGGGCGGGTTTGAATCCCCTAGCCAACATCTCCTAGGCAGAATAATTCATTGTTGATGTCAGAGCTTTCCTGTAGTAATATATTTGGCTTAATTACACAACTTATAAACTATTTACTATTGAATTTGGCTCTAGTTAGGGAAATATCCTTTCACAGTTCCTATGCCTATCAATCAGTTAATACGTTATGCCTGTTTTATAGGAAATTACCACTGTAACAGTTGGCTCTAGTTTACAGTTAGGGAGTGGTTTCATTACCATCATGTTTTTCTTTTTCCTAAAAAAGGGGAGAGGTAGGAAGGTTTCTCAACATCTGGAAGGTAAACTTCATTAGGGTCCATTATAAACAGTCAACCCCAATATTATTCAGAGAGATGCTCAGTGTCCGTGACTCAGGCAGTCTGAGGTTCCTCATTCCTTAATGTTCAGATGGGTCAACCTCTCTGCTGGCATTCCCCAGTTCAGCCTGCACAGCCATAAGTTGTATGTTTTCAGGCATTTCGATCTTCTAAGTGCATATTTATTTAAAGCAAATGCATCATTACATAGAAATATAAGCAACATGTTTCTATGAAAATTAGCCATATTTTCCACCAAAACCATAAGAAAATGTGGATTGTGCTGCCTTTATTTTTTCAATTTTATGTGTATGAGTGTTTTGCTTATGTAACTTCACCCTGGAGTTCAATGACCCTGGAGGCCAGAAGAGGGTGATAAATATTCTAAAACTGGAGTTAAAGGTGGTTGTTAGGAACCACATGGGTACTGGAAACTCAATCTGGTCCTCTGCAAGAGCAGCTAGTACTTTTAACCACTGAGCCATCTCTCCAGCCTCTCATTGTGCTGCAATTTAAGAAAAAATATTATTTGTTTCTGACTTAGTGTAATATCATTACGCCCTCATGTCCACATCTTTATCAGTTTCTACCATTTGAATAAATAGGATGTTACACATATGTGGATGTTGGAAAAGGGATACTATTTTCCTAACTTTTTCAGATAGTTATAGATACATTCTCTTACTACTGTAATGAAGGGTGACAAGTAGCAGTATTGTAAAGGTTAATTGCAAAGTGGAATCTGATATGATATTAGTGAACTTTACATGCTCTGTCACGTTAAATTTAATTGGTCAGTCTGTACTCTGAGTGAATCTTTTATCCTTCTTGATTTTTTGAAGTTATGTATTAGTCATTTGCAAAAAGTTAGTTCATAATTTTCATTTTACAACATCAAAAAATCTATTTGCTAAGATCATCACCAATCTCACCAAAAAGTCTTATACAGTGGGAAGCTTTTATAGTGGTAAGATGAACAATTTCCAAACTCTATTTTCTTTCAGAAAACTCAAATTCTATTATTAATAACAAATTGTATGGCTTATTTTTCTTCACATAATATTTTTTATCTTTCAGAAAAATGTATATTTTTGAGTCAATAACTTTAGTTCTACAGTTGTTCTTTAAAACAAAAGTAGTTTTGTGGAAAAATGTGGTTTGTTCAACTCATAACTCAAAGAAATGCATGAGTGATTTCCCTAAGATAACATTCTCATTGTTGGGTTTGCAGTAGACTGATTGTATACATATTTTCATTCAACACATGGAATATAAGAAGTAAGTAGATATAAGCATTGGGTTCTAATTAAATTTACCTTGTTTGCTACTTCATCAAGAACATTCTTTTAAAACAGGAGGAGGCCAGGCATGGTACATGTCTTTAATTCCAGCACTTGGGAGGGAGAGGCAAGTTGATCTCTCTGAGTTTGAGGCCAGCCTGGTTTACATACTGGTCTGAACTCTCCAATCAAAAGACATAGACTGGGAGAATGGATTAGGATATAGAATCCTTCTATATGCTTTCTACAAGAAACCCATCTCACCCTCAAAGACAGACACCACCTTAGAGTGAAAGGATGGAAAAAATATTCCAAGCAAATGGTACCAATAAACAAGCAGGAGTGGCTATTCTAATATAAGACAAAATAGATCTCAAAGTGAAACTAATCAGATCATACAAAGAGGGCCATTACATCCTTGCCAAAGGAACAATTAACTATGAAGACTTCACAATCCTAAATGTGTATGCATCAAACTCTGGTGCACCTAACTTTATAAACACTACTTTGCAGGACCTCAAGACACAGATTAATCCTAACACAGTAATAGTGGGAGAATTCAACACTCCACTGAGCGCCTTGGATAGATCAGCTGGACAAAAAATAAATAGAGAGACATCAGAACTGAACAATACAGTACACCAAATGGACCTCACAGACATCTATAGATACCCAGACACCAGAGAATATACTTTCTACTTAGCACCTCATGGAACATTCTCCAAAATCTACCACATACTGGGCACAAAAGAAATCTCAACAAACACAAACGGATTGAAATTATTTCATGAATTCTATCAGAATATAGTCCAATAAAGCTCAAGATGAACACCAGAATAAGCCCAACTGCTACAAGAACACATGGAGACTAAACAACACCATCCTGAGTAATGAGTGGGTCAGGGAAGAAATAAAGAGTGAAATAAAAGAAATAAAGAGTGAAATAAAAGCAGTCTTGAGAGGGAAATTTATTGCTCTAAGTTCCCACATCAAAGAAACAAAAAGGGAACAAATAACGATCTGACACTACAGCTAAAAACACTTGAGAGACAACAACAAATGAACCCTAAACCCAATAGACAGGAAGAAATAACAAAAATCAGAGCAGAAATTGATGAAATAGAAACAAAGAAAACAGTACATAGAATCAATGAATACAAAAGCTGGTTCTTTGAAAAAATAAACAAAGTAGACATATTTTTTTTCCTTTTTAAAAAAAAGGAAGAGCAACTCTAAATCAATAGTATTCATGATGAAACACATCACAACAGACAAAGAAAAGATCCAGACAATCATACGGGAATACTTCAAAAACCTATACTCCACTAAATTTGAAAACCTGAGAGAAATGGATGAATTTTTGAAATACTGGGAACTAACAAAGCTTAACAAAGAAGAGATTGACAGTTTAAATAGACCCATAATTTTTGAGGAAATTGAGGATGTAATAAAAGACCTCCCAACTAAAAAATCCCAGGCCCAGATGGATTCACAGCAAAATTCTATAAAACATTTAAAGAGGTCCTACAGCCATTACTGCTCAGTCTGTTCAGAAGGATACAAACAGAGGGATTCTCCCACATTCCTTCTATGAAGCCAGCATCACCCCAATACCAAAACAGGCAAAGATACAAGCAAAAAAGAAAACTATAGACCCATTTCGTTAATGAACATAGATGCAAAAATTCTCAACAAAATACTTGCAAATTGCATAAAGACCCACATCAAAAAGATCATTCATCATGACCAAACTGGATTCATACCAGAGATGCAGGGATGGTTCAACATACATAAATCAATAAATATCATAAAACACATAAATGGACTGAAATGAATAAGAGTTTCAGTAATGTGGTGGGATACAAAATTAACCTAGAAAAATCAGTAGCCTTTCTTTACACCAACAATAAACAAGTGGAGAAGGAATATACGAAGACCTTCCCACTCACAATAGCCTCAAAAATAATAAAATACCTGGGAACAAACCTAACCAATGATACCAATGATTTCTATAACAAAAATTTTAAACCCCTGAAGAAAGAGATTGAAAATGACATCAAACTGGGCGTGGTGGCACACGTCATTAATCCTAGCACTTGGGAGGCAGAGGCAGGCAGATCTTTGTGAGTTCAAGGCCAGCCTGGTCTACACAGTGAGTTCCCGGACAGCTGGGGCTACGGAGAGACCATGTCTCGAAAAGACCAAAAAACAAAAAACAAACGAAAATCACATTAAGAGATGCAAAGATCTCCCATGCTCATGGATTGAAAAAATTAATACAGTAAAAATGTCCACTTTACCCAAATCAATATACAGATTCAATGCAATCCCAATAAAAATCCCCATGAGCTTCTTCACAGACTTGGAAAAAAAATCCTTAAATTCATATGGAAAAACATAAGACCCCAAATAGCTAAAGCAACCTTGAGTGAAAAATGCAACATGTGAGGATCACTTTACCAGACTTCAAACTATATTACAGGGCTAGAGCCATAAAGACAGTCTGGTACTGGCACAAAAATAGACCCATTGACCAATGGAACAAAACTGAAGATCCAAATTTGAGCTCATACAATTTCAGCCACCTCATATTTGACAAAGGAGCAAAAGAACCCTCAGTGGAGGAAGCATAGCATCTCCAGCAAATGGTGTTGGTAAAACTGGATCACCATCTGTAGAAGAACAAAATTAAATCCCTACCTCTAACCCTGTACAAAAATCAACTCCAAGTGGATCAAAGATCTCAACGTAAAACCTGAAACCCTGAAGGTGATAGAGAAAATGTTGGTAATAACCTACAAGACATAGGTATAGGAAAAAAACTTTGTAAATCAGACAGCAGCTGCACAGGAAATAAGGCCAACGGTTGACAAATGGGAACTCATCAAACTCAAAAGCTTTGTACAGAGAAAGAAATAATCAAGGAAATGGAGAGAAAACCCACAGCGTAGAAGGAACTCTTCACCCCTGATTCATCTAACAGAACATTAACGTCGAGAATATATAGACTACTCAAAAAACAAAGAAATAGCTGGGCCTGGTGGCACACGTCTTTAATCCTAGCACTTGGGAGGCAGAAGCAGGCCGATCTTTGTGAGTTCAAGGCCAGCCTGGTCTACAGAGTGAGTTACAGGACAGCGGGGGCTACAGGGAAACCCTGTCTCGAAAAGACAAAACAAACAAACAAACAAACCAAAACCAAACCAAACCAAACCAAACCAAAACAAAACAAAAAAACAAAGAAGCAAGAAAACAAGACCTACTCAAAAGAAGGAGTAAAAAGCTGAACAGAGACTTCACCAGTGAGGAGAGGTAGTGGGGAAAAGGGAACACTCATTCACTGCTGGTGGGAATGTAAACTTGTACAACCATTATGGAAAGCAGTGTGGAGGACCCTTCAAAGACTCAAAATGAGCCTACCACCTGACCCAGCCATACTACTCCTGGGTATATACCCACAAGACTCATCCTACCACAAAGATACATGCACATCCATGTTTATTGCAGCTCTCTTCACAATAGCGAAGAGCTGGAACCAACCCAAATGCCCCTCAACTGACGAGTGGATGACAAAAATATGGCATATCTACACAATGGAGTATTACTCAGTGGTAAAAATAGATGAGATCATGAACTTCGCAGTTAAGTGGATGAAATTCTATGCTAAGTGAAGTAACACAGTCCCAGAAAAACAAGTGGCGAATAGTCTCCCTCATTAGTGGATGCTAACACCCAAACCCCAGATGAAAGGCAAGCTGAACAACATTATTATTATATTTCTGTTTATCTGAAAGCAACCATGTGGTTATAATGTAAATCTCTTAACGGGCTCTAGAATCAATCTACCACTTACTTTCAGACTCCGTAATTACTGTATATGAGTGGAACGTAGGGATGCATATTTTAGAGTAATATAAAATTAAAGGAGGAAAATGTGAATTCCTAAACCTAAAAGAAGACTGAGAGAAAGATGCAGCAAAGTTATGGCAGAATGCATGATCTGGGGTGGGATGGGGTGAAGGGAAAGGGGAATATGTCTAAACTGCACTGAGAAATAATGTCTGAAATACATAAAACATCAATAAAAGCATTATATATAAAGAAGCAGGTTGAGCATGGGCTGGGGAACAAGCCAGTAAACAGCATTCCTCCATGGCCTCTGCTTCAGCTCCTGCTTCCAGGTTCCTGCCCTGAGTTCCTATGTTGGGCTCCCTCAGTGATGAACTGTGACTCCAGAGATGTGAGCCAAATAAACCTTTTCCTCCCCAAGTTGGTTTTGGTCAGAATGTTTTGTCACAACAATTGAAGACAAAGTAAGACAGTAACTTGATGTACCTGAAGGCTTTTGAAAAACCAAGAATAAAATATCTATTATTAAAGCCCTTTATATCTCTGGTATTATTTTCTACTGAGTCATTTATATTCTATGTATGGCAAAAATTATATATTTTTCTATGTCATTAAAATTTATGTAAGATGTGTGACATCATGCACAAGTTCCACATAAGCTCAAGCCAGACAAAAATCCCAGCATAGATACAGGAAAGTGGGCAAGAAAATCCCAATCATATCTGAGGAACTATTTATTGACAATCAACAACTGCTAGGATGGAAAGAGTCAGTCTCTTTAGGAGTGTGACTCTTGGTAGGTTGACCAGGGGAGGAGATATAAATGAGATCAAATATATTATATAAAATTCACACAAATTGCATAGTATGAGTCTGGTGGGTATATACCCAGGAGTGGCATGACTTGGTCAGGTGGCAGGCTCATTTCGAGTTTTTTAAGTGTTCTCCACACTGGTTTCCACAGTGGTTGTATGAGTTTAAAAACTTTGGAAGAACTGAGAGAAAGATGCACGACATGTATGGCAGAAGGCATGGATAGGGGTAGGGTGGGGAGCAGGGAGAGAGAGGGGACTGTGCTAAATTGGACTGAAAGATAGTATTTGAAACACATAAATCATTAGTAAAAGCATTTTTAAAAATTCTCAAAATTCAGCAAAATATTTAATTTAAAAATATATGTAGGGTATGCAAAAGTATTTATATGCATTCTCCTTTTATTCCTTTTATTTTGTGTGTATGAAGGTATTGCCTCCATGTATGCAAATCCTGTAGAGGCCAAAAGAATGCACTGGATCCCCTGGAACAGGAGTTATAAATGGCTGTTCGTTGCCATGTGTGCGATGGGGATTGAACACTGGCCGACTGGATGAAGAGCAAGTGCTCCTCACCATCTCTCCAGCCCCCCTGCATTCTCTTTTGTTTGCCATAAAAATATTCCATTTTATCCTCAAGATCTCTTTATATAATTTCCAGTGAGACATATTTTCTGTGAGTTTGAGATGAAGAAAAAAATGTCTGCACCAAGAAACATAATTTTCCTCCTGTTATCTTACAAGGTTTGAGTCACTTTTTATGTTTCTCTTTTTCAGTATTTCTGGGGGGAAATGCAAGGCTAAATATTATGGTCCGAGACAAAGCTGTGTTGCTTCACTTCTGTTTGTAATACTGGCTTTTATCACTTTTCCCCACATGATTTCTCCTTTGTCCTTCTTACCTCAATTTTTTACACTTTATTTTGTTTGTAAATAAGTAAATAAATAAATAGCAGGTTGGTTTCTAATGATGTAAACAGTATAGTAGAATGCTATTAATTATAATGAAGGAGAATATAAAGGATGCATTAAAAATTGAGCTCTGAGGGTGTGACAGGCTAGATTTAGAATTCTTATAACCTACATAAAAGCAAATTTTTCTGTCTCAAAAATATTTCAAGGTAAGAATTTTGTGTGCCTCATTAGACATTATAGTATGGGTGAATAAGGAGTCACAATCTTATTTAGATATAAAAATCTCACAAGTGTTGGAAATTGATAAATTTTATGTGATATACTAGTGTTGGCCTTAAAAAATCACAAATTAGCACAGCGAATGTTCTCAGATGTATGCTAATGCTAAACTTTGATCTTTGCCTGTAACAGTTCAACCTGGAAGATGATTCACTCTAGTGATAATCATTTTAATGTTGCTTACTATGCAGCTATAATTTATAGACAGTGAACATCATTATAATGGAATAATTCACTCTTGTAAAGCATAGACATGCAAGAAAGTGCTGATAGCTTTCAAGCTCTCCCCAAACAAAATAACACAGACTGTGAGTCATCACAATGGAAATTTATGTCCCCTCACATCTAGAAGTTAGACGTGCAGGATGAAGGTGTTGGAAGGTTTGCTTTCTCCTGAGACTGCTATTCTGCTGTGTTGATGGCATCTTTGCTGATCCTCACATGGCTTTCCTTCCATGTGCATATGGACAACTAGTAGCTTTCTTTTTCATAACGGTATGATTCTAGTGCGTTTAATTCCACTCTAATAACCTCATTCTTATCAGCCACTTGTTTAAAGTCCTCTATATACATAACTACATGTTAGAGTACCAGGGGTTGGGAGATAACAGAAATGTCCAGATGACACAGCTCAGCAGATAAGGCTTTTGTCACATGTCTTCAACCCAATTCTCTCTTTTTCTTTTCTCCTTAGATGGTTTCAATACCTAGTAAATGCTTTATGTTTTATGAAATTGTATTTTGAAATCTAAAGAAGCTTAGATAATATGCAGCCACCCATTTAAGTTTTTAATCCCCCCCCCCCCGCCTTCCATTCGAGTTCATTCAGTTCACAAGTTTTGGTGTCTGACATCAACCCTACACTATACTTTCTTATTTATGAGTAGCCTATGGATTGAACCTTAGGGCATGACCATGTTAGGCAAACTCTTTACCAATGAGCTACATCCCCAGCCCTTTCCCTTCCATATCTATAGAAAAGAGATAAACTAATGGCTGGAATTTAAATTTTAGATTATAATCACACTCCTTCAATCTTTTTCACTTTATAAAATAATTCACGATAAAAAACCCTACAAAAGACAGAAAATATGTAACCTGGAGATTGTTAATTTATTTTTCTTTTTGTCAATAGACTTTATAGGTACAATAAAATATTTACCTCATAGGTTTGGTCTGAAGAGCAGCTCAGATATTCTGTATGGCTGTCCATGCCCTCATTTCTCTCTTTATACCCTGCCACTTTTCACGAATCTAGACACAATCTATTCTCAGGAGCTCCAAACGCTTTTTCTCAAGATATTTGTGGAGAAAATGTCTTACTTCATTGTGCTGTTCTGGTGATTCTTTATTCCTTTCAAGGTTAAAAGAATTGTTTGTTGCTGAATTAAGCATTCTAGATTTCCTGTGAATTGCCTTCTATCTTATACTGCTTTTATTTTTTATATTGCTTCCTCCACATCAGGTTATCATATGTTGGATTTTATTCAAATCAGTGAAACCTTCAGTCAGTATCCCACCCTTTAATTTGCTATTTCAAATAGTCTGTGAGTGGGAAAATTAGACCAAGCTTTATTAAATGGGGGAGATGGCATGGAGTTGTAATTATCAGGTCCCAGCCCTGCCTTTGATTGGTTCTATGCTGGTTGATATTGATGTCATTTAATCCTTTAATGGCCTAAGGAATAGATGCTGTGATTACTGTCATTTTGAAGGCCTCAATATTATTGCAACATATTGATATACTTATGACTTTGTCCTATAGCACTTTACTCAAATATCAGAACTATCATCATCATTATTAAGTAAATCCCATAACTATGCCAAATCACATGCAGTAAAGTTTATGAAGTAAAATAATTACTTAAGGAAAGGGTGCCCAACAATAATCATTGAGAGCTTCTCATCCCAATTGAAAAATTATGCATGCCAGTCTCTTTATATGACTCTGCACTTACCTAAGTCACTGCATTAAACAAGTGGTACCTCATTAAATATAAAAACATATGAACAGCAAAATTAACAACCAAAGTGAAGAGGAAACCCACTGAGTGGGAGAGAATCTTTACCTACTACACATCCAACAGAGGAATAATATCCAGAATATGCAAGGAACTAAAAAACAAAGAAATAAGAAAATAAACCAGCCAATAAAAAGATGGGCTCTACTGCAACTCCTGCTTGCTTTTCTCAATAGGGAAGAGCTGGAAGCAACCCAAATGCCCCTCAACTGATGATTGGATAACAAAAATGTGGTGCATCTACACGATGGAGTTCTATGCAGTGGCAAAGAAAGATGACATCATGAACTTTGCAGGTAAATGGATGGAATTCAAAGCTATTATGCTAAGTGAAGTAAAAGAGCCCCTCCCCCCCAAATGGGAAAAGGTTTACCTCATTTGTGGATGCTAGTACCAAATCCCCCAATTGGAAGGCAAGCTGAGCAAAGTTATTGTTATGTTTCTTTCTATCTGAAAGCAACTGTGATGTTATAATATGAATTTTTTAATGAGCTGTAGAATTAACTTACCACTTACTTTCAGACATGGTAATTAATGTATATGGGCAGAAGGTATATATTCATATTTTAGAATAATATAAAATTAAAGGGAAAAGGTGAACTCCTAAACATATATCAAAGTTAATATACAGTTTATTCCTGGAGGACATAATTCTGGTACATATATGTTTATATAGGCATATTTTGGAGCAATACACTTGAGAGGGAACCACAACAACATAAGGACTAAGGACTGGGTCAAAGAACTCACTGCCCCAAACACTAAACCTTTGCAGAGAAAAACTTTAAAAAGACTGAGAGAAAGATGCAAGACAGTTATGATAGAATGCATGATCTGGGGTTGGGTGGGGGGAAGGGAAAAGGGAATATGTTTAAACTGAACTGAAAAATGATGTCTGAAGTACACAAAACATCAATAAAAGTATTACATTAAAAAAAGATGGGCTCTAGACTTGAACAGAGAATTCTCAGATGAAGAAATAAAAGTGGTTAAGAAACAATTTAAAAGTGCTCATCCTTAGTAATTAGAGACTTACTGGCTAAGATCAAGAGGATGAAAGACACCAAATGCCAGTGAGGATGTGAGGAATGGGGAACACTTATCACTGCTGCTGGGAATGCAATCTGTGCAACCCCTATGGAAAGCAGTGTGGAGAACTCTCGAAAAACTAAAAATGAATCTACCATATAATCCAGTTATACCATTCCTTGGAATGTCCCCAAAGGGCTAATCCTAATGTAGAGATACCTGGACATCCATATTTGTTAATTTTCACAGTAGCCAAGAAGTAGAAACAACTTAAGTGTCCCTCAGCTGATGGAATGGATAATGAAAATGTGCTACATTAACACAAGGAAGTTCTACTAAGCAGTAAGAAAAGATCAAATTACAAAATTTGCAGGTAAATGGATGGAACTAGAAGCAATTGTATTAAGTGAAATAACAGAGCATCAGAAAAGCAAGCAACATATATTCTACCTCATTTCTGGATCATAAAACTAACCAATACCTTACATGTGAGTATATAACCTGACATTTCATCAGGAACCAGGAAAATGGGAGAGAAACACAGAAATAAAGGGAAAGAAAGCATGAAAGACTGAGATAGTCGGGAACAGATGTTACCAAGGGGAAAATGAGGAAAATGGGGATATTCAACAGGAAAGAAGGAGGGACACACAAGGAACCATGGTAAAGGGAAGGACTAATTCAAGAGAATAGGAAACAGACATTATCAAGGGGAAATGGAGCACTTAAACTAGACAGGAAAGAGGGAAATTAGACACATGGAGAGGAGAAATAAACAAAGCTTACATATTGTAAAAAGCCAGAGGGAAATGTATACATATACAATATCTGAAAAAATACACATACAACATCTGAACATGGGTGCATATGTATACCTGAAGGTTATATTACAAGAAACACAGTGCAGAAACTTCCCTTCAAGTTGTTGGCCAGGGTAGTCCAAGAGACTCCCAAAATAACATGGGTTCGTACCAAGAGTCCTCAGTTAATTCCCATAACTTGAAGGTAAGACTTCACTGCTGAAGACAGCACATACTTCATACAAAAGACTTGGAACAATGGAGCTTGAGCTGACTTGGAAGCCTTTTCCCTGAAGGAAGCTGTCATCGTTCTAGAGGATACTATGCAATTTGTTAATCAAGAAAACCAATCAATGGTCCAACCCATCTGTAAAGCATAGTAACTACAAAGACTGGTATAGAAAACTAACAGTCTGCAGATTGGTTTTGTACGAAGGATGCTTGTACTCATGGATTATCACTTATAGCTAAAAAATGAAAAAAAAAAACCTGAAAGATACAGGACAGTTATGGCAGAATACATGATCTGGGATGGAGTGGGGGTGGGGGGGAAGGGAAAGGGAAATATGCCTGATCTGAATTGGAAAATGATGTATGAAATGCACAAAGCATCAATAAAAATTAAATTAAAAAAAAAAAGAAAACTATCTCTATTGGTGCAGTAGTGACATTTTTATCTTGGGGGTAATCAAAAGCTATTTGACTAGACTTAAAACCCTCTCAATGGGAGGGAAATCATAGGTGGGACTATAAACAGAGCCAAATACTTATGGCTGGAGAGATCATATTCAGTAGAGAAAACCCTACCTGTCATATCTCAATAGTCAAATTTTTTAGGATCATTAATATTTACAGATAAGTATACCATATACCACTCATCAAAGAAGCTTCTTTTTGAAACGGATGGAGACCATTACAGAGACCATTCCACAACTGGTCACACATGTTCTTTAACACATATCTGACAGATGCCTAGCCCTAAGTGACACATCTAAGTGGAACCTCTACAACTATGGATTATGAAACATAGCAGAACATGCGGTAGAGAGAATAATAGTATACCCCTCAATGCTCACCAGCAAAGCTTTCTCATACAACAGAGCGCAATGCACACAGAAGGACATAACTGGCCAAGGTGTAGAGAATAAGAGACTGAAGAATGTGTGGCCCTGGACAGGACTCCTACATTAAACCCCATGTACCTATGACTCAGGGACCACTGTGCAAGAAGTGGTGGAACAACTGTAAGAGCTAGGGTTAGTGGAAGAACATGAGGAAACAGGACTTCAGACCTCTGGGTACCTGCTCATATGAACTCGCAACAATGGTGACGGCATGCACAAGACCCATACTGAATCAATCAGACAAAAACCCAGCATAGAACCCAGAAAATGTACAGCAGGCCCCAACCTTAGCTAAGGGAGTATTGGCAACCTTATTTCAGGGTGAGCTATGGTGGGTGTGGTTTAATATAGGTGCCCTAACTAGCGACATACACTCTGCAGTCTCATATTTGCTAAAACTTAGCCAGTCATGGCCTTATGTGTACATTGTTCTCTATTTTATGAAGAGACTTCACTGGTAAGAGGTGAGGGATGCACTAATATTCTCTACTTCATGTTACACTATGTTTCATGAGCCTTGGGAGTAGAACTTCCACTGTGGATGTATCACTTTTAGAGCTAGGCATCTCTCAGGATATATTCTCTACGTGTGACCAGTTGTGGAACTCCATAATAGCTTCCATCTGTTGTAAAAAGAAGCTTCTTTTTAGTGGTGTATTGTAATCTTGTCTGTAAATATAAGGATCTATATATAGCATAGGAAAGAAATTTCATTTGTCTAGAGATATGCCGGAGATAGGGTTTATCCTAGGATCTATGCTCCTCCAGCTATGCTGATTTAGCTACATGTACAGTGCCACCTCTGAGATCCCTCCCATTGAGAAGGCTTTAAGTCCAGTTAAATAGCTGTTAATTATTCCCTTGATAACAGTGCCACCACTGCACCTACAGAGTTAATATGCTCTTCCAGTCATTGTGGTTATTAGGCTTTCGAGCTGGGTTGGACTGGGAGTCTCTTGAACTACCCTGACCAATAAACAACTCGAAGGGAGGTTTCTCCTGTCTGGCTCTGGTTTCTTGTTCTTCAGGTATACACATGCACTAGTGTTCAGATATTATATACATATTTTTTCAGAGGGTTTTTGAGTTGATACATTTCTTTCTGGCTTTTCACACCACCTAAGCTTTAATTATTTCCCCTCTCTTTTCTTATCTAATTTTCATCTTCTTTCCCAGTTAAAGTACCTCCATTTCCCCTCTTGATAATAACTAGCTCCTTTTATGCCTTCTCTCTTGAGTACCTTCTTCCCCTTTACCCCGCCCCCGCCATGGCTCTTTGTATGTCCTTCTCTCCTACCTTCCCACTTGAACACCCCCATTTTCCACCTTACCCTCTTGGCTCCCTCTGTTTCTTTTTTTTTTTTTTAATTTTATTTATTTATGTATGTGTATGAATGTACTTGTCTGCATGCAAGTCTGTGCACCTGTGTCGCGCAATGCCGCGGAGGTCAGAAGAGGGTCTCAGATTCCCCTGGAACTGGAGTTCTCCTGGAATTGGAGTTTCAGACGGTTCTCGGCCACCATGTGGGTGCTGGGGATCGAACCCGGGTCCTCTGTAAGAGCGGTCAGCGCTCTTAACTGCTAGGCCATCTCTCCAGCCTCCCTCTGTTTCTTACTATCCCAATGTGGCTCTTTCTGTCCCTTTAACTACATATTTTCTTTCCATTTTTGTGGCTCCTGCTGTCATCACAATATATACTGACATATAAGGGATTGGTGCTATGAGGTGCTATGATCCACAAATGAGGGAGAACGTATGTCACTTTCTCTTCAGAGTTGGTGTTATTTCACTCAGTATAACTGTTTCTACTTCCATCCATTTACCTGAAAATTTCATAATCTCCTATTTCCTTACCACTGAGTAGAACTATTGTGCAATTGTACCACATTGTCAGTTGAGGGACATTAAGTTGCTTCCATTTCTTAGCTATTGTGAAATGTGCAGCAGCAAACATAGATGTACAGGTAACTTAACAGCTGGATGCATCTTTTGGATATGTGCCAAAGAGAGGTACAACCAGATCATATGGTAGATGCATTTTTCGCTTTTTAAGGGTTCTCTACACTGCTTCCACAGTGGTTGCAAGAGTTTGCAATCTGATTAGCAGTGAATGAGCATTCCTCTTTCTCCACATCCTTGTTAGAATTTGGTGTCTTTTCTTCTTTTGATCTTAGCCAGTCTGCCTTCAATAAGATAAAATATTAAAGTGGTTTTGATTTGCATTTATTTAATTACTAAAGATGTTGAGTATTTTTAATTAAAATCATTTATTACAAAATATTTGTCAGGATTTTTTCAATATATATATTCTTATTGGTTTTTGATACAATATTTTGTTGGTGTTTTGTGTGTTTCATACATGATTTCTCAGTCCAATTTAGACCCATTCCTGTTTCCATGCCCTCACCCCCACCCCACCCCATTTTATGCATTGTGCCATACATGTCTTGCATCTTTTTCCCAGTCTTTTAAAAGATTTTTCTCTGCAGAGTTTCATTGTTTGGGCAGAGGTTAAGTCTTCTTGTCGTTGTTGTTCCCTCCCATTTGTATTGCTCCAAAATATGCATATATATATATATATATATATATATATATATATCAGATATACACCAAAATTATGACATTTGAACAAAAACTGTATGCTAATTCCAAAATATGTTTAGGAGTTCACATTTTTCCCTTTAATTTTATGAGAGGTTTGGGGGAAAAGGGAACACTCATCCACTGCTGGTAGGAATGCAAACTTGTGCAACCCCTATGAAAAGCAGTGTGAAGAACTCTCAAGAAACTGAAAGTGAGCCTACCACCTGACCCAGTCATAACACTTCTGGGTATATGCCCACAGTACTCATCCTATCACAGAGATGCATGCACATCTATGTTTATTGTAGATCTCTTCACAATAGCAAAGGGCTGGAAGCAACCCAAGTGTCCCTCAACTGATGAGTGGATAGAGAAAATGTGGTACATTTACATAATGGGATTCTATGCAGTGATAAAGAAAGATGACATCATGAACTAAATGGATGGAACTAGAAGCCATTATGCTAAGTGAAGTTACACAGTCCCAGAAAAACAAACGACGAATGGTATCCCTCACTTGTGGATGCTAGCAACAAACCCATAGTTGAAAGGGCAGCTGAGAAAAGTTAATGTTATATTTCTTTTTAACTGAAGGCGACTATCCTGTTATAATGTGAATTCCTTAACAGGCTCTAGAATTAACGGACCATTTATTTTCAGACTTTGTAATTGTGGTATATGTATGGGGGTATGTATTCATATATTAGAGTAATATAAAATTAAAGGGAAAAATGAATATTTTAAAGGTGTTTCTTAGCCATTTTTATTTCTTCATTTGAGAACTCTCTGTTCAGGTCTATAGCCATTTTTATTGGCTGGTTTATTTTATTGTGTCTTTGTGTTTTGAGTTCTTTGTATGCTCTGGATAATTATCTTCTGTTGGCTGTGTAGAAGGTGAAGTTTTTTCTCTCACTCACTTGGAAACTCATAGCTAATCAAAGTCTTAATAATAGGTGACTGTTGGTATAGAAAAGTGACCCAATGCTCAACCATAGATGAAGAAAATATTAAGCCATCTATAATCGTCCCTCTCAAGGCTCAGAGAACCTAATTATGGAAGAGGCTGTGGCAAGAATCTAAGGGCAGGCAGAAGGGGTGGAGTACTGTGAAGCTATTAACTGCAAACTGAGCTAAGCAGGAGGGAGGACCATAAGACTCAGGAAGTAAATGACATACGTGAGCATCAAGAAGTAAGCAGCACAAAGTAGCAAATATAATTTACAAGGCTCAAGAATCTCCTAAAGTTGTAATATTAACAAGGCTCTTACCTAAGGTTTTATGAGCAGTTACACTTTCTGAGAAGAGACTTTCCAGCTTACCAAGCTGCTCTTAAATTGTGCAAGGGGCCACAGAGATGCAGCTTCTGTGAGCTATCACCCATACAAGGGTGTGGATTTGTTGGTGGGTGATGATGTAGCTTCCTTTGAGTCACACATGTTCCTGTAAGTACCCCTTTATCCATATTACTGTAAATAACTGCATAGACTCTGAAGGTCACTAAGCTAGACTTGTATAGTCTTCTGATTTTTTTAATCACAAGTATTACTTTGAACCAATAACCAATCTTTGTAGTAAAAAAAAAACTCATTTGTACCAAATGTAAATAGGTAGTAAATTTGCTATCACCAATTGTTCTATATGTGTCAAACACTAAACAGATAAATTGAGCCAACAATTCTGCTACCAATTAAATATATCAAAAACTTTAATGTATCCATTAAGAGCTCATGCATAAAGTCCAAAAGCCTCAGATACATGTTTGATTTACTGCTGATGATAAAATACATTTATAAAGTAGATGAGTCAAATTCTTCTAAATATGCATTTTTAAATAGGGGGAAAAGGCAGTGAGTTTAAAATACAGTTGTGCATTACATGAATAAACCCATTTGGGTGCATACACTTTTTTTTTTTTTTAATAATTTAGACATGCCCGTGGAGAGTGCTGGTGTTTGCTTTGGTTGGGATAACCTAGTCAGGGGAAAGCAATTGTGCAGCTGCAAGGCCCCAGAGGGAGGAACAGCTGAGATCAAGCAGTGCTCTATATCCATGCTCTACATATGTACAAGGGAAAACATGCAAGTTAAGCCAAGTCTATTTATGGCACTTGATGATATTTCTCTCCATCTCCCTATTTCCAGCACCAATCCCAACTGTATTCTTTGTTTCACTGGGAAATCAGAACGTCATTCCTGTTTTGGAATTAGTAGGTATTGGGCTTAGGGACAGTGACATGGACAAGAGGAGCTTCCCATGGGACAGCAAGAGAAGCTTTCTAGAAATTCAGGAAACTCAGGACTTGTCATGCTCGGAGAGAGAAGGTCAATGAGAGACATCATCAGGTCCAGTTATAAATGGGTAGAGAAACTACTCATCGCACAGCAAAATATGCCCATGGCTCTGTCAGGTGACATTTGGTAGATGCTATAATTTTTCTCATGTATTTGTTTAAAACTCTACCCCCCCTTTCCAGCACATGAAATTGGAAAGAATGATTGATAATGTGTTTTCCATGTCTGCAACTCAATTCCCAAAAAGTTTCCCTATAAATAGAACTCGGGATTTAATGTCATTCTTTTTGCCTATGTTTCTTAGTAAAGCAGAAATTTTGCTAGGGGCACTGGGGGAAGGGAGTTTTGGATAGCACTGTGAAAACTTCAGACTGATCACTAAGCTAACTTGGAAAATGTTTGCATTTCCTTTTGTACTTCGGTTTTTGAGTCTGAAATTAAATTTGAAAGTGATGTCATTGGCTGCCCACTCATCAGATCAGGCCTCAGACTATCTGTGTGGCTTTTTCCTAAAATGAGATTTATCTTTAAAATTTCTGTCCAAATGTAAAAAAAAAAGACATTTCTGAGAAAGGTTAAAACCATAGGAAGAGACATCCTGATGGCTAAAATTAGGCTTTGCAGTATTAGTGAAGGCCAGGGCCCTCATGGAAGGTGTGGAGCCACCTTGGCTGAAAACATCCTGACCTTTTTTAAATGGTTCTTTTTTTTTTTAATTTTTTTTTATTAATTTTATTTATTTCCATATGTGTATGAATGTACTGTCTGCATGCAAGTTTGTGCACCCGTGTCGTGCAATGCCGCGGAGGTCAGAAGAGGGTCTCGGATTCCCCTGGAACTGGAGTTCTCCTGGAATCGGAGTTTCAGACGGTTCTCGGCCGCCATGTGGGTGCTGGGAATCGAACCCGGGTCCTCTGTAAGAGCGGTCGGCGCTCTTAACCGCTAGGCCATCTCTCCAGCCCCACATCCTGACCTTTTTAACACTGTTGGAATTCTAGGGAGCAGCAAGCATAATGTATCCCTCTTTCAATTACCCTTTCTCATCTTCTGTGATATTCTAATTTAATGGTTGGTAAGACCATTCTAAACATGTCAAACTTAGTTACATCCACTTTATTAGATATAGAAATAAAATAATACATAGTCCCTAGTAATGTGCTTGTGTTATGTTGGCTGAACCTGTGTGTGTGTGTGTGTGTGTGTGTGTGTGTGTGTGTGTGTGTGTGTGTTTTCCTGTCATTAGCTTCTTGGAGCCATTCCCCCTAGAGAATTATAAAACTTGAAGAAAACAAGTTCAGTTCTTTGGCACGTACTTAGGACCTCTCCTTCTCAAGGCTGTGAATCTGTAAAAGCTGGAAACCTGACTTCAAAGTGAAGCTATTACACACATGCATTTAAAAAAACACATGGTCACTCTTACTAGTGGAAACTTCTACTCAGGACTGAGGACACCCTTGATTCTACCCATGATTAAAATAAAGATGATTAAAATTATATAAATAGATTATATTAAGACAGACTATGAACATTTTTTCTATCTCATTTGTGAATACTAGCTCCAAATTTCTAGACACAAGTGTACCTCTTATCACTCATCAAAGAAGCTTCTTTTGACAGCAGATGGAGACTATTACTAAGTTCCACAACTGGTGAAACACAGAGAATAAGTGTCTATGAGATGCCCAGGCTCAAGTGATACGATCTCTTGTATCTATAACACAATCTCTATTGTAGATTGTATCTACAATACAATCTCTACACCTAAGACTCAGGGAACATAGCAGGCAGAAAAGTTATCAATGCATCTCTCTCAACTCTTACCAGGGAAGCTTCCTCATGCAACAGATGGTAATTTATCTAGAAACCCACAACTGGCCAAATTACAGACAGTAAGAGACTACAGACTGCTTATCTGTGAATAAAACACCACTATCAAACCTCTGCCACCCGAGGTTCAGGGACCACTGTGGAAAAGGGTGCAGAAAGATTTTAAGAGCTACAGATGAGCACAAGGAAATGGAGTTTTCCAGACAGACGGTCAATTATACATTTGAACTTATAACAATGATGACAGCATACCCAAGTCCCACACAAGCTCAAGCTAGACAAAGTCCCAGCACAGAAGTGGGGCAGAAGCCCCAACTTCTCTGAGGAACTATTGGCAACAAGTAATTATTGGAAGAGGGAGAATTGATTTTCTTTAAGGGTGGGACACTAGGATAAGATAATCAGGTTCTGGTAGATGGATGTACACTGAAGGACATTTGGGAACACAAATTTGACTCAGGCATTTATATGACAAACTACATGAAGTCTGGGAAGTGGGGGCTAAAAGAGGAATGCAGATACACAAGGGCATTTAACTATGCTCAAAGCATATTGTATGAAATTCATTAAATTCAACAAAAATTAAATTGACAAAAATAAGTATGACTGAAAATCAGATAAATAGATTGTATGAAAACAGATTTGGTAATACCCATTAGTGAAAAGTTTCCCCACCTTTGTCCTTAAAGATATGATATTTTTTGATAGAAAATAATTTTTATCATATTATAATGAACAGCAGAAGATAAACCATCAACGGCATATCTTTGAGAGCAGAGAATACCCCCAGGGAAGCAGCTGCCTCTAACCCTACCACTATATAAACCCTGCTGCTGCTCAGCCTGGCATCCTCATCAAAGTGGAGAACTGCAGCTTGTGAACCATGGTGGCCTCCCAGATAATCAGAATACTCCATGAGGCTACTGAGACTTTCTAATCAAATGTCCATTCACATTTCAAGTTCTAAATTGGGAATTTAGAAATTATGATTACTTTCATAGCCTCTTTACAGTAATAGAATCAATTTTGGTTTGATGATTTCTATAATTTTTTTTCAGGACAGCTTCACCTTATAGTTCAGATTTGCCAGGAATACACTGTGTAACTCAGGTTGTCTTCAAACTCAAGGCAATTTTCCTGCCTTGGCCTCCTGAATGCTGGGATTATAGGCACGAGCCACCCTCACCTGGCTTGGTTTCTTTCCTTTTTTATTTTTATTTTATTTCTTTTGGCTGACATACAAATATAAAGTTAAAGTTGTACATATTAATAGGGCCACATGATATTTCATGCATGTATACATTGTTTAAAACTTAAAACTGTGGAGCATGTCTAGGTTGCTAAACATGTATAATTCTTTGCGGTTAAAAAATCCACAGTTCTGGGCTGGAGAGATGGCCTAGTGCCTAAGAGCACCGACTGCTCTTGCAGAGGACCCGGGTTCAATACCCAGCACCCACATGGCGGCTAGAACACTCTTTGACTCCAGTTCCAGGGGAATCCGAAACCCTCTTCTGACCTCCTTGGCATTGCACAATATGGGTGCAGAGACCTACATGCAGACAGTACATTCACACACATAAAAATAAATAAAAATTTAAAAAATTCCACAGTTATAAACAAAATTACACAGTTCTTTCTTTGAGGCTTTTGAAATGCATGCAACATGTTATCTGTGGTGGTTTGAATGAGAATGTCCCCCATAGGCTTTAAGTATTCAGATATTTTGTGCCCAGTTGGTGACACTGTTCTGGAAGGTATTAGAAGGTGTGGCCATGCTGGAGGAAGTACATCATTGGGGGTGGGTTTAGTGAGCTTAACAAGCCTTGCAGTCTCCAGTCTCTCTCTCTCTCTATTGACTTCCGGTGCTCATTGAGAGATGTGAACCTCGGCTTTCTACTCCAGCCCTGGCCACCATGCCTTCCTCCACAATGGACTCTGATTCCCTGGAACCGTCAATCATAAGCTCAAATAAACTCTTTCTTTTATAAGTTCCCTTGCTCATGATGTTTTATCACAGCAACAGAAAAGTGACTAATACAATATCTATATTGATCCTACTGTAAAATCGTACACCAAAGCATTGTGCTGTATGTAACCAACTTGGTATTCATTGATCAGTTTCCTCCACACATCCCTTCTATCTCAGACTCTGATATTCATGATTCTATGCTTAGGTTTATTTTTTTTTCACTCCATACATATACCAAATTCACAAAGTCTGAAAATAAACTATAGGTTAATTCCAAAACACATTTAGGTATTCACTGTTTAAGTAACCTTGCATGCAGGTAAAAAGAAATATTATATTCCTAAATTACATAGCAAGTTGATGTATGTATTAATGTACTTAAAAAGAGGTTTATTCTTTCTCATAAATCCCTGATATGAGGAAAATAGAGACATATACTTCAAGCTATATCTATAGTGATATCAGTCAATGTGGTATTATCTTAACTACCAATTATGCACTTTGACTTACATATAAGGGTTCGGTGCTAGGATCCACAAATGAGGAATAACATTCCTTGCTGGTTTTTATGAGATTGTTTTACTTCACTTAGTGTAACAACTTCTAATTCCATCCATTTACCTGCAAATTTCATGATCTTCTCTTTTGTTACCTCTGCATAGAACTCCATTGTGTAAATGTACCACATTTTCATTATCCGCATCATGTCAGTTGAGGGACATGAGTTGCTTCCAGCTCTTTGCTATTGTGGAAAGAGCAGCAATAAACATGGTTGTGCATGCAATAAACATGTCTCTGCTATAGAATGAAGCCTTTGAGTATAAACCCAGGACTGGTATGATTGGGTCAAATGGTAGGTTCGTTTTTTTGTTTTGGGGGGAGTTCTCTACACTGCTTTTCATAGGGGTTACATGAGTTTGCAATCCCACCAGCAGTGAAGGAGTGTTCCCCTTTCTCCATATCCACCCCCAGCATTTGGTATCATTTGTTTTCTTGATCAAAGCCAGTCTTACCTGAGTAAGATGAAATCTTAAAGTAGTTTTAATTTACATTTCCTTGATTACTAATGATTTTTAACACTTTCAAAGATGTTTCTTAGCCATCCTTACTTCTCTTGAGAAGTCTGATCAGAGCTTTAGCCCACCTTTTAATTGGGTCCTTTGTTTTTTGGTCCTTTTTTTTTTTTTGAGAAATTTATATACTCTGGATATTAAGCCTCTGTCAGATGTGTCACTGGTGAAGATTTCCTCCCATTCTGTGATTTTTTTCTTTACTCTTTTGATTATTTCTTTTGCTGTACAGAAACTTTGTAGTTTAATGAGGTCCCACTTGTTGATTATTGGACTTATTTCCTGCACAACTACTGTCTGATTTAGAAAGTCTTTTTCTACATTTATATCTTGTAGGTTACTGCCAGTGTTTTCTTCTAATATTTTCAGAGTTTCAGGTTTGACATTGAGGTCTTTGCTCCATTTAGAGTTGACTTTTGTACAAGATGAAGAGTAGGAGTTTAGTTTTATTTTTCCACAGGTGGTGATTCATTTTTGCCAGCACCATTTGCTAAAGATGCTGCCTTTCTTCCATTGAGACTTCTTGGCCCCTTTGTCAAATATCAGGTGGCTGAAATTGCATGTATTCAAGTTTGGGTCTTCAATTTTGTTCTATTGATCTAGGAGTCCTGTATAATATTCTGGATCTTTTTGTTATCTGTTGTAATGTTTCCCCTTTCATCTCTAACTTTGTTGATATGGAGTTGCTCTTTCTTTCTTTTGGTTAACCGGGCTAAAGGTCTGTCTATCTTGTTTATCCTTCCGAAGAACCAGCTCTTGAACTCATTGATTCTTTGTATTGTTTCCTTTGTTTCTGTTTCATTAATTCCTGCTCAGATTTTTGTTATTTCTTCCTTTCTGCTGGATTTGGGATTCATTTGTTGTTGTCCTTCAAGTGTCTTAAGTTGTAACATTAATTCATTTACTTGTGCTCTTTCTGTTTTTTTTTTTTAATTGTTGGCACTTAGAGCTATAAATTTCCCTCTTAGAACTGCTTTTAAAGTGTCCCAGAGGTTGTGTTGTGTTGTATTGTCCTTTTATTTAGATACAGAAATACTTTTATTTCTTAATTTCTCAGTGATCCATTCAGTAATTAAGTAAAAATGCGATATAAATATATATCTCTCAATCTTCTCTATATAATAGGGGTCTTATTGGAGACGGGTCTCAGCCCGAAGCAGACTAACCCACAGGCTGTCCTGGAACTCACTGTGTAGACTAGGCTGGCCTTGAACTCACAGAGATCCACCTGCCTCTGCCTCCCAAGTGCACCACCATGCCTGGATAGAACTGTATTTTTTTAATCTCCATGAGTTCCTGTAGTTACTAGGGCTTCTTCTGGTGCTGATATTAAGCTTTATTGCATTGTGGTTTGATAGAATGCAGGGAACTATTTCAATAGTTTTGTATTTGTTGAAGTTTGTTCTGTACCCTAGTATGTAGTTGACTTTGGAGACAGTTCCATGGGGATGCTGAGTAGAAAGCATATTCTTTGGTGTTCGAGTGGAATATTTAGTAGATATCTGTTAAGCCCATTTGGTATATGGTAGTGTTCAGTCAGATGTCTCTTTATTCTTTGTCAGGTTTTCCCATCTAATGGACACAGTGGGGTAGAAGCCCCTTACTACTAGTGTGTTGGGATTAATCTGTGCCTTAAACTCATGTAGAGTTGTGTTTATGAAGTTTGGCACACCAGAGTTTGGTATGTATTAATTATTGTGATATCTTCTTGGTTAATTGTTCCTTTGATAATAATGAAGTGATCCTCTTCATCTCTTCTGATTAGTTTTAGTTTTAAGCTATTTTGACTGATATTAGAATAGCAACTCCTCCTTGCTTCTTAATGCCATATGCTTGGAATATTTTTCCACCCTTCACCTTAAGGTACTGCCTGTCCTTGAAAATGAGATGAGTTTCTTGCACTCAACAAAAAGATTTATTTTGTTTCTTAATCATTCTACTACTCTATGCCTCTTGATTGTGGAGTTCAGGCAATTGATAAAGTTATTGAGAGATGTAATTGCTTCCCGTCATTTTGGTTTCTAGTAACTTCTAAATCTAGGTTTGTGTTTCCATAGTTTTAACTTCATTAAGTACTTTCTGTTACTGCTTATGTATAGTCAATCTTTCCTTCCTTCTGCTCTTTGTATTGCTTCAAGTGTTCTCTGAAGGACATGAATTCATTCAGCCTATTTATGTCATGAAATATTTTCCTTTCTCCTTCAACTATAATAGACATTTTTTTTTTGCTGGTAAAGTATTCTGGGTTGGCATCTATAGTCATTTAGAACTGAGAATAATTTGGTCCAGGCTCTTCTGGCTTTCATTGTTTGCATTGAAAAGTGAGGTGTAATTCTGATGGGTTTTCTTTATCTGTAACATGTTTTTCTCCTCCAGTTTTCAGTATTCTCTCTTTATTTTGAACATCTGGTGTTTTTACTATGATGTGGTGTAGGGAATTTCTTTTTTGGTCCTGTCTATTTGGTGTTTTATGTGCTTCTTGTATTTATATGGGTATGTCTTTCCTTAATTTGGGGGAAATTTTCTTCTACAATCTTATTGAAGATCTGGTCAATACCATCATCCTGAGATTCTTCTCCTTCCTCTATACCTATGATGTGTAGTTTTGGTCTTTTCAAGGTGTCCTATGTTTCCTGCATATTCCTGTTTTTTTTTTCTTTGCAGGCAAATGGATGGAACTAGAAGATATTATGTTAAGTGAAGTAACACAGTCACAGAGAAGCAAACAATGAATGGTATCCCTCATTTGTGGATACTAGAACCTAATACCTAGTCATAAGGCAAACTGAGCAATGTTAATGTTATATTTATTTTCATCTGAAATAAACTGTGCTCTTATAATGTGAATCCCATAACGGGCTCTAGAATTAACCTACCACTTATTTTCAGACTTTGTAATTTTGGTATATGGGTCTGGGGTATGTATGCATATTGGAGAGTAATATAAAATTAAAAGGGAAAATGTGAATTCCAAAATATGATTTGGAATTAACATACAGTCTATTTTCAGATGACATAATTTTAGTATATGTGTGATATATGTATATATACACATATATGCATATTTTGAAGTAATACAAATTGGAAGGAATAACATCAGCAAAAGGACTAGCATGAAAAACTGACTAAAACTGTAAACTCCCCCAAACAAGTTAATCTTCTGCAAAGAAAAACTTTAAAAAGACTCAGAATAAGATAAAAGACATGTATGACAGAATGCATGAACTCAGGTTAGAAGGGGGACATGGAAATGGGAATGAGTCTAAATTGGACTGAGAAATGATGTATGAAATGCACAAAACTTCAATAAAAATATTATAAAAAATGTATAATCTTTGCTTGAGTGGTCCCATTCTTCCATGTTGTCTTCCAGTCTTCATATTCTATTTTCTGCTTCATTCATTCTGTTACTGAGGCTTTCTCCCTTCCTTTACAGATGGCTTATTAAGTGTTCCACTTAATTTTTCATTTCAGCCTGAGTTTTCTTTAGTAATTCTATATCATTTGTGAATTCATTCCAAAGTTTATTATTGTCCTCTTTTAATTTATCCCTATCTTCTTTTAGTTCTTTGATTTGTTTCTGTATTCTTTAAATTCCTTGAATTCTTTGATCATGTTTATGATAGTTCTAGAATGCATGAGCTCTGGCGGGATGGGGGAATGGGTGGGAACACGGGTCTAGATTTGTTAAAAAAATAAAAAATAAATTTATGTGGAAAAAAAAAGATAGTTCTTTTAATATCTGTGTCCTGGGTTACAGCTATAGAGTCTTCATTATAGGAGTCTTCTACAGGATTGGTAGTATTTAGTGGATATTTATTATTTGGGTTTTCATGTTACTGTTTTTTCATTGTGATTTTGGCATGTGGATTTCTTATGTTGCTTGTGAATCTGATATGAAACTCAAGTGTTTCTTTGTTGAATTTAAGCCTGACTTTGCTTGTATTCTTCAGTGCCTTCGTTGTCTTCTTATTATATATGAAAGGCTGGTTTGTCTAGGCTTCAGGTTCTCACTTCTGACTTTGTACTATACAGATCAGCTAGTTCTCATCCAGCTAGGAAGATGTGCTTCCAGATGCCCAAGACAGATAACAATCAGGCAGGCTTGAATTCCCACACCATGTGGGGTCTGCCTATTGGCTCTCCCAAAGCTAGTTGCAAACATATGTATTTGGGTCCAGGGGTAGTGATGTCTAGCCTAGCGCTGAGGGAGGTGCCCCAGGTTTTCCTTAGCTAGTGGGTAGGGAGACTGGGATATCGCTGCTGTAGCACAGTTGGGGACTCTCACCAAAGAGTGGAGGTCAACCTCATATTCTCAGTGGGAGAGATGAACTCACAGAACTGCTGTCTCATGAGGGGTTCACCTCTACCAGCTCTTCAGGGCTGGTTGCTAATGTCTGAATCTGGGTCCAGGGGTAGGAATGCCTAGCCTGTAGCTGAGGGAGGGGCCCGAGGTGTTCCCTACCTAGTGGGTAGGGTGTCTGGAATACAGCTGCTGTCTCACAGTTGGGGACTCTCTTCAATGAGTGGAGGTTAACCTCATACACTCACTGGGTTTGCAAATATCTTTATCTGGTTCTAGGATCAGGGAAGCCTGAGCCAAGGGAGGGGCTCCAGGTGTTCCCTAGCTAGTGGGTAGGGAGTCTAGAATGTTGCTGCCTCCTCTGCCTTCTGCTCACATGGGTCACCACTGCCTGCCTCTCTGGAAATGCAGGTAATGAAATATCCACTTTTCTTGAGAAGTCTCCCCCAAATCCTGCTGTTTCAAGATATAACTTACCACTCAGTAACTGTGTTAGTCAATTTATATTAATAATATAAATATTTTTCCTTTTACTGTGTACCAACTCTTTTATAGACCTTCATGACATAGAATATTTTTTTTTTTGGTAAATACAATTTTATGCACAGGCTTGTACAACTAAAATAATAAGTTACATTTGTTTATTTTTTAAAATGCTACTTTGTGCATACTTTTGAATAGATGTGTTGATGGTTTGCATGAGAATGTCCCATATAGGCTTCAAATATTTGGTCATTTTGTCCTCGGTTGGTGGTGCTGTTTTGTAAGGCCTTAGGAGGTATGGCCATGCTGGAGGAAGCAAATCACTGGGGGGTTGGTTTAGAGAGTTCTTAAATCTTGCCAGATCTCCAGTTGCTCTCTGGTTTCCTGGGCCTGCTTGAAGATGAGAACCTCTGTTTTCTGCTTCTGCTCTTCTACAGCCACCTCGTGCCCCCTCACCACCTCAGACTCTAAAATTCCCCTGGAACCATAAGCTCAAATAAGCTCTTCTTTTTTTAAGTTCCCTTGGTCTCAAACATGTGTCTATGCTAAAGTAACCTACCATAACTATTAGTGCTGCTTAAATACCTATATATCTAATTGCTTGTTCTTCATTAGTAGGATCGAAAGGTTATTCCTGGACAAACTGTCAGCCCATGAAAGGAAACAGCCAGAATTGACCAGAGTCCAAGTCAACAGCTCCAGAGAGACATAGAATATTTTTAACAAAACAAATGAGGAATTCTTTAATGGAAGCCATGACGGTTAGTTTTTAATTGTTAACCTGCCACAATCGCCAATTAGCTGAGACTAGAGCAGCCTCAGTTAAAGAATTATCTAGATCAGGACAGCCTTTGGGCATGTCTGTGAAGGATTATGTTTATTGTTAATTGATGGAGACAGATCCAGCCTATTGTGAAAGGCATCATTCCCTAGTCAGGACATCCTGAACTGTAGAAAATAGGAGAAAGCTTGGTGAAAGTCATTGGACAGAATGGGTACATGTGTTTCATTCTGCTTTTACCTGTGGATGTGATGAAAATTCTTGACTTCTCCAAAATGATGGACTGTAACCTTGAATTGTAAGTGAAATAAATTCTTTCTCTTGTGTTTCTTTTGTTCATAACATCTTTATCACTGGAACAGAAATGAAACTAGGGCAGAAATCTTATATCCCTACCCATTCCTGCCCCCTAAGAAAACAAAACAAACGGAAGTGGACACTTGTATTTCAGTAAGACTGGAGACACTGGCAACCAGTACTACTCTGTAAGTGGAAAGGTTGCCAAATACAAAGATCAAACACAGACAAGGGAAGATGCTGGGAAATCATGGCTAAAACGAGAATTTCAAGCAATGGGGCTCAACACAATTGTTGAAAGGAGTTTGTGAGAATTTAACTAAGTGGTTAGTTTTACAGACAATAGGAACAGGGAATGTTAGCATGCTGGGCTTTCTGAAATGAAACAGAGGAGCTTTAGTTATTCATTCCTCTGAAAGATGTCTGGTCTAAAATGGATCACAGGGAAGACTCAGATGGTTAAATCAAAGGTTCGATGAATATCCAGCAAAGCAAAATGGACAGCCACAAAATATGTGCTACAAATATTGAGACAAGCGCACACCAAGTGGGAAGAATTTTATTTTTTCACATAAGTAGACCTAGATAAAAACAAAGAAGCTTCCAATAGTGTGCAAACATGACTTGAGAGAGAAAACTAAAAGATGAGGTTCAGGTCTTTACTGTGGTTAGCAGAGTCCATGAGGAAGGAGCACATAAGCTACGAATGTGCCTACAAAGCAACACCTGTGCTTTCTTGATTTATCTATTTGTTGGGTGGGATGAAAAGGAAGTCTGAAGAGTTGTGAGCAGTTGTCATCCTATGAGTTTGGAGTTTCCTCTAAAGGCCTGTGTGTTAAAGGCTGCATTGTCGGTGTGGTGTTGGTAGACATCTCAGAGGCAGGAGCCATTGGGAAGCCCTATGTCAGCAGGGATGTACTCTTGGAAAGGATTGTGAGATCAAACTCTTCCCCTTTTTCTCCTTTGTTCCAGCCCTGGGCATCTTCCACTTCACACGCTTGCCACAGATCAAAAAGCACTGGACTAAATGAAGATGTTCTAAAACCTTTAACAGTGTACATCAGAATAAAACTTTCCTCTTTTTAGATTGGTTGTTACAGGTACTTTGCTACAGTAATGGAAAGATGATGACAAAGACAGTAAAGATAAATAAGTCAGATTTTTATTTTTACTACAAAGGGCATTCTACAGAAGTAATTAATATAAAACCAAAAGCATTGGTTGTGATTGCCATTTGCTAAGGCATATGTATACCAAAGTATTAACAAGTAAATTTTAAAGGAAACTAGCATACCAACCCTGCAAAAATCAAATCATCAGTTTTCAAGGGCTCAGTGCAGGGTAAATCTGAAAATTTTAATTTTTCTAGAATCAGTGCTTTCTGGCATGCTATGTCAAATTTTCTTTTCAGTTCTTTAGGGACAACTAGGTAAGATTTCATTTATTTCAAGATACTTACAGTTATCAACTATAGTTCAATAATAATATTTAAACCACACACTCTAATTAAAGCCCTCCCTACTACCTACCCCATGTCGACTTGACTTGGAATGAGCAGAAGAACAGTTCAAGGACACTGCTATATCCCTGCTTGCTTCCCTGTCCCTCTAAGTACTCCAACAGAATAAACAGAAGGGAAAATGGCAAAGATACATAGTCTTCATTGGGTCACTGGTGAAATCCTTATTTCTTGCTGTGGGTCTTCTACTGACAATACTGAATGGTAATAGATTAACATTTTTTTTGTCACTGGATCCCGAGTGCTAGCCAAACACTCATACATGAAGCCCAGGAAGAGTCTGCTTTATGCTCTAACCTGACATTGGCTGGATTTCTACCACAGTCTCTAGAGTGTGCTTCACATATACCTGCAGGTAGGATCCCAGACAAAGGAAATGGCTGTCTTAGAGAGCTGATACTAGCCCAGCAGCTCATTTTGAGCTTCCTCATTTTCTTCCAATCCATATATCCCAATTTAAACAGAAAAGAGTTAGCAACACTTCCATTGTCAGATCTCTTCTCATAGGCACTCCATATCTAGATATTATTTCCTTCCACTGTTTCTGTAAAATTTGGCTTTAGGGAGGAGAGGGGTATAGAGACTGGCCTACCACCAATATAACATGGATACCCTCTACAGTGATTTTGTATTCAATTCTAGCTTTTCCACACTCCTTTAGCTACAGGGAGTTTTCAAAGCCATAAACTATGTGTAGTTAAAAAAAACAGAGAGGCAAATAATGTAAAAGATGCTATGTATGTCTTACCTGCTTCATTGCAAAGAATCAGTGGACAAAGGGCAGGTCAAGTTCTTTTACATGTTGAGGTACAGTCTGGCATGGTGTTGCATGCCTTCAGTCCCAACACTCAGGAACCAGAGGCAGGCCTATCTCTGTGAGATGGAGGCCAGCCTGGTCTCCATAGCAAGTTCCAGGCCAGCTCTCCATAGGAAGTTCCAGACCAGCTGGGGCTATAGGGAGATCCTGTCTCAAAAAAGACCCCCCCCCAAAAAAAAGTAGAGATGTGAGGGGACATTAGTAAATACCAAGAAAAGAAGGGGAAAGTAAAATCAATAAAAATGTGCTATTTCAGGAGCCTGGAGAAAAGTCTCATTGGTCCTCTTACACAGGACCAGGGTTAGGTTTCCAGCATCCACATGGCAGCTAACAGCCAACCATAACAACAGTTTCAGGAGATCCCATATCCTCTTTGGGTGTCCATGCATAGCACTCACATGGTTCACTTACATATATTCAGGCCAAACACTCATGTACATAACAATTAATTTTCTTTCGGTCTTTTCGAGATAGGGTCTCCCTGTAACCCCAGCTGGCCTGGAACTCACTCTGTAGATCAAGCTGGCCATGAACTCACAGAGATCCATCTGCCTCTGCCTCCTGAATGAGAAGATTAAAGGCATGGCAAAAAAAAAAAATATATAGCATGGCCATTAAAGGCTAAGGCTAACAACCAAAACATAAAAATAAAAAATTTTAATGCGACTATTTCAGGAGGTGAAAGAAACCATACCATTCAACAAAAATTGGAACAAAAAGTAAACATTAAAAAGTGGAAATTTAATATCTAAAAGTAAAACAAACATATTGAGTTAATAATATAAATGGGATAAAACACTTCCTTTGGATTAACAGAGCTCAAACAAAATATTATATGCTTAAACTAGACTTAAAAAAAGTAATTCCTGGGGCTGGAGAGATGGCTCAGCGGTTAAGAGCACAGACTGCTCTTGCAGAGGACCTGGGTTTGATTCCCAGCATCCATATGGTGGCTAAAAACTGTCTTTAACTCCAGTTCCAGGGGAATCCTATGCCCTCTTCTGACCTCTGCAGCATTGCAGGACACGGTTGCACCAACCTACATGCAGACAGTACACTCATACACATAAAAAACAAAAACAAACAAACAAAAAACCCCTTTAAAACAAAGTAATTCCAATCCATGAGCATGGGAGGTCTTTCCATCTTTTGACGTCATTTTCAATCTCCTTCAGGGGTTTAAAATTTTTGTTGTAGAGATCTTTGGTATCTTTGGTTAGGTTTGTTCCCAGGTATCTTATTATTTTTGAGGCTATTGTGAGTGGGAAGGTCTTCTTATATTCCTTCCCCACTTGTTTATTGTTGGTGTATAGAAAGGCTACTGATTTTTCCAAGTTAATCCTGCTGCTTTACTAAAACTCTTAATTGTTTCTAGAAGTTTTCTGGTGGAGTTTTTAGCATCCCATAGGCAAACTATCATATTGTCTGCAAAAAGAGATAGCTTAACTTCTTCTTTTCCAATTAGTACTCCTTTAATTTCCTTTGCTTGTCTTATTGCCCTAGCAAGTGTTTCGAGCATTATGTTGATGAGAAGTGGTGATAGGAGGCAGCCTTGCCCAGTTCCCAACTTTAAGGGAAATGTTTCCAATTTTTCTCCATTTAGGATGATGCTGGCAGTGGGTTTGCTGTATAAGGCTTTGATCATGTTAAGGAATGCTCCTTTCAGTCCTATTCCCTCTAGGACTTTAAACATGAAGGATGCTGGATCTTGTCAAAGGTTTTTTTCTGCATCCATTGAGATGATTGTGTGGTTTTTGTCTTTCAGTCCATTTATGTGTTTTATGGTACTTATTGATTTACGTATGTTGAACCATCTCTGCATCTCTGGTATGAATCCAACTTGCTCATGATGGATGATCTTTTTTATGTAGATCTGTATGCAATTTGCAAGTATTTTGTTGAGAAATTTTGTATCTATGTTCATTAGTGAGATGGGTCCATAGCTTTCTTTTTTGCTTGCATCTTTGCCTGGCTTTGGTATGAAAGTGATGCTGGCTTCATAGAAGGAGTTTGGGAGAATTCCCTCTGTTTGCATCCTTCTAAAAAGTTTGAGTAGCAATGGTTGTAGGACCTTTTTAAATGTTTTATAGCATTCTGCAGTGAAACCATCTGGACTGGGGCTTTTTTTAGTTGGGAGGTTTTTAATTGTATCTTCAATTTCCTCAAATATTATGGGTCTGTTTAAATTGTTCATCTCTTCTTGGTTCAGTTTTGTTGGTTCCCAGGCTTTCAGATATTCATCCATTTCTCTTAGGTTTTCAAATTTAGTGGAATATAGATTTTTGATGTATTCCCATGATTGACTGGATCTTTTCTTTGTCTGTTGTGATGTTTCCCCTATCATCACAAATACTATTGATTTGGAGTTGCTCTATCTTTTTTTTTTTGGTTAACTGAGCTAGAGGTCTGTCTATTTTGTTTATTTTTTCAAAGAACCAGCTTTTGGATTCGTTGATTTTACGTATTGTTTTCTTTGTTTCTATTTCATTGATTTCTGCTCTAATTTTTGTTATTTCTTCCTGTCTGTTGGGTTTAGGGTTCATTTGTTATTGTCTCCCAAGTGTTTTTAGCTGCAGTGTTAGATCATTTATTTGTTTCCTTTCTGCTTTTTGATGGGGGCACTTAGGGCTATAAATTTCCCTCTCAAGACTGCTTTTAAAGTATCCCACAGGTTTTGTTGTGTTGTGTTGTGTTGTCTTTTTCGTTCAGTTCCATGGATACTTTTATTTCATTCTTATTTCTTCCCTGACCCATTCATTATTCAGGATTGTAATTAATACAGTAAAATGTCCATTTTACCTAAATTGATATATAGATTCAATGAGCTTCTTCACAGACTTGAAAAAAATCCTTAAATTCATATGGAAAAACAAAAGACCCCAAATAGCTAAAGCAACTCTGAGTGAAAAATGCAACACAGGGGGGATTGCCCTTCCAGACTTCAAACTATGCTACAGGGCCATAGTCATAAAGACAGCTCGGTACTGGCACAAAAACAGATCTTTTGACCAATGGAACAAAATTGAAGATCCAGACTTGAGCTCATACAATTTCAGCAACCTCATATTTGACAAAGGGGCAAAAACCCTTCAGAAAATGGTGCTGGCAAAATTGGATCATCATCTGTAGAAGAACAAAATCAAACCCCTACCTCTGGATCAAAGATCTCAACGTGAAGCCTGAAACCCTGAAGGTGATGGAACAAAAAGTTGGCAACAACCTACAAGACATAGGCGTAGGAAAAGACTTTGTAAATCAGACAGCAGCTACACAGGAAGTAAGGTCAACTGTCGATATATGGGACCTCATACAACTCAAAAGCTTCTGTACAGCTAAAGAAACAATCTGGGAGGTGAAGAGAAAACCCACAGAGTGGGAGGAAATCTTTACCAGTGATACTTCTGAGAGAGATTAACATCAAGAATAATATCAAGAATAAATAAACTAATCAAAAAACAAGGAAGTAAGAAGAGGACCTACTGAAAAGATGTTGTAAAGAGCTAATGGAGACTTCACCAGTAAGGAAGTAAAGATGGCTGAGAAGCATCCTGAAAAGTGTTCAACGTCATTAATAATAAAGGAAATGCAAATCAAATCCACTCTCAGATATCATCTCACTCCAATAGGACTAGCTAAGATCAATAAAACAAAAGACAACAGATGTTTGAGAGGTTGTAGGGAAAGGGGAACACTCATCCACTGCTGGTGGGAGTGTAAACTTGTACAACCACTATGGAAAGCAGTGTGGAGAACCCTTAAAAGACTCAGAATGAGCTTACCATCTGACCCAATCATACCACTTATGGGTATATACCCCAAAGACTCATCCTACTGCAAAGATACATGCATATCCATGTTTATTGCAGCTCTCTTCACAATAGTGAAGAGCTGGAACCAACCCAAATGCCCCTCAACAGAGGAGTGGATGACAAAAATGTGGTACATCTACATAATGGAGTACTATTCAGTGGTAAAGAAAGATGGCATTATGAACTTTGCAGGTAAATGGATGGAGCTCAAAGCCATTATGCTATGTGAAGTAACACAGTCCCAGAAAGACAAATGGAGAATGGTTTCCCTCATTTGTGGATGCTAACACCAAATTCCCCAAACTAAAGGCAAGTTGAATGACAATATTGTTATATTGCTGTTTATCTGAAAGCACCTATGTTTTTATAATATGAATCTCTCAACCGGCTCTAGAATCCACCCACCAATTATTCTCAGACTCCGTAATTACTGTATATGGGTGAGGAGTATGTATCCATATTTTAGAGTAATATAAAATTAATGGAGGAAAATGTGAATTCCTAAGCATAAAAAAAAAAAAAGACTTAGAGAAAGATGCAGGACAGTTATGGCAGAATGCATGATCTGCGGTGGGGTGGGGTGGGATTGGGTGGGGGTAAGGGAAAGGGGAATATGCCTGAACTAACTGAAAAATGATGTATGAAATACACAAAACATCAATGAAAATGGAGATAAAAAGTAATTCCAACAATTTTATTTGACAAGCTTGACCAGCTTATATCATAATAAGGAATCTAATCCTTAATGAAAATCAAATAAAAAAGTTTTCTGTTTTAGCAGAATTAAATACAGCCACAATTATAGGAATACAATATAAACATATTAGTGTAAGTATAATCATTTCTTTCAACCCATAAAAGTTCAAGTGAGCAAATATAAATGAAAGATCAGAGGTTTGAAGAAGAATCAATATATTTTGAAAACTAAATATTTAACTCAGATAAAAATCGATGTATTCCAATAACAATCCAATTCTACCTTAAAAATAGAAACACTTTTTTTCTCAAGTGTTTGTAGGCATAGACAGCAATGATTCATTTATTTGTTACAAACTGAACATTACTAAGTCTCAAAATTCTGTGATAACAAAACAGAAAGGCCTTACAGCACTGAATGTAAAAGCACAGTTAGCAAGTAGTGAAAATAAAAATGTTCCACGTCCAAGATTTGAAATTAATAATAATTAAATAATCAATGTCAGCTTGGAGTAGCGGCCATACTCCAGAGACAGAGGCCAGTGGATCTCTGTGAAAATTGGGGCTAGCCAGGGCTACATTGTAAGAGCCTCTCTCAAGAAACAAAGGGCTAGAGAGATGGCCTAGCAGTTAAGAGCACCGACTGCTCTTGCAGAGGACCTGGGTTCGATTCCCAGCACCCACATGGCAGCTGAGAACTGTCTTTAACTGCAGTTCCAGAGTAATCCGACAACCCCTCTTCTGACCTCTGCGGCATTGCATGACACAGGTGCACAAACCTATATGCAGATAGTACATTCATACACATAAAAAATAAATAAAATTTAAAAATTAAAGAAACAAAAACCAAAATAGAAAGAAAAGTAGGGAAGTATCATCTTGAATACACATATTAATTTAATTCACCAGAAAGATTAATTATTGACTGAATATGTAAGGAAAATTCACAGGAAAAGCATTTTAAGAAGCTAAAAATTTATTTATTTATTTATTTATTTTTAATTTTTAAAAATTTTATTTTTATTTATGTGTATAAATGTACTGTCTGCATGTAGGTTTGTGCACCCGTGTCGTGCAATGCCGCGGAGGTCAGAAGAGGGTGTCGGACTCCCCTGGAACTGGAGTTAAAGATGGTTCTTAGCTGCCATGTGGGTGCTGGGGATTGAACCCAGGTCCTCTGCAAGAGCAGTCGGTGCTCTTAAGCTAGGCCATCTCTCCAGCCCCAAGAAGCTAAAAATTTATAAGGAAATGCAATAAAACAGAAATTTATTAATTTTTCAAATAGAAAAAACCGATAGTACTAAATAAATTCAGAGATGGATATTAGGGGAAAATAACATGAATAAAGACTTGTCAAAATCTATAATAACAAAGGTTTTAAAAATATACATAGTCCCTGAGAAATGAGAATGGGGAGGAAACCACGCATGCATAGAACTTTAATGTATTCCTGTGAGTGTCTGCTCACTTTGCAAAAACAAATGTGAAAACAAACGTAGATAATCTCCCAGGAAGGTATAGCTTTCTTAACTGGCCGTAGATGGTAAAAAGTCTGAAAGAACAGAACTCTATGCGAAGAAGTGGACTGTTACAGTGTTCTCAAAGCAGCACTGTTGCTATTTAAACTCTTCTGCTCTAATGCTGGTGAGAGTGTTCTGCAGTGCAGGAGAAGAAATATGTTATAATTATCATTTTATGAAGCCAACATTAAAACAATATTAAAACCTGAAAAATTCCTCTAAAAGAAAAGGAAAATCTTAGTATCAACTTAGAAAATTTAGCAACAAATCCCTACTTATTAAAAGGCGCCAGTTAGGGGCAGTAGAGATGGCTCAGTGGTTAAGAGTGTCAACTGCTCTTGCAGAGCACCCGGGTTCGATTCCCAGCACCCACATGATGGCTAAGAACTGTCTTTAAACCGGGCGTGGTGGTGCATGCCTTTAATTCTAGCACTCAGCACTCAGGAGGCCCTGTCTCAAAAAAACAAAAAAATACAAAGAAAAGAAAAGAAAAGAAAAAAGGCACCAGTTAATTCATAGAAGTCAATAGAAGTCATACTAATGATCCTATTTATGTAGGCTGAAAATCAGTGTGAGAGTGTGTCCATGCTAGTTTATCGTGGTTATAATGTCAGTTAAAAACAGTTTTTTTTTTTTTTTGTGTGTGTGTGTGTGTGGTCTTTTTGAGCTAGGGTCTCCCTTTAGTCCTAGCTGGCCTGGAGCCTGCTCTGTAGACTACGCTGGGCTTGAACTCAGAGAGATCCGCCTGCCTCTGCTTCCCGAATGCTGGGATTAAAGGAAAAAATGGCTTTCTTAAATATTGCTAAAACATTTTCTGAAAATTTCCATAATCTTAAACAAAAAACTCAGTAAGCTAAGATGGTCTGCATAGATCCCAAGCATTGTCTCCTCTCACTATCTTCCCTCTTCTCTCCTTTCTTCATCATTAGGCATAAGAAGTTTCTGAACAGGTTCAGACATGTGTTCTCAAAAGGGGGATTTATGAAGCAAATGGTGGGAAATGATTTGGTTGGGTATGTATCATAAATAAAATAATATAGAACAAATCAGGCTCATGGCACTATATTCATAGTTGATTTCATTATGGAGAGCATGCTAGAATGTACCCATGCTCCGGTACTGAACCAGTTGGTGTAAGAGAAGAGTTGGTTGGGCAAAATGTCTGATGGTAACACCTATACAGTTGGAAAGAAACTTATGAGGTAAATACAAAAGGTTGCTAATTGCTGGCAGAAATGAGCTTTCATGATGCAGATAGGAAATGTTATAGCGTGAAATTACTTTATACATCTGTCAAAAGCAAACTAACTTGATTATATCTTATTTCATGCTGTTTGAACATTGAGGTTATTGTTTTTTATTCTGTAATCATAGTTTTTGCTGTGACAGCATGATCCCAAGTTTCAATTTAATGTATTATATAAAGTAAAGAATAAACAAGTTATCAAAAAAAGGAAATTTCATTCAAGTAATGCAATGTATCTAGCAAGGATAATAAAGAACAAGTTGCTAAATAATAAAAATGCAATGAGTGAAGCCTGCATACAGGTGTACTTTGTACACATGCCAACAGGATATGGGAAGTATTAGCATAATGTGATTTATTAAAAAGATGTCATCTAAGAACACAAAAATCTTGTTAGCATGATGGCTCCAGCTGCTTATTGTATACACTAACAAAAACAGTTTATAAAACTGGTAGAAGTATCAGACAAGACTATGATTCTAATTTGCTCTCATCTGTAATTGAAAAGGCATGGGAGTTGCTATGGGATGCATTTAATAAATGTCCTAAATTAGTAGAGGTGCAGTTTGACTTTATATGTAGAGTGCTGAGGTGGGGAAGGAAGCCTTCACAAAGCACAGAGAGACAGATCTTTTTCAAAGGGAAGTCAGTCCTCTTTCAACGAGTCATCCCTGCATCCATCAGAGGGAAACAGAAGGGCATTGTAGAGCAAGGAGTGGGAGCACAGAGCTGTGAAATAGGCTGGCTCCTCAGGGCACTGCAACAGCTTTGTCTAGGGAGGAAAAAAGAGGCCCAAGAAATGATTCAGTAAAAGATCAGATGACAAAGTAGAAGAGGGTAAGAGGGTCTTTGGTGCCATTCCAAGAATTATGTCCTTTATTCAGAGTAAAAGGTATAATAGATAATTTTACCAGGCGGGAATGTAATATTAGGACTTAGAAGGTCAGTTTGGTGATAGTATAGAGGGTAGACATAAGACAAATAAGATTAGAGGACAAATAGCCTGTCAAGAAATCATTCCCAGAAATGATGAATACCTGAACCAAGGCAATAGAAGTAAAGTGTAGAGGAAAACCCAGGTAGAGGTGATCCTGGAGAGATCAAATCTGTCAAATTTGCCAGTGAATGAACTAGGAGGAGCCTGAGGAACATATCAATGATCCAGATTTCTGTCTTTGGTGACTGTGGTGACTTTATTTTTATTAAAGTGGGAGAATATAAAGTACATGGATTCAGGATGGATAACACTAAATTACCTTATCTGAGTGGAAGGAAATGTGTAGGACAAATAGCCCCAGCTGAGATAAGCAGAGTAATTGGGCTGAGAGACTCATGTACTGAAGAACGTCAGTGGGAGTCGTACACAATGTCTAAATGGTCCTCTCCTGAGCAACTGATGCTGGAGACCATTGTTGCCCTGGATGTTGAATGGTGGACTTGTGCTGCAGTAAATGGAATCTTCTTTACTATACTTACAGGGCTACAGTTTGCTCCTTGCATGTGTCTGTGACTGCAGTCCTTCTAACTTGTCTTTACTCCCAGGCTTGCCTATCAGTCTTTCAGCTTCTGAATAAGTGATTTGGGGTTATAAACATCTGCCCATTCCCTCTGCTTGAAATTTTCCATCTTCTCTTCTCCCCTTCTCCCCACCCCCCCACCAAGCCAAACAAAACAAAGCAAATTTCTTAACATGTTAATCTTTTTTTGTTATCTACAGATATGCTGAACCTTTTGACATGTCAACATGTCATCTACAAACCTCACACTCAAAAACCACACAACTGATTTAGAAAAAGATATTTTAAATAACTTCATAATTTGATATTTTAAATAACTTCATAATTTAGTGTTTGGTTGTGGTTCATCCCATTTATTCCCATGGAGGGCATGTAGAAAGCATGCCTGGGAAAGCAGAGCACACAGATGCATAGTAAGGCATGGATCCAAATACAGAGAGAGAGCCTTATTCAAAATGGACAGATTAAATAGGCAGTGTGACCTCACCTCCCAGGGTCTAATCCCAGACCTTTGCATCACCACATCCCACTCCATGGGCGTGGCCAGGGAGGTCCCATAACTCCAATTTGTGCCTCTGGGAGGGCTGGCTGGAAATGCCAGCCCATGCATACCTACGCTCAAACTGGACCTGCCTACATTTGGTCACACTTATACCTATCCTTCATCACAACTCATTGATGTGTCTGCTGGGATTAGGTGAAATACACCCTAATGGCTATTTTAATGTAACACCCTCCATCTTATAAATTTCTTGGTTTGTTTCCCTTATACCATATGTTAATTTGTATTCATTTGCTTTACAAGTTCCCTTCTCCTAGAGAAGGAACCTGGTCTTATCTCTTATTTTTTCTTGAAACCAAAGAACACAGGAAAAGAATTCAATAAATTTTCTTGAGTAAAGAAGCAAATGAAGAAATAATCACATATGTATTCATCACCATGGGTAAGAAGACGTAGATCATGACACTTTCTTGGCTTAACTTAAGGACTGTCTACTAAATGTTAGAATTTCCCATGGCTGGTGCTGTGGTTTGAATGAAATGTCCCACACAGACTCCAAGTATTTGAATACTTGATGAGTTGGTGTCATTGTTTGGGGAAGCTTAGGAGGTGCAGTATTGCTGGAGGAAGCAAATCACTTGGGGTTGAGAATTCATAGCCTCATCCCATTTCAAGTTTCAATCTTTCTGCTTCCTGTGCCTGCTTGAACAAGTGATCTCTAGACACTGGGCATGGTGGTGCATGCCTTTAATCCTAGCACTCAGGAGGCAGAGGCAGGTAGATCTTTGTGAGTTCAAGCCCAGCCTGATCTATAGTGCGAGTTCCACAAGACTCGTCTTACCACAGAGATACATGCACAGCCATGTTTATTGCAGCTCTGTTCACAATAGCAAAAAGCTGGAACCAACCCAAGTGCTGCTCAACTGACGAATGGATAGAGAAAATGTAGTACATCTACACAATGGAGTTCTATGCAGCAGTAAAGAAAGAAGACATCATGAACTTTGCAGGTAAATGGGTAGAGATATTATGTTAGAAGATATTATGTTAAGTGAAGTAACACAGTCCCAGAAAAACAAAGGACGAATGGTATCTCTCATCTGTGGATGTTAATGCCAATTACCTAGTAGTAACTATTTCTTGTGCAGGGCTCCTTGAGCTTTTTTTCAAGTAGTTGGAAGTGGTGTATATTGGAAAGAACAGCAGCAGCAACAACGGCAACAACAACAGAAAATACTGCATCAGAGAACTGACTGAAAAGGTGAACTTCTGCTCGAAACAGTCAACTTCTATATCGAGAATTTTGAGAAAGACTGAAAAAAAGATGGAAAACATGTTTGGCAGAATGCATGAGCTCTGGTGGTGTGGGGGGGTGCAGGGAGGGGGGCACAGGTCTAGAATTTGCTTTGTTACTTATATCTATGTACTATATATATATATATATATATATATGTAAAACAATAAAAAAACACAAGTGATCTCTCTACTCTGGGTGCCTCCTGACATACCTCCCCTGCCATGCTGTATTCTCATCCGTCAGTAGAAGGCTTTCATCAAAATGTTTGCTGTTCTCCTAGGCTTTGACTTAGTCTGCCAGGCAAAAGGAAGGAGAAAGGAGAAAAGAGTCACAAAAATAATACTGGAATTACATGTGCCATTTAAAATATGCTCTTCAAGATGCTAATCAAGATCTGCCTGTGTAGCTCTGAGCTAAAATTATGTCACGTGGCCGTGCCTCCTGCTGAGGGTAGCAGAGCAGGGAGAACGGAAGATCATGCCTTGTGAGTGACATCCTTGAGCAGTTTCACCACACCTAGGCTGCACATCTTATTCTGAGGGGATAAAAGGCCTTATCTATTTAAGTTGATGGTGGATCTGCATTCTGTCAATTCTGTAAGAAACCTTCCAAGTTGATATGCTTGCTGGTTTTTGTACTTTAAACAAGAACTGTCCATCAAAATTTAGCCTATTACCAGGAAACCCAGGGACAGAGATACCTGCTAGGTTTTTATTCCCTTGAGAGTCTATGGGCTGTTCATTTTAGACACCTACGTTTTATAATATAGAAAGTTCGAGGGGGAGCATGGTTAATTTACTATAGATTCATTTATTAAAAATGTGTTTGAGGGGCCAGAGAGATGGCTAAATGGTTAAGAGCACTGGCTGGTCTTGCAGAGGACCTGGGTTCAATTCCCAGCACCCACATGGCAGCTAACAACCATCTGTAACTCCCATTCCAAAGGATGGGATGGCCTTTTCTGACTTAGGCAGGCATTGCATGACAGGAGAGCACCTACTCACATGCAAGTCATACATTCCTACACATAAAATAAAAATAAACAAAGTTTTAAAAATGCGTTTGAATTGGGAACCAGATGCTGCTTCTTCTTAAAACAATTTTAACTCTATTGATGACAATTAAAAGGTACCTGACTTACCTCCCAAGGGCCAGAGGACTAGTCCTTCAGAGAAAACACATTAAGATTTTGTCATTAAGCAAGTGGTATTTCATATACACACAATCCACAGAAAAATCATGTGTTTAAGATGAGTTTACAAATGTCTCCTTTTCCATCTCCATCTCCCTCTCACCCTTAATTCCTAAGTGATTTCTCAGTAAAATTAAATAAAAAGTTCCATAATCTAAGACACTCCAAGGGCTCAAAGGATAACAATGTCAGATCTTTGACATTTAGTGCTTCAGGCCCCAGATCACCTGGCATCTGTTTACAAATGGTTCCTCAATTACAGGATATATTTGATGCTTAAGATTTTAAAATAAATAATATTTTAATATAATTTTTTGAATATTTTTATTTATTTATTTTTTATGTGTATGAATGTACTGTCTGCATGTAAGTTTGTGCATCCATGTCGTGCAATGCCTCAGAGGTCAGAAGAGAGTGTCCCCTAGAACTGGAGTTAAAGACGGTTCTCAGCTGCCATGTGGGTGCTGGGGATCGAACCTGGGTCCTCTGCAAGAGCAGTCGGTGCTCTTAACCACTAGGCCATCTTTCCAACCCCTTAACATAATTTTAAATATCTATATAGTTGTTGAATTCTCAAAACTTAAACTTTTTTTAAAGTTTTTTTTTATTGATGCTTTGTGCATTTCATACATCATTTTCCAATTCAGTTTGGGCATATTTCCCCTTCCCTTCCCCCCATCCCACCTCACCCCATCCCAGATCATGCATTCTGCCATAACAGTCCTGCATCTTTCTCTCAGTTTTTTTTCCATTTTTTTAGCAATAGGTGATAATTTATGAGTACAAGCATCCTTCATGTAAAAGCAATTTGCAAGCAGTTGTGCCCAAACCCACACAGCCCCTTGGTTCCACCATCCAGCCGGGGGACTTGTATGTTCAATCAAGTTGATCAAATTAGTGTCCAGGCTATATTGCTGTAGGTTCACCGTTCACCCCAATCACATCCCTTACATTCTACCATGCCCCCCTCTTCCACAGATTTTTCCCTAGGCTTAGAAAAGGGGCACTGGTGGATGAGAAGCAAAACAGTCTACTTTCTCTGGAGCTGTTGTCTTGGACTCTGGTCACTTCTGGCTGTTTTCTTTCATGGGCTGACAGTTTGTCCAGGAATAATCTTTCGATCCTACTAATGAAGCACAGGCAATTTGATATATAGGTATTTAAACAGTATTAATTGTTATCATAGGTTACTTTGGTATAGACAGATGTTTGGATGGTATGTTAATCCATGAATTACATTTTTTTCTGTTGAATATGACAGGGTCTTACTGTGCCTTATACTCATTCTCTCTCACTTACATTAAAGTACACATTGTCTTTGTTTTTCACGTCTGCAACTCTCCTAATTCTCTTTTCCTTAAGATAAAATAGTGCAGAAGGGAAATTGTATATACAGACAATTCATGGCTAATCCCAGTACTGTAGTGATCACTAAGGCCACACCACAGCTGGCTGTGACAGGGAATTTACAGAAATCCTGCCTACATGAGCGGGTGCCTGCTGCCTGACGATTTAATCGCATGGCATCTTTTTGGGAGACTTGTGCTCAAGGTTGAGGAAAGTTCTTGAGCTGTGATAAAACTGACTGGAGGAGCACATGCTTAACATGTGGGAGGAGGCCCTGGGTTCAGCCTCTGACACAGGCACACACAAAGGGAAATATTATTGTCTTCCTCATCTCCACTTTTCTTACCCCCTCTGAATTTCATCATTCATAATGTGCAGAGTCTGCCTTTAATATGAGCATTTGAAAATTCTCATTTTTAGCTCTGCATAATTTTATTTCCTAATTCCCATCACATGCTCATCATTTACACTCTTTAGATTCCAACATTTATGTTCTTGGAGCTGAGCCACACTACGCAGCTTTCTCTTCCACATATATGGTTGCTATGCCAAAGCCATCATGTCTCAAAGCTCATTTAATCACAGATGATTGCTTGAGGCTACCTCACATATTTGATGTTTTTTGTAATATTTGATGCCTTCTAGAGAAGTCTGTTGCATTAATGTATTGTGCGATAGCTCTAGCACTCAGTTTAGCTGATTTTCACAAGTCAAAAGCACTTGGTAGTCTGTACATTGTTAATTAATATTAAATTATTTATTTAGTTTGTTTTATGTACTGGGGACTGTCTTCAGGACCTGTTAACACATATTGTTATTTTATGGTTCCATTTAAAGTTTTCCCAGCTGTTAGATGCAGTTTTCTGGAAGTTTCCTCAGTCAGAAACAGTGGTGCTGTTGAGACGTGGTGGAACCCTTAGCTGGTGGGAAGTATTAGAAGAAACTTAAGTCACTGTAGGCATGTGCCTCTGAAGGAGATGTGGAGAACTCAGGCTCTCTCTGCTTCTTAGCTCCCATGAACTAAGCACTTCATTCTGTCGTGAGCGATAGCCTCACACAGACTGTAAAGCAACCAAGCAATGAAACCTTTTGAAACCGTGAATAGCAGTAAGTCTTCCTCCCTTAAATTTAATTTGTGTCAGGTATTTGTGGTAAACTTCTAGACGCTAGCATAATGAGTCAATAGATTGCTACTGTTCAAGTTACCTTGGTTTTGGTATTTTTTCCTAGACTTCCTAACAAGCTAATACATGATGTATTCTCTATATGTGACTATGGAAGACCTTTGTGGCTTAGTCAAGAGCTCATGGAGTATCCCTTAGCTCTGAGTGTTACTTCCCCCTCCCCATGTACAAATAATTTCATTATATCATTGAACTCATTCATTGGTGGATGATATTAGGAGTATCCAGGAATCTAGATGCCAAGAAAGATCACCGAGTGCCATTCAGTTCTATAACTTGAATAGATCTTCTGACTTTCTGGGTTTCAAGAAGAGAAAAGCTGGGGAAAAAAAATCAACCTTTTCTTTTCATACCATTTTTTCCTAAAGATTCCAAAACTTGTGGGGAGCCTATTAGTATTGTAGCTCTCAAGATCTGGATATGCATATCACATTAACAAAGCCTGAGGGGGACTCTTCTTCTGGCCAGAGAACAGAGCTTGCAGCTGTCATTGTCATTTTGCTGTTCTCTTAGCTTCTTTGCTGCCCTTATCCAGTAACTTGACAGGATGTCTTGACCAGGAGAATGGAGGCATGACTGTCAGAAAGCCTTCAGTAATACAGTTATGATACTGAGTTCCCAGCTGGATAGCTACATGCTGAGATCTCTGCCCTCTCAGAAAGAGACATCAAACTAACAAGAGGTCTGTCTTTATTTTCATTAAATCTGAGTACATTTTACTATAATGGGCCAAGTATCCAGTATCACAGCAAAAACTATACTAGTCAAACTTAACCAGTCAAGGGAGATTATACTCACAGAACGAAGGGAGAAAGAACAGAATTCAGTCTGAGTCAAGGTGGAGAGTTTGTTATAGTCAGGCAAGGAGGCATTCAAGGTTGTCTGTATTTGGTGATGGTTTTCAACCAAAGGAAAATTACATCTCCCTGCTTTATCATGACAGACAGCAGTTTTACAACTTGAAACCAGGTACCTTCTGAAGGTAGGCTGCTGTTCCTTCACAGAACTTGAGAGATGAGAGTTTTCATTCATTATTACATCTCGATTAAATGACTCTAAAGTCCTTGAAACCAGTGTGAAGCTGGCAAAGAATTTGTAAAAATGATTTACTTCTCAAGAGACCAGAGAAATACTTTAGAGTTGGAAGTTTTCTAATATAAGTAAGTGTCTTAAGGAAAGGGAGATAGGGGTGAGGGCAGAGATGCAAGACGGTCCTGTGGGAAGATGTGGGAATGTAGGTGAAACATGAAGAGGTATTGGACACCAGAAATTAGCCATGTTCAGCTTCTGAGTTCAAATACAGGTAGATCTATTTATTTCAAACACCCCCTTCTTATCTCTGGGCCTCAGAATCCTATTACAGAAAATGCTTAAACAACTTTTCTGTATAGAATGAGATCCTGCTTTTGTCTCTCACCAGAATAGTCAATACTGGAGATTTAAATTCAATTTCTCTTGTCAGGACAAAACTCTAGGTTCCTAGAATCAATCAATGGTTGGTTTCATGCTATGATGTATCCAGTAACGATTTGCCTTGATGCAATGGCCAGGTAACTGACAAATTTCCCATATAGATCAGTCATTCCCAAATTAGCTTGATCATCCAAAATACTTTGAAGATTTTTTTTAAACTACAGGTTCTCAGACCCTGTCCCAGATTTAGAAATCCCAATTTAAAAAAAATTGAGGAGGCTTCAAAGAAATGAAGTCTTTGTAAAACACCTAAGTTATAAATATTCAGACACATTTGGAATTACTGGACGAAGTTAACATTGTCATAACAGTATGAAATATGAAAGAATTGTGACAAATGTTATAAAAATTTTTCTGCCCATTTTATTTTATGTAATGATTTTAATAGGCTAGTTTATTGCATAAGTTGATTCAGCTAATTGGCAAAACAGATGAATGCAAAGACACATTATGAAGGGTTTCCAACTTATAATGGACATTTGGTTTCCCCCAATTATATCCCCCCAATACAATTTACCATGTAAAAAAAAAAACTAGGCTACTGAATTTATTTCACATTCACTAGTTTCTTTTTAAGCAGGAAAAAAAAATAAGGTTGGTTTTGACTCATCTCTCCAAGTTGCCCAGCCGGAGCCCTGAACGAAGCCAAGAGCAATGCCTTCAGAGCGGGCAGAACCTCCAGCTCCTTCCCACAGCCTAAATTCCATTAGTGCGAGAATGCAGCCACATCTGGTTCTCTTTATGAAATTCAAACAATTGCCTAACCTTTTGGCCATTAGAGAAAAAAAGTTCAGGGCTCACATGACAGCACTTTCTTGTATATAATGAATCTATTAAGTTTAAACTGTTTTATCAAAAGAAAAAGAGAGAATAAATAAACGGCTAGAACACATCTGGTTGGTTTATGCAGGAAGTTGCATTTTTTTCCATGTCTCCTTGAGGTTTATTCTATCTGTCACCCATCACTTCATTTGAGTTTCTGCAGGCAGCAAGGTCATGGATTCTTGTGGATAGAAATACAATGTCTGGATCCCAGTGTGACCTCCTCTGAGGCTGAAGCTAAGCCAGTCCATGCAGAAGAAGAAAGCATCTCTGAGAAATGGCTTAGAATGGGGCTGTTTGGCAGACACATAGGCAACTCTCAGGGATCTGCAACACGTCTCTAGCAAAATACTGCATGGTGTGCAAATCTGTCCAAGATTCAATTTTAGATGTTTAAGAGAGTTGCATAAAGAACCAAGAGACAGGAGAGATAACAAGAAAAGACTCGGGGAAAACAAATCTATGCTGTATAGTTTTGATCAGATATAACAAATTGTGTGCCAGAGTGATTGAATCTAACAATCTAAATTGTTTTAATTTGTTGTGTGTATGTGTGTGAGTGTGTGTGTTTGTGTGTATCTGTGTGTTGTGACAGTAAATGTCTATACAACTTAGGTAAAAGAAAGAATTTAAGAACTTAAGTTTAGAAAATTTCAACTGCTTTAAGCCATAAACCTCAGGTATTTGAAACATTGCAATTAGTAAATTGACTACATAGAATAAATATTGACTAATTTTATCTTACAGATATTGCCTTTACATTTGGCATAAAAAAATTGAATATCCTAAGGTAAAGGAAAATGTATAATCAAGAGGTTTTTTTTTTTTTTTTTTTTTTTTTTTTTTTTTTGGTCTTTTTAGACAGGGTCTCCCTGTAGCCTCAGCTGTCCTGGAACTCACTATGTAGACCAGGCTGGCCTTGAACTCACAAAGATCCACCTGCCTCTGCCTCCCAAGTGCTAGGATTAAAGGCGTGTGCCACCACGCCTAGCTGTAGAGTTTTAAATAATATTACATAAACTCTCAGAGAACATGCTTAAGGTCTTATTAGGTGCTTCATTTCAAACATCATAAAACTTGAGAGACAAGTTTTGTAGGCCTATCTGTTCTTAGCTAACACTTATTGAACATTTGGTATATGCCAGATGATCTCCTAAAAACTTCCTGTTGAATTACTCTGGTTGCATTGTATAATACTGAGGTCTTAACACTCATTTTACTAGTGAAAAAACTCAAGGGGCATTCTGATTAACACTTGAACAAACTCTAAAACTTAGCCTGGTGTGGTGAAGCATACCCAGAGCCTGGGATTCTGCAGGCTGACACAGGGGAATCTTGAAATTCTTGTTTAAAAAAAATGTCAAAAGCTGATAAATAATAGGATTGGGACTTGTACACTAAATTCATAAACTCTTCATGCCCTAACTTGATTATACAGTTTTAATTGTGTATGTATGAATTATGTAAATTCAAAACTTCATTTTAAGTGTTTAAACTTAATCAGGCCACCCAGAAGGCAAAAATGCACTTGTTTTTATTTTATGCTCATAGCAAACACTGCATTGAAATATCTCCTGTCTACCCTTCATCTATCAAGATGTAGGAAGTGATTGATGATATAAAAAACAATTTTTTTTGCCCAAGAAAAGTTTTCTAGAAAAAATTATCAGGGAAAGTAGTTAATTACTTACCATATAAATGATTCATATGGGCTTATCCAAATCACTGTAATTAAAATTATAATTTAATTTAAACTGGCATTACTTCTTCATTTGCCTTAAATAGAAAAAAGAGAAGCCAATTTTTAAAATTTCAGTCAGTTAACTGAAGAGGCTTCCTTTTATGGAGTTACCTTGTTGATTTACTTTTAGTGCACATGTGATATAAACATAGGCTTAGGGTTAGCATGTAGTAATTGTGATTTACTTTTAGTGCACGTGCGATATAAACATAGGCTTAGGGTTAATAATTGCTAGAATACTATGTAACTCTAGCTTGCATATGGTAGTGTATCTTGCAGTTACCTATCACTGTATCAGTATTGAGCCACAATAATACAAAGATTAAAGGGTCCATATCAGAAAAGTCAATAACTGCACATTAATTGATGACTTCTGGAGGACACCAGGGGTCATCAAACCTCCCTGGAGCTGGAGTTATAAGCTGGCTGACATGGGTGCTGAGAACAGAATTTGGGTTCTCTGCAAAAGTAATTATGTGTACTTAAACACTGAGCCATCTCTCCAGCAACAAAATCTTGGTCTTAAGGAATAAGTGTCAGCATCATAACCATTCCCCAAGGCCCATGATAAGAAGCAGGCAGTTTAACTGTGTACCTAGTTAATGAGACATGTCTGTGTAAATAGGACAGGTTTTCATTTTTTTACTTCTCAAGAATTCTGTATTTCTGCCCACCAAACAGTTTCTGCTGAAGCTGTTAGCATTTTGCTACAACTTTATATAGTAGTTGAGTAATAATAGTGAGTTAGTAAAAAAAAAAAAAAATACAAGACCTCTACCCAAATCTCTACCATTCTTTAGTTGACAGCTTTGTTTATTGGGGATGCAGAACTCCCCTTCTGGGTGTGAAGGCCTCAATTTAGCTTGGTGCCACGTAACTAATCTTTGCAGTCACAGATGCTGCTGATGCTACAATGCATTCCTGAACTTTTCTTCTTACCATTAGCTGTATTTACACATGATACATTTTTTTTTCAGAACTCAGAATTTTCAGCATTGTTTGCCCTAGCTTGTTACATTGGGAACTAATGACAACTTGAGTAAGTGTTAGTCCCTAGAGGAAGCCATTTTCTGGCAATCTGGTTTCTAATGGTGTGTTTGCCGTAGGCTCTATAATACAATGTGACTGTCATTACAAACATTATTTATATGCACAAGAAAGCTCACTAGCAATCTTAGGGCTCTCAGATATTATTGTATATCTTCCTGTTCCTGCTGCTTCAGGCTTCTTGGGAAGCAAATCTACATAAACTGGTGAGAACATAAATTTTGCTTTGTCTTCAGGTACTGTGGGAGTAAAATGATGTTTGTTCCTAGGCAATATTTCTATCTGGTTTATGTTCATTTTCTCTGGTTGTTCTGTGGATGTGTTTTAGGAGTGTTTTTCCAGAGACTACTGTACACCATTCAGAGGCATTTCCCACTCGTGACATTCTTTGAAAGGATGTGGTTAGAATGCCTGCAATTGTGATTCCCACACTTCCCCACTCATCATAAATATAGTGAAGTGTACCACGACGAGTGTTGGAGGCTGAGGAAGCCAGAGGCATTGCCTGAACTCTGTACCATTCTTTTATAGACCCAAGGCCCCAAGAAGCCTATTCACCCACACTTTAGGTTCTCCACTGACTAAACCTGTCTGTCAAACATTGTGTATGAAAAGGGCGCCTAGTATGAAGGGAATTCTAGAACTGTTACCACACAAATCAGGATGAATGATGTTCATTCATGATTTCATGTCAGGGGCTATATTTTACAATGTGTCAGGTTGCTCCTGTGCACCTTTGGGGGTAGCTGAACATCACTGATATTACAGTGCAGTACTCATGTCTAAATGGGGCTAAAGGATTGATTTAAATCCATAAGCACTCAAGTCCAAGTCTTCTGGGCTATATATCCACACTCTTCTGAGACCTAACTTTAGTGAGTGATAATGAATGCTAATTGAATAGCCACATCTTAAAATGTGTATTTTTTTGTCTTTTCGAGACAGGGTCTCCCTGTAGCCCCAGCTGTCCTGGAACTCACTCTGTAGACCAGGCTGGCCTTGAACTCACAAAGATCCACCTGCCTCTGCCTCCCCAGTGCTAAGATTAAAGGCATGCGACACCACGCCCAGCAAAATATATCTTCAGTGTAGAAAATTTCATACAAACACTACAGCACATAGAGTAATAAAATGTAACATTATCAACAGTTTGGATAATTTCCCAGTTACAATCATTTATTACTCCATCTGTTTTAGTCTGAATATATTAACAATACTCCTAGTACTGATATCATTTCACGTATAAATGCTTCATACACATCATAACTTGGAAAACAATTACTACAATCTCTACTCCTTAATTATATTTAGCTCCTAAAAAGTTTCTTATTACTATATTTAAATGTTGTGATTTATCTTAGCACTAATTTTATTCAGTTGGTTTGCTTGAAAAGAAATTCAAACAAAGGCCACCTATTATGTGTATTTGTTTATATATCTTTTATTCTCTAAAAATCATCTTCCCTGTGATTTCACATCATCGATTATTAGAAGCATTCATATTTTTAATTTTCAGTCACAAAGATAGTCCACAGTCTAAATTTAGTTGATGCTTTCTCAGGTACCATTTAACTTGCTCTTTTATCAACCCATATTGCCCATTAATCATTTTATTTATTTATTTATTTTTTAATTTTATTTATTTCCGTATGTGTATGAATGTATTGTCTGCATGCAAGTCTGTGCACCCGTGACGTGCAATGCCGTGGAGGTCAGAAGAGGGCGTCGGACTCCCCTGGAACTGGAGTTCTCCTAGAATTGGAGTTTCAGACGGTTCTCGGCCGCCATGTGGGTGCTGGGGATCGAACCTGGGTCCTCTGTAAGAGCGGTCGGCGCTCTTAACCGCTAGGCCATCGCTCCAGCCCCCATTAATCATTTTAATTGTGGGTTCTTCCATCTATACTCAGCATGTTTTAGGCAAAGGTGTATCATGGACACTTCCCTATTCTTCAGTGTGGATTCTACTCCCATCTTCCTGTACTATTCTTGCCTTTTTTGCATTTCTTTTTTGTTACTGTTCAAAGGATTTATTCACAAAGCAAACAAGCACAAGAGTCACTTAGGATGCCCAATCAGGCCACTCAGAACTCTAATCTACAGGTATTATTCATTATGCTCTCTGTCTTGTAAATTTGTAAATTTTTAATTGAATTTTTCTTTACTTCAAACAAAAACATCTCAATCAATCTTAATCATCCTGTACCCTTCTCCCCACTGGCAACCTCCTACAGGTCCTTCCCCTGAAGTTCATACATTCTGTCGTTTGTGTTAAGGACTACCAGGCATGGTAAGTCAGTGCCCCCTGGAGTTCCTCATTGCAAATTCATCCACTGGTGTCTAGTCAGCCCAAGTGGAGTCCTTCCCTTTAAGAAGATCTGCCTATTCTTCACCCAGCAGTGATCAGCTACCAAAAATCCATGCTGAATTTCTTATTTCATTTAGGAGTTTTATACCTTATCAGGCTAGGACATTTCTTCCTCACTTCTGTGGAACTTACCTATTATTGCCATTTTCAACTCCAATTTTGGCTTTATCTTTCTGGGTCTCAGATGTAATAAATCACAATTTCTAATAGTGAGATAGGTACCTATGTTCCATTAAAATATTCTTCAGTGTCCTTTCAAAAGGTTCAAAATCATAAAAGTAAATAGTTTGCTATGAATGACACATTTTGGACAATTCTATTTATTACTAGCTTTCTAGATTAAGAATAAAAATGGGCATATCAGAATGACAATGAAGTAATTTATTTTAGTTTCAACTATAGTTCATGGTATTGTGGTTTTTCATACACTGAAAGGGACCAGAATAAAAACTATCCTATTACTTTATGTCTGTGGAGAACAAGTAGTATATAGAATCAAAAGGCATTTAGAGTAAGGTGCTGAGGTTGAATGCAGTCCAGTTTGTTGGATTTATTCTTAACATTTTCCAGCTTCTTAAGTAGCTTTTATTTCATTTTTAATCTTATTGAGTTGTGCATTTCATCTGATACATCTAAATCAAATTTAGGCCCTCCCCACACCCTGCCCCTCATAGCCCCCTACCAGATTTCAGGTATTATGGAATCTGTATCCATGTTAAGTCCTATCTGCTCAAGCGTTTTTCTCCAGGTGTCCCTCAGTGCAAGTTCATCCACTGGAGTTACTCCCTTAAAAAAGATCTAAGCCAGGTGTGGTGGCACACACCTTTAATCCCAGTACTCAGGAGGCAGAAGCAGGCATATCTCTGTGTGTTCAAGACCAGCCTGGTCTACATAGCAAGCTCCAGGCAAGCTGGGACTAAAGGGAGACCCTATCTCAAAAATACCAAAGAAAAAAACTACTCTCTCCCTCACCCCACAGTAATAATTTGCCAGTGGTCCCCTGGCTAGGGTTAAGTCTTGCTATTTTTTGAGATATGATTGAACTGAAATAAAGTATGCATATGCATATTATTCAGCTTTACGTACACTATAGCCTAGGAGTTCTCTTCAGGAAGCAAGTGTCTACAGTTAGAGGCTCACTTTTGTTATATCTCATCTCTAAGAAACTATCTTTCCTTGGCAATCATATTTGATGTCTCAAAAGACAAAAAGAATGTATTGCTGATCATTTTTGTTCAATTTTATTTTAAGCCATTGGAACAGAATGAGAAGTGGCAAGAATAAGACTGTAAAGTGGAACAGGAGTGCTAGCATTTTCCAGCCTAATTTGGAAAAGGCTGTAGTTATTTTTCTTATGTACTGTATGTTTCAGATAGTGGGATTAAAGAAGGGTGGAGGACTTGACAGATGGGACGAAATGAAGGTAGCTACTAACTGTTTGGGGAAAAATCATCAATGAGGAAGGTGACCCACCTCAAATACCATACCACAGAGTTCCCGGAGGCTCCACTGTGGGCCTCTATGCATCCTTATCAAGCACAGGATAACATGCTACTCAAAATCATAACTGTTCTCATCTACAAAACCAACAAATGTACTATGTTATTCTATATTGAAAAAATATATGCTTACACATTAATAGTTACATAAATACGACACACGACAGTGAATGTGTTGTTCTGTGGAATCCTCAAAAGGTATTTTTCCACATCAAGACAAAAAATAACAGAAACAAATGGAAAATGGACTATTGTATAACTGTAGAAGACAATTTTAATTGCATCTCACATCTATATAAACCTGCTTATTCAGGTCAGCTCTGTGTCTTTTAGATATATGTTATGCTTACATTTGCTCTTTAAATATTTAGAATTTTTTGTTTAGTTTCTTTGTAGCTGTGATATATTTTTCTAGGCTGTTCTAATCATTTGGAAACAAAAACCAGAAACTTCTAGTAAAAAACCTAAAATGTTAGAATACATAAAAGAGGAATGTATATTGTAAACTATTGCCTTTGGGGTAAAAGTTTATTTTATGATAGAACTGATATAAATGATCTCATTCAAAAAATATTGAAGGAAATGGAAGAAATCTAAAATTCAGAACTGATGTTGTTTATCTATTGAGAAATAGCATTTATGTAAAAGGGGCACTAAGGTGAGTCTATTTCATTAGGAAGGAATACATTTTATCAGTTGATAGAATCAGAACTGTAAAAAGAGATGATTTTTGGCTGGAGAGATAGCCTAGCAGTTAAGAGCGCTGATTGGTGGCTGAGAGTCATCTTTAACTCCAGTTCCAGGGGAATCCGACACCTTCTTCTGACCTCCACGGCATTGCAGGACACGGGTGCACAGGCCTGCATGCAGACAGTACATTCGTACACATAAAGAATAAATAAAAAAGAGATGATTTTATCTGTGAGTTCACCAATTGATTTCAAAAATTGTGCAGATAGAAAAGTAAAACCATGTCACTCATAATACACAAAACTACATGGAATCCATGATGTATTGTTCTCATTAACTAACAAAATGCCATGCAATAATCACTGCAGGTGTACTATCAGGTTGCCCATTTGAGGATCTCTCTCTCTCTCTCTCTCTCTCTCTCTCTCTCTCTCTCTCTCTGACTGTCTTTCTGTCAAAGGAGTTATAAATATTTATCTGTAACAGAGCTGACTTAATTTCATGTAATTTGGTGGTCAAAAATAGGAGTTCTGATAATATGGATGGAATAGTCATTGTTTTTACAAAGCCTATGAAGACAGAACAAAGAACAAAGACTGTTTATAATGTCAAGGCTGCCGTGTAGAGGTACGTTGAATGATGTTCTGTCTAAAGTTAGGAAAGCTTCCATAGTCTCAAACTAGGGATAATTCATTATGCAATAATATTCAGGTATCTGCAAAATGATTAGAATATTTTTCATAAATTCATAAGCAAAACAAATAGTATTTTAATGTTGAGGAATCCACGTGTCAATATAGCTTGGACTGCATGCTAGTGTAGGGTATGCAAGCTCTAAAAGTGAAATATTGAAAGTGATATTAAATAACTATTTCAGGCGCAAGGTAAGGTAAATGGTTTGCTAAATTTACACAAGATATATATATATATATATATATATATTGTGTCCACACCAAGCGCAGAGTACCCGCCACGTGTGTGTGTATGTATTCACGTCAGATACTTCTCAGATCATCTGATATAATATATTATATATATATCTCGGAAACATCCTCTTTTTACAAAAAACCCATATTTTCTTAATGGAAGAAGTATATATAAGTTTAATCTCTATCGTTAACTACTTTACCAACAATACAACGACAAATTTAAATAGCTCGAAATTTGTGTGGGCTCTGCCCATCACAACTCTGTGATGGAGATAGGAAAACAGTAGGAACTAGAGTAATTGAAACAGTGACCTCCCTCCCGTGAACCAAGAACTCTGTTCCTGTCCTGTGAACCTGTCCATGAGCCTGGAGCTGGGGTCTCCTCTCCTGACCTGGAGCTGCTCCTGTCTCCTGTGAATTGGGGTCCATCCCATGAACCTGCACCCCGAGGCCTAGTTGTGTTCCTCACTTCCCACGTGGTACTGGGTATCCAGGCCTTGATGATGGACCTCTCACATTAACAGGCACCAAAAGGTCTTCAATTCCTTTTCTCTTGCTCTTCTACAGTCCTGGTTTGTCTTTACCTATGCCCTAACTGAACTTCTAGAGATAAAAACCAGAGTCTAGGAAGTTTAAAAAAGGAATATAAAATTGTGTAATGACTAATTACAATAACTAGTCAATAACAACATAATGAATTACTAATAACTGATATATACTCAAACTAAAAATATGTAATTACATTTCAGAATGTAATTCTGAAATAAAATAAAATTCTGAAACCTAGGTTGAAATTTGAATTTTAGATGTGCAATATGAACACAAGCATTATGCATCCCTAAAGATGAAGGACTTCCTTCTATTAGCAGCAATGTGAGGACATACTACACTACGTGCTTGCAACATAATAGAGAAAATTATGCTAAGTCACATATGGCAGACATGTATAAATAAACACTGTGAGATCCTGAAATGCGGGGGGGGGTCTATCTATTAGGATTCTTCTGGGAAAGTTCCATCATAGGGGTGAAGAAGAACTACTCACAGGAATGGCCTGGGCCAGATGAAAGCCTGGTGTCCGGGAGACAGGCAGCAGTGTTTCCTGGCTTTGGTTTCATGCTTTCTGTAAATCACAGTGCTGCTTGGAACAAGACAGAAACACAGAGAATTTCTATCTTCCTGATTTTGAACAAGTCTACAAATAAATTTATTTTTCCATTTCCATATATATCATGTCATTTTTTTTCTTTTTCAAACTATTTTTGGACCTAAAGCTAGGCCTTTTACCCAGAGAACTTAAGTAATAATTCAACTTATTTGAAAAACTAAAATAGTCAAACTCAAACAAGCAGAGTAAGATGCAGTGGGCAGAGGGAGCAAGAATGGATGATGGGTGAAAAGGTTTCATGTCTGAGTTACACAGGAAGAGTGAGTCCTAGGAACCTAATGCATACAAATGCCTGCAGTTAACAGTATGCATTGTATACTTAAAACTTGCCTGTAATAGAGCTTACATCAAGTGTTCTCCTCACAAAAAACATAACAAGAAGAACAAGAGGAAAATTTTCAAGTAATAGGATTGTGGTACAGGCTGTGGACAACAGCTTCGTAGTTGTAACCTTATCTTGAAACTCACCCAGTTCTATGTGGACTCACTTGGAACTTCTCAGACACATTGTACTAGTACACATTCCAAACAGAAAAACAGTCCTAAACATTTTAATAAACTTTGAAAGGAAAATTTTTCTTTTAAAATTTTTTATATATTTTTTCTACATCATGGAATATTTTTGATTTCTAAGGGAACTATACAAAGCTTGGCTGCATTCTAAATCAGAGTAAAAACATTCTTTGCTGCTGAGGAATATCATATATTGTTTCATGTTGTTAACCTCTACATCAGCACAAAATGCTTAGTGAAAAATAGCATGCTCTGCTGCTGAGGAAGAAAAGAGATTCAGTGTTTTAAGGTGGACAATTATTTAATAGAAATTGATAAGCTTGAAAGACTCCATTCCTGGGAGGCAGTTTGTGATGTTAGTTTGGACACAGATAATACAATATCTTTCAAAACTCATGCATAAAATCTTAACATTACATGTGCTTGATATATAAACATCCAACTTTTAACAATAGGTTTAATACCTCTCATTCTCTTCAAGGTTCTGCACAATTCTGACTCTTTGGAAGGAGCTATTGTAATTTCCAGGTCATTTTATAAAAGTACTTCTTGACTGTCAAACACTCTATTTGATAAACTTCATAATGATATATTGGTGAAGCAAGTTGACTAACAGTAGTTGGTCACTGATAACTATTTCATTACCTGTCTTCGTAACCTATATTCTCTGTCAGTATTTCCATAATGCTTATATTTGTTTCTCAATTATTGGAATTTTCATGGCACAAGGTGTTTTCAAAATCTGTATGTCATCTACCCTAATAACTACCCTAATTTCTATTAACTAGACTTCTAGATAGTACATATCTGACTTATATAAGTAAAGCACATATGGGAGAATTGTTCATATTCATATTAAAATATATCAACTGTGAAGTAGAATGTATAGGCCAAACAAAATGGGAGATTTAGGGGCTGGAGAGATAGCCTAGCGGTTAAGAGCACCGACGCTCTTGCAGAGGACCCGGGTTCGATCCCCAGCACCCACATGGCGGCTAAGAACCGTCTGTAACTCCAATTCCAGGAGAACTCCAGTTCCAGGGGAATCCGAGACCCTCTTCTGACCTCCGCGGCATTGCACGACACGGGTGCACAAACTTGCATGCAGACAGTACATTCATACACATACAAAAATAAATAAATAAATAATAAAAAAAAATTTTTTTTAAATGGGAGATTTACTTTTTACCTTAATAACTAGATATGATATCTCAATTTGGGGAACTTAAAAATTTTTAATTTCATTTTCAATCATTTCTTTCTCAACTATGTGCTAGATTATAAATCTCTTCACTTATGTTTCTCTGATATATAGGTTGAATACACAAGACTTTAGACTTCTCAGATTTCCTATGTCTTCTGTTCTGGGTCTCTACTACAATGTTTTCTTTGAGCAAGTTTGTCGTGATAGTCTTATTTGGGAGAATATGTGGCTTTGTGTCCAATACTTTACTCATTACTGCGACAAAATTCCTGGCAAGAAGTACCTGAAGGAAAGAACTGTTTAACTCTGCCTCACAGTTTGAAACTATAGACTAAAATGGTGGGAGAAGGCATGGTGGGAGGATCATGAATCCATGGTCAAATCATGTAAATGAATGAATGCTGGTGCTCAGTTGGTTTCTCCCTTTTACTTAGTCCAGAACCCCAGACCATTAGAATGATGTTGCCCAGAATTAGGGGAGGTTTTTCCACCTCAATTGCTCTAAGCTACAGTCTCCCTCATGGACACACTGTTAGGTTAGTCTCCTATGTAATTCTAGATCCTGTAAGTTAACAATATTAAACATCACACAGGCTGCGTACTCAAAGACCCTTCTGACTAACAGACTCTTAATTCCTCTGAGCATACTTTCCATAGAAAGATAGTTTTACTGGTTATTAAGACTGAAGTCTCACTAGAACACAAAAACATTCACTAACATCTTGAGGTCTGAACAACTGAAGCTTTTGTTGAAAGGGTTCTTTAATTTACATCAGAGATAATTCCAGACAATTTTGAGTGCCTAATCCTAACATATAAAAGAATCTTATTTTCTCCTTTTCAAGGGGAGAGAATCAGGACACTACACTTTAGAAACTCACCTGAACTGGGCCAGAACTTGCTGTCACTTTCTTACCTTCCAATAAAAATAAAAAATGCTCCTTAAAAACTTCTGACTAAACTGAATACAAGAGACCTTAGAATGCAGGGAAGAAAGCCAAGATGAATGAAGTTGACTTAGATGAATTTCATTGTGCTACCTGCAATTTGAGCCTTCTTTCATGCCTGAAATACCAATTTGACATGCCATGAAGTTTAGAAAGAAAAATTTATATGGAAACTGAATGTTGGATATTAACACTCAAAATACTCAGGAAAGTACTTTGCCTTTTCAATGTATAAGCCAAGCAGTTCACCAATCTATTACATCTCTGCAGCACTATCGATGAGATCCAAATTGGCAATTTCAATAGCTGACTCAGTTTACCAGATGTCTGGAGGTTTTATTTATTAAGAGGACAAACCTAAAAGTATACTGCTCACACTTACAAAAAATTAGGAAAAAACATTCCACTATTGTGAAGAGAGGACCAGAAAATCGAGCTGGGCCTCATTAATGAATCATCACAGGTATGGTCCAGAAATCCCAAACTATGAGCTATAGAATGACACTGCGGAACTATATCTAATGGCCCTGTGACCTACCCTTTGACCAGGACTACCCTTATTTGCAAGACCCTGATTTACACAGCTCCTATTTGCATAGTAGAGATTATATTACAGGAAATTATATGTGCGTTGTTTCATGTTAACCTCCTAGAAGTACATACCAAACAATCTAGTTTGTCCTCCTTCATGTGATGGGAATTACGTGACAGAAAACTGGCCAAAGAAGCTCATCCTAAATGGAAAAACAGTTCTGCCAAATGGAGATTCCCATAGCTCACAGCCTTGGGCTGTACTCCATTACTGCTCAGTCCTTGGTCTTCATCAGTGTATTCAATAAACTTTTTTTCCCCCTAATATGGTCTCAATGGTGAATTCCTTCATCGTCTGCCAATACCTTCCTTTCTATCATGGTGGAGATCAGACCACTGTAAATATTAATCATAGATCCTGAATAGGTAGAGTAGAAGATGGGCTACTCACAACAATAAAACCTAGAAAGAATTAGCAATTTCATAATAAAAGTCAAAGAGAAAGCAGTATGGTCACGACTATTCTAAAAATCAAAGAATTCCCTAAGGAATTTCTTGTCATAAACAGTTACACAAAGGAGATTCCTTTAGTCAGTTGGAGAGAGCAACTGAAGCCAAGATGTAGGTCAACAGTAACCACCTCTTTTCCGACTATGAGAACCCACAAGCAGGTCAGAGGGCACTAGAGATACCAGTTAAATTCTGAAACACACTGGGCCCTCTTTCAGGGTAGAACTCCACAAAGAGAAACTTCTAGCAGTTTAATAGAATACTCTAGAGAAATTGAAAAACAGAACTGACAAGCTATAGAAAAAAAAAGAATTTTACCTAAAATTGAGTCATAAAAATTACTCGTAATTTTTATGACTGTATTGTATTAGTTTCTTTTCCTGTTTCTCTGATAAAATATCCTGACAAAGCAGCTTAAAAGAGGAAGGGTTTAATTTAGTTGACAGTTTAAGGTACTATTGTGGGGTACTTCCAGGCTTTGTGTCCAAGGGCTAATAATTGGACCAGGTACACATGAATGGAAATGGAAGTAGATTTTTATTTAAGAAAGGTAAGGGGGGTTGGAGAGTTGGCCTAGTGGTTAAGAGCGCTGACTGCTCTTGCAGAGGACCCAGGTTCGATCCCCAGCACCCACATGGCGGCTGAGAACCATCTTTAATTCCAGTTCCAGGGGAATCCGACACCCTCTTCTGACCTCCGTGGCATTGCACGACATGGGTGCACAGACCTACATGCAGACAGTACCTTCATACACATAAAAAATAAATTAAAAAACAGAAAGGTAAGGGGCTGGAGAGATGACAAAGGGGCAATAAAGAAGCAGAGAGTGGTGAGTGCGTGCTGGTGCTCAGCTTTCTTTGTCCAATTCTGCAGTTCAGAATTTTAGCCAAGGGAATAGAACCACCTGTTTTGGACAAGTCTTCATGTCTCAATTTGCAAAATCAAAATAACCCCACACAGACATGCTGAGAGGCCTGCCTCCCAAGTAATTCTAGATTCTGTCTTCTGTGAAGCCGGCAATCAGCTCTGGACCCCACACTTATAAACATACTAGAAGACGAATTTTAAGTACTAGAGAGGTGGGAATGAGACCCCAAGTCGACTTCCTCCCTATGTTTATACACAAAACAATGTTCTTACCTCCAAATGAATGAAGCACAATATTTCTATTAAAACTTACAAGAAGCAACTGTGGGAAAAATAAACTAAGAAGCAGAATCACTATTCTGCAGGTAATTGGAGGAATCTATAAAGAATACCTATTAGTAAACATTAATAAGCAAGTTAATATTTCACAAAACATAAGATAAATACATATGCACATATCTTAATACAGTCAAGTATTTGGACAATATTTATAAATAAAAAATGAACTTTAATAATAAACTAAGCACAATAACTCAGATAAGCCAACAAATACTACATTGTGTGTGTGTGTGAGTGTGCATGTGTGTGCCTGTGCATGTGTGTAAACTCAAAGAAAGAACTTTGAATGGGAATGAAATAAATGGAGAAAAGGAAGATTTAAATAAGGAGATTCTCCAAAACCAGAACCCAAGACAGATTTGAGTTGATGTGACTTACTGAGAACATGTTCTTCAGAGAAGAGCATCTTTGAGATAGTGCTGGAAGCTGAGTAGGAAAGGAAGCAATGTGAGCATGTGACAGGGAAAATTTACACTTACTCTCATCCAAACTACGGACAGAAAGGTACCCTGGAGGAAGAATGTACTGCAAATTTCTTTCTAACTTTAAGCAAGAGATCCAGATTTTTGTACTCTCTGTCGGAGCATTGGCTCTTGGCCACGCTCAAAAAGGGTGTTAACTCTACAGCAATGTAGTCTGGACACTCATTTGATCAAATTGATTGAACAAACAACCTGTCACCCCCCACTGAATGGTGGGGCTGTAGGGGTTTGGGCACAACAGCCTGCAGATTGGTTTTGCACGAAGGACGCTTGTACTCATGGATTATCACTTATTGCTAAAAAATGAAAAAAAAAAAACTGAGAGAAAGATGCAGGACAGTTATGGCAGAATGCATGATCTGGGATGGGGTGGGGGTGCAGGGGAAGGGAAAGGGAAATAAGCCTGAACTGAATTGGAAAATAATGTATGAAATGCACAAAGCATCGATAAAAATTAAATTAACAAACAAACAAAAAAAAAGGGTGTTAACTCACAGCAAAATCCAGTCTCAGGAGAAAGCAGTTTTATTCTTAGCCAGTACTCACAGAGACTGAGCGATAGCATATCATTAAAAAAATGCCCTGTCCGTTGCAAAGATAAAGTTCATGAAAAGAAATGATGTCAGAGTTATTTGTGGTTTCAAAAGCAACATTTTATGCACAAAGACGAGAGAAAAACATGTTTAAGAAACTTAAACTGATTTTGTGGATCTTAGCCTCAGCCTTTAACTGCTGCGCTATCCTTGGGCTGGAGAGATGGCCTAGTGGTTAAGAGCGCCAACTGCTCTTGCAGAGGACCTGGGTTCGATCCCGAGCACCCGCCTGACCTCCATGGCATTGCACGACATGGGTGCACAAAGTTACATGCAGACAGTACATTCATACACATGAAAAATAAATAAAATTTAAAGCCGGGCGTGGTGGCACACGCCTTTAATCCTAGCACTCGGGAGGCAGAGGCAGATGGATCTTTGTGAGTTCAAGGCCAGCCTGGAATACAGAGCGAGTTCCAGGACAGCTGGGGCTATAGGGAGACCCTGTCTCCAAAAGACCAATAAATAAATAAATAAATAAATAAATAAATAAATAAATAAAATTTAAAAGAAGGAACAAACTGAAGCATTTTATATTTAACCAAAATGTCACTCAGGTTTAAAATCCCAAACAAAATGTCATGAAGATGGACACATTTAGGGACCATGTTTCCAATGAGCACTTCCTAGGATGCCTGTTGCATGTACATATGCAATGAGAATGGTTGGAGGTAAGCAACATAATTTATATAGACTACATTATATTTTACAGTATTTTATAATGTTATAAGTATAGATCTGAGTCCCAGGGAATTTGGCTCTGGAAATTCCAGGCTCTTGTGTCCAAGGACCAGGGGCACATGAATGGAAATAGAAATGAATTTTTAATTTTTATTGTTTTTTTATTTTAATATAATACTTTTATTGATGTTTTGTGTATTTCAGACATGATTTTTCAGTTCATTTTAGACATACTCTCTTTTCCCTTCCTCCCACCCAACCCCAGTTCATGGATTCTGCCATAAATACATCTTTCTCTCAGTCTTATTAAAGTTTTTCTCTGCAAAGGATTATTGTTTTGGGCAGAATTTAACTATATCAGTCCGTTCTTTGTCCCAGTCCTTATGTTGTTGGGGTTCACTCCCAATTGTATTGCTCCAAAACATGCCTATATAGACATCAAATACGTACCAGAATTATATCCTCCAGGAATAAATTGTATGTTAACTCTGATATATGTTTTGGAGTTCACATTTTTCCCTTTAGTTTTATATTACTCTAAAATATGAATATATACCTTCTGCCCATATACATTAATTACCATGTCTGAAAGTAAATGATAAGTTAATTTTAGGGCTCATTAAGAGATTCATATTATAACATCACACATGTTTTCAGATAGAAAGAAATATAACAATAACTTTGCTCAGCTTGCTTTTCAATTGGAGGATTTGGTACTAACATTCACAAATGAGGGAAATAATTACTCCCCCCTCTTTTTTGGCTTTTTCGAGACAGGGTCTATTTGTAGCCCCAGCTGTCCTGGAACTCACTCTATAGACCAGGCTGGCTTTGAACTCACAAAGATCCATCTGCCTCTGCCTCCTGAGTGCTAGGATTAAAGGCATGTGCCACCACGCCCAGCCCCTTTTGTTTTTTGAAATAAAAGTATTCATGGAAATAAAAAAAAAACAATACAACACAACAAAACATGTAGGATAGTTTAAAAGCAGTCCTAAGAGGGAAATTTATAACCTTAAGTGCCTACATTAAAAAAAAAAAAAAAAGAAAGGGAAAAATAAATGATCTAACACTACAGCTAAAAACACTTGAGAGATAACAACAAACCCAACAGACAGGAAGAAATAACAAAAATCAGAGCAGAAATCAATGAAATAGAAACAAAGAAAACAATAAAAAAAAACACAGTGAATCTAAAAGCTGATTCTTTGAAAACATAAACAAGATAGATAGAACTCTAGCTCAGTTAACCAAAAGAAAGAAAAGATAACTCCAAATTAATAGTATTCATAATGAAAAGGGAAACATTACAACAGATGAAGAAAAGATCCAGACAATCATATGAGAATACTTTAAAAATCTATACTCTACTAAGTTTGAAAACTTAAGAGAAATGGTTGAATATCTGAAATCTTGGGGATCAACAAAGCTTAACCAAGAAGAGGTTGACAGTTTAAACAGAGCCATAACATTTGAGGAAATTGAAGATGTAATAAAAAGCCTCCCAAGCCGGGCGTGGTGGTGCACGCCTTTAATCCTAGCACTTGGGAGGCAGAGGCAGGTGGATCTTTGTGAGTTCAAGGCCAGCCTGGTCTACAGAGTGAGTTCCAGGACAGCTGGGGCTACAGGGAGAACCTGTCTCGAAAAGACTAAATAAATAAATAAATAAATAAATAAATAAATAAATAAATAAATAAATATTAAAAAAAATTCCCAACTAAAAAAAGCCCAGGCCCAGATGGATTCACAGAGAATTCTATAAAACATTTAAAGAGTTCTTATAACCATTACCACTCAAACTATTTAGAAGGATACAAACAGGGAAATCTCCCAAACACCTTCTATGAAGCCAGCATAACTCAACATACATAAATCAATAAATATAAAATACATAAATGGGCCAAAAGACAAAAATCACACAATCATCTCAATTGATGCAGAAAAAGCCTTTGACAAAATCCAGCATACCTAAATATTTAAAGTTCTAGAGGAAATTGACTGAAGGGACCATTCGTAAATACAATCAAAACCATACACAACAAACCCATAGCCAACATCATCCTAAATGCAGTTTATCTTAATATAACCTTCTACAGTCTTTACTTTCCTACCAAACACCTAGGTAGGTCCAACAGCAGCCATAGGAGAAACAAAATTACAGGGTCTATATAGTTTGAAAATGTAGACAAAGTAGAACTATTATCTTATGTGAAAGAAAAGAATAAGGATATATGTATATATATGGATATATAAATGAGTATATATATAACCATATATATATATATAAAAGAAAGAATATACAGGCATATTCATATAAATTCAAACATATACAGGTAAGTTTTACAAACAGATTTGTGCATGTATCAGCTATGAATGTCCATGTACAAATATACATATTAGTGTAAGTATGAGTTTGTTTATCTAGACATAAAATATTATAGAAGTGAGGTCAAATGTTTTGATAATGTTTAAAAATTAGAAAAATAGTTCAGAAATGCCAATCGAAAAATATCAACTATGGTGCCTTAAAGAGACATATACAAAACAAAAGATTCAGAATGGTTAAAAATGTAACAGAGACAAATATGTCAAGCCAAAGCAAACAGGGTGTTTTGATCTTGGCAGACTAAGTAGATCTCAGAACAAAAATCATTAAAAGAAACAAGAAGCCAGGGGCTCCCTCCCCAGCCCACAAACCTGAGTGACCCCTGAGGACCAGATCCTCAAGTGACCTTGAGAAAAAAAAAAACCTTGGTTAATCTGGACTGTGTGGCCTTAAACATCCAAAAGGAAAGTATAACCAGAAAGGTCTGAGAAATTGTACTTCAGGTATAAAACTTGAGATCTTAGTAAAAAGAAATAGTAAACAACAACAACTACAACAAAAAAACCCAAACACTGTTGTTTTGCCTGTCTTCAATTCTTACTGGCAAGTGCATCTACCCTGTGGCTGTCACTGTTTTTGCCATCCTTCAAAGACATGAGACACAGCTTTTCAACCTTCCAATATGGACTGAAGACTCAGGTCTCTCCAATAATCCTCCAAACCCTTAGTGCCATATGGGGACTGCTGAGACATCCAGCTTGTAGACTGAGAAACTACTGGTGTTTCAGCCTCTTCAGAGTATAGACTGCCATTGTTGGACTACCCTGGCTGTATCAAAGAGGCCAGTACAGGAAGATGAAGACAGCATGCGGTGTTTACTGGACCTCATTTGGTGACCATGGGAAGGGAAGTCCCCAGTGTGGAGCACAAGGGCAGGACTGAGGACTGATGGTTATTTGGGCTTGTCAAGGAGGAGCATTCATACAATTCCTTAAGAAAAACATGACATCTTTCAGCCTAATAAAGAAAAAGCCAGTAATAATAAAATAAGATATTATAAGCTAAAGATGCCAAAACCTATGATGTCATAATCTTGATATATGTGTGGCATGCATATATGCATATTTTGGAGGATGCCAATTGGAAGGAACAACAACAGAAACAAAAAAGGACTGGGTCAACTGACTGAAAAGGTAAACCTCTGCCCCAAACGGTAAACTTCTGCATTTTAAAAGAGACAGAAAAAAATTAAAAAAAAAAAAAATGTTTGGCAGAGTGCATGAGCTCTTGTGGGGTGGGGGGGTGGGAGCAAGGAAGAGGGAATCAGTCTAGGTTTGATTGGGGAATTTCGTATGAAATGCACAAAGCTTCAATAAAAATTGGCTTTAAAAAAAAGAAACAAGAAAAAAAGACAACTAAAATACTACAGTTTAGAATGCCTACAGTGTTAGTTAATGTCTATGTGATGTATTAATAGAGCAGCAATATACATTCCAGTAGAAAATGCAACACATACAGGAAACACAAATATTTACATCTATCTCAATCTAAAGTCAAACAAGTAGAAACAGAATGAGTACACAGAAGATGTTAGCAACTTAATAGAAATATATCAAATTCCAAATCTCAAAACATGAAGCTATGCCTTTTATAAAGTGCTGGGGACATTTATAAACACTCACTTTGTTTGTGTCCACAAAGAGTATAATAAATTACAAAGAAGTGAAATACCAACAGAATCAAGTAAAGAAATAAATTAGACCTGCTGTGGTCTGAATGTTTGTCTGCCTCAAAATTCCTTGATTGAAATCTAATCTCCAGTGTGATAGCATTAGAAAACGAAGCCCTCTTGTGTTAATCCTGCTTTTATAAGATAACCCAAAGATCCATTACACAAGCATAAATTTCACTTGTTTATAATCGGCACATTTTTGGTATATTTTTGTTGTAGCACCATGAATGGACTGAGATAAAGTGTCTCCACATCAAAAAATTTAAATGTGCTATTAAATACAAACTAATGTGTCAAAGATAAAATATAGATCTCAATTACAGAAATCCTTGGAAATATTGAAAATGAAAACAGTATAAAAATATGTGAAATAGAGCTGAAATATTTATTTGATAAAATTGTATATTAATCCAAGAAAAATTAAAATCAACAAATTTAACCAAAAATCCAGAAAAAGAACACATGATAAACCCAAAGAAAGTGTTCATACAAATCTACGTGGGGAAGAGCAGAAATTGTTTTAACATTAAAGCTAGTATATGTGAAATATGAGGTAAATACACATTTTTTTACAAGTAAATATGAAAATTTAATGAGTTAACACTCTTCTCTAGAAATTAAGCACTACCACATAAGATCACAATAGTGACAGATGTTGGGAAGGAGATAAAAGGACTTTACTGAACCTTTAAAGTTAAGGTAACCCTAATATTTTAAGCCAATTTTTATTGAAGCTTTGTGCATTTCATACAAAATTTCCAATCAAGTCTAGACCCATACCCTGTTAACCTTAATATTTCTTTAAAAAAATAAGCCAGGTGTAGTGGCACACACCTTTAATCCTAGCACTTGGGAGGCAGAGGCAGGAGGATCTTTTTGAGTTCAAGTCCAGCCTGGTCTACAGAGTAAGTTCCAGGACAGCTGGGACTACAGGGAGACCCTGTCTCGAAAAGACCAAAAAAAAAAAAAAAAAAAAAAAAAACAACAAACTAATTATTCTTATTTTCTGTGTATGAGTGTCTGTAAATGCACCCCTGTTAAGAAATGCCTGAGGAGGTCAAAAGGGGGCATCAAATCTTCTGGAACTGTAGATAAAGACAGTTGACCACCATGTGAGTGCTGAGAATCAAACCCAGGTCCTCAGAAAGAACAGCCAGTGTTCTTAACCTTGAAACATCTCTCTAGCCCCTTTAATATTCCTTAAATTATTCCAGAAGGAATGGGAAAATTCTTCACATTTTATTAATAAAAAGTGTGAAAATATTGAAGATGAAATAATCTATAGCCAAATTTAAGAAAATTAATGCAAATTATTAAATAAATTTGAGAAAATTAATGCAAAAATATAAAACAAAACATTCAAAATTCAATAGTATGATACATGACAATCAAGTAAGTTTTTTTACTTCAGAATTCAAGAGGGGATTGTGGTGCTTTTAAATAATAAATGTTCCTCATTGTCTAAAGTATTTGAACAGTGATATGGTCCCCAAGTAGGAGCAGGGTTTGGGGCAGTTAGAGGATTCTCTAACTGCCTTTGGAGAGGAAACTCATCACTAGGGGGCAGACTTTGAGAGTTCATACCCTCCTTGTCCTATGTTCAGTTTCTCTCTCTCTCTCTCTCTCTCTCTCTCTCTCTCTCTCTCTCTCTGTACATGACTGAAGATGTGACCACTTAGCTCTCTGTTAGCCCCCCGATTATGGCCACGTTCTTCTGAAACCATAAGCATAATGAAATTTTTCCTTCTATAAGTGGCTGTGGTCATAGCTTTATCACAGCAACAGAAAAGTAACCAACGTCAATATCATTCAAATCAACTCATAACAGTAATCATCACCAGTATATAGCTGAGAAAAATGGTTAAATAGTGCTCTAAAACCTGAAACTTGAAAAATTCAACTCCACTTCCTGTTTAAAGGGTGTCTTAAAGTAGGAGATGATGGACACTTATTCATAAACTTTGTCACTGAGTCTACATAACTAGGCACAAAAACACAAAGACATTCACAGATATCATGCATTTAGATTCATGCACACATATAAATATATATCCAACATTTCTACTAAAGTCAAGAAGATGGATGTTCATGATATCTATACTATTCAATATTGTATTATCAATTGTTAGTATAAACTTCTATAGCTGACAAGAAAATAAGTACATTCAAATTAGAAAGGAAGACATATAACTTTCTCCTTTTTCCACTATGTGATTGATATCTCAGAGCCCCAAATAATCAATGGTAAAATTAATATAATCATGAGATTTTTTTATAATAAAATAGAATTGAGAGACACCTGCCCGGAGTCAGTGAGTTCCTCCACCGGAACTCCCAGCTCAGACTCCAGACACCCGCCCAGAGTCAGTGAGGTTCCAGTGAGGCAAGGCAGACCTGCCTGGACCCTTGAGGGCCTACCAGCACTCAGGCCAAAGTAGTAACCCAACCCAACGCCACCTCCCCATGTCATCCTGGTGGAGCTCTAGAGCAGAGGACCCAACAGGTGGAGCATTGGTGATTATAGTCTGTGCAGCCAAAGTTGAGGACCCAGAATTCAAATAAACAAACAGCAAATCCACGTGCCAAAGACACAAAGGAAAAACAACATGTGAAAAGCTCATAATAAATCCACACCAAACTCAACCAGTCCTACAGAAGATCCCTACAGTGAGATATCCAAGGAAAGAAGCCAAGACACCGACCTTAGAAGAACAACCGTAGACACATCCAAAGAAATCAGAGAACTAAGGGAAGAGAATGAAAAACTCAGGAAGGATCTAGAGAGAGATAATGACAAACAGTGGAAAGAACTATGGGGAGAGATTGAAAAACTCAAGAAAGACCTAGAGGGAGAAAATCACAAACTCCAGAAGGAAGTTGAAACACTGAAAAGATCCCAGGCCGAAATGAAAAAAGAAAATGACCAACGAACCAAGGAGCTACAAGATGAGAAAGAAAGGCTCCAGAGGGGAAATGGAAAATCTAAAGAAATCACAGGATGAAATGAAAAAAGGATATTGAACATTCATACAACCACCAGGAAAGGATTGGGAAAAGCCTCAGAAGCAGAATGGAAGAAGCAGAAAAAAGAATATCGGACCTGCAGGATAATACAGAGCAACTATAAAGCTCAAGTAAAGATTATGAAAATTTTTAAAAAAACACAAGAGTGGAACAACCAGGAAATGTGGGACACTATGAAAAGACCAAACCTCCACATCATAGGGATAGAGGAGGAAGAGGAGTCCCAAGACAACACTATTGACCAGATCTTCAACAGGATAATAGAAGAAAATTTCCCCAAACTGAAAAAAGACAGTCCCATACAAATACAAGAGGCACGTAGAACACCAAATAGACAGGACCAGAAAAGAAACTCCCCACTCCATATCATTGTTAAAACACTAGATGCTCAAAACAAAGACAAAATACTGAAAGCCACAAGAGAAAAACAACAACTTACATATGAGGGGAAACCCATCAGAATCTCAGCTGATTTCTCAGCCCAAATGATGAAAGCTAGAAGAACGTGGACCAAGGTATCCCCTGTGCGAAACGAGTTTAGATGTCAAAATCCAGAAAAAATGTCAATTATAGTTGAAGGAGAAAGAAAAATCTTTCACAACATAAACAAGATGAAAGAATACATGTCTAAGAAACCAAGACTTCGGAAAATCTCAAAGCAATCCAAAGAACAGAGGAAAAAAGCAACTATCCCTAAGCAATTAAAGAGAGAAACAGAGTACATATAAACCTAGACCAAGAATGCAAACAAAAAGTAAGGTAAAAGGAAGCAACACACATCTCTCAATAATAACATTAAACACTAATGGTCTAAACTCCCCAATCAAAAGGCATAGACTGGGAGAATGGATTAGGAAACTGAACCCTTCCATATGCTATCTAAAAGAAACCCATCTCACCCTCAAGGACAGACACCACCTTAGAGTGAAAGGATGGAAAAAAATATTCCAAGCCAATGGTACTAAGAAACAAGCAGGAGTGGCTATTCTAATAGACAAAATAGATCTCGAAATAAAATTAATCAGAAGAGACAAAGAGGGCCATTACATCCTTGTCAAAGGAACAATGAACCATGAAGACTTCACAATCCTAAATGTCTATGCACCAAACTCTAGTGCTCCTAACTTTATAAACACAACTCTACAGGACCTGAAGACACAGATTAATCCTAACACGCTAATAGTGGGAGATTTCAACACCCCACTGAGCCCCTTGGATACATCAACATGACAAAAAATAAACAGAGAGACATCAGAACTGAACAATACAATACACCAAATGGACCTCACAGATATCTACAGAATATGCCACCCAAATACCAGAGAATATACTTTCTACTCAGCACTGCATGGAACATTCTCCAAAGTCGACCACATACTGGGGCACAAAATGAACCTCAACAAATACAAAAGGATTGAAATTATTCTATGTATTCTATCAGACCATAGTGCAATAAAGCTCAATATGAACAACAGAATAAGTCCAACTAGCTACAAAACACACGAGAACTAAACCAACACAAGTGCTGACAATGAAATGGGTCAAGGAAGAAATAAAGCATGAAATAGAAGTATCATGCGCACTGGAATAAAAAAGACAAAAAACAAGAAAAAACCTGTGGGATACTTTAAAAGCAGTCTTAGAGGTAATTTATAGCCCTAAGTGCCACACATCAAAAAAAACAGAAGGAAACAATAAATGAATCTAACTCTGCAGCTAAAAACCACTTGACAGACAACAATGACCCCCAAACCCCAACGACAGGAAGAAATAACAAAAATCAGAGCGAAATCCATGAAATAGAAACAAAGAAAATACATCAAATCAAGGAATCCAAAAGCTGGTTCTTTGAAAAATAAACAAATAAACGACCTCTCAGTTAACAAAAAAAAAAAAAAAAAGATAGAGCAACTCCAAATCAACAGTGTTTGTGATGACAGGGGAAACATCACAACAGACAAAGAAAAGATCCAGTCAATCACAGGAATACTTCAAAAATCTATACTCCACTAAATTTGAAAACCTAAGAGAAATGGATGAATATCTGAAATCCTGGGAACCAACAAAGCTCAACCAAGAAAAGAAAAGACTGACAATTTAAACAGACCCATAATATTTGAGGAAATTGAAGGTGTAATTAAAAACCTCCCAACTGAAAAAAGCCCCGGTCCAGATGGTTTCACAGCAGAATGCTATAAAACATTTAAAGAGGTCCTACAACCATTGCTACTCAAAATTTTTAGAAGGAACAAACAGAGGGAATTCTCCCAAACTCCTTCTATGAAGCCAGCATCACTCTACTACCAAAACCAGGCAAAGATACAAACAAAAAAGAAAGCTATGGACCCATCTCACTAAGGAACATAGATGCAAAAATTCTCAACAAAATACTTGCAAATCACATACAGACCCACATTAAAAAGATCATCTATCATGATCAAGTTGGATTCATACCAGAGATGCAGGGATGGTTCAACATACATAAATCAATAAATATCATAAAACACATAAATGGACTGAAAGACAAAAACCACACAATCATCTCAATGGATGCAGAAAAAGCCTTTGACAAGATCCAGCATCCCTTGATGTTGTTTAAAGTCCTAGAGAGAATAGGACTGAAAGGAACATTCCTCAACATGATCAAAGCCATATATAGCAAACCCACTGCCAACATCATCCTAAATGGAGAAAAATTGGAACCATTTCCCGTAAAGGTGGGAACCCAGCAAGTCTGCCCCCTATCACCACTCCTCCTTAACATAGTGCTTGAAACACTAGCTAGGGCAATAAGACAAGAGAAGGAAATTAAAGGAGTACTAATCGGAAAAGAAGAAGTTAACCTATCCCTTTTTGCAGATGATATGATAGTTTACCTATGGGATGATTAAAACTCCACGAGTAAACTTCTAGAAACGATCCAGAGTTTTAGTAAAGTGGTGGGCTACAAAATTAACCTAGCAAAATCAGTAGCCTATCTTTAAGCCAGTAATAAACAAGTGGAGAAGGAATATAAAAAGACCTTCCCACTCACAATATCCTCACAAATAATAAGATACCTGGGAACAAGCCTAACCAAAGATACCAAAGACCTCTACAACAAAAATTTTAAACCCCTGAAGAAGGAGATCCAAAATGACATCAAAAAATGGAAAGACCTCCCATGCTCATGGATTGGAAAAATTAATATAGTAAAAATGTCCATTTTACCCAAATTGGTATACAGATTCAATGCAATTCCAATCAAAATCCCTATGAGCTTCTTCACAGACTTGGAAAAAAAATCCTTAAATTCATATGGAAAAACAAAAGACCCCAAATAGCTAAGGCAACCTTAAATGAAAAATGCAATACAGGGGGGATTTCCCTACCAGACTTCAAACTATATTACAGGGCCATGGTCGTAAAGAAAGCCTGATACTGGCACAAAAACAGACCTATTGCCCAATGGGACAAAATTGAAGCTCCAAACTTGAGCTCATACAATTTCAGCCGCCTCATATTCGACAAAGGGGCAAAAAACCCTCAGTGGAGGAAGGATAGCATCTTCAGCAAATGGTGCTGGCAAAATTGGATCACCATTTGCAGAAGAACAAAATTAAACCCCTACCTCTCACCCTGTACAAAAATAAACCCCAAGTGGATCAGAGATCTCAATGTGAAGCCTGAAACCCTGAATGTGATAGAAGAAAAAGTTGGCAACAGGCTACAAGACATAGGTGTAGGAAAACACTTTCTAAATCGGACAGCAGCTGCACAGGAAGTAAGGTCAACAATTGACAAATGGGACCTCATAAAACTCAAAAGTTTCTATACAGTGAAAGAAACAATCAAGGAGGTGAAGAGAAAACCCACAGAGTGGGAGGAAATCTTTACCAATGATACATCTGACAGAGCATTGACACCAAGACTATATAAACTACTCAAAAAACAAAGAAGAATACAAATGACTTACTCAAAAGATGGTATAAAGTACTGAACAGAGACTTCACCAGTAAGGAAGTAAAGATGGTTGAGAAACATCTTAAAAAGTGTTCAACATCATTAATAATTAAGGAAATGCACGTTAAAACCACTCTCAGATATCATCCCACTCCAACATGACTAGCTAAGATCAAGAAAACAAAAGACAACAGATGTTGGAGAGGTTGTGGGGAAAGGGAAACACTCATCCACTGCTGGTGGGAATGCAAACTTGTATAACCACTATGGAAAGCAGTGTGGAGAACCCTTAAAAGACTCAGAATGAGCCTACCACCTGACCCAGTCAGACCACTCCTGGGTATATAACCCAAAGACTCATCCTACCACAAAGATACATTCACGTCCATGTTTATTGCAGCTCTCTTCACAATAGTAAAGAGCTGGAACCGACCTAAATGCCCCTAAACACACGAATGAATGACAAAAATGTGATATATCTCCACAATGGAGTACTATTCAGCAGTAAAGAAAGATGGCATTATAAACTTTGCAGGTAAATGGATGGAGCTCAAAATCATTACACTGAGTGAAGTAACACAGTCCCAGAAAGACAAACAGATGGTTTCCCTCATTTGTGGATGCTAGCACCAAATCCCCCAGACAAAAAGCAAGCTGAATGACATTATTGTTATATTTTTGTTTATCTGAAAGCAGCTATTTTGGTATAATGTGAATATCTCAACGGGCTCTAGAATCCACCCACCAATTATTCTCAAACTCTGTAACTACTGTATATGGGTGAAGAATATGTATCTATATTTTAGAGTAATATAAAATTAATGGAGGAAAATGTGAATTCCCAAGCATAAAAAAAAAAAGACTGAGAGAAAGATACAGGACAGTTATGGAAGACTGCATGGTCTGGGGTGTGGTGGGGTGGGGTGGGGGAAGGGAAAGGGGAATATGCCTGAACTGAATTGAGAAATGATGTATGAAATACACAAAATATCAATAAAAAAAGAAACTTCTAATTGTAGTTTGAGGAACAGAAGAGCTGTACTTACAGTGGACTCCAACACAATCAGCAATTATTAAAGACTTTCTTTTAAAGCAAAAAAAAAAAAATAGAATTGAGGCAGGATAGAAAAAAAAACTGGGGAAGATGAGAAGAAAAAAGAGTTCACTATGGAGTCTGGTTACTGCCTCCTGCCAGCTAAAGCTTTTCTGTTGGAATTTTCTAGGAATTTCTCACTAGAAATCTCACTACAGGTGGAATAAATAAATAAATTGATAGATAGATGATAGATAGATAGTGTATTAGTCAGGGTTCTCTAAAGAAACAGAAGCAACAGGACGAATATATAGCTATATACAATTTATTGATTTGCTCACGTGACAGAGTTCAAGGAGTCCAACAGTAGCTGCGCCACACTGGAGAGGCTGAGAATCCAGGGAACTGCTCAGTCTGCAAGGCTGGATGTATCAGTAGTCCCAATCTGGTGCTGAAGGCCCGATGGATTCCAGGAGATCTTCCAGTCTCAGTACACGCTGGGATTGGTAGGGTTGATCACAGCAGCAAGACAAACTCACCAGTGAGAGAGAGACAAGCCGCAGGAAAAAAAGGACCAGCTCCCTCTGCCATGGCCTTTAATACTGCCTGTCAGCAGAAGGTAACACCCACATTTGGGGTGGGCCATCCGGGTTAAGGTGGTCCAATCCGAAGATCCTTTTTCTCTTATTTGTTCCTTAGTCCAGTCAAGTTGACACCCAGGATTAACCATCACAGATGATATATATATATATATCATCACTTTATGCAAACTTAGGAGTTCCAGGGATTTTTGTTTTGTTTTGTTTTGTTTATGATTTTGTTTTGTTTTGTCTTGTTTTGAGATAAGGTCTCTCTGTAGTCACAGCTGGCCTTGATCTCATAGATACACCTGTCTCCATATCCTGAATTCTGGGATTAAAGCTGTGTGCCACCACACCCAGATGGAGGTCTTGGTTTTAATTTATAATTCCTCCATGGCACCTCTGGGTCCACTGTATAAGCTCACTCGTTGAGAGAGAGAGAGAGAGAGAGAGAGAGAGAGAGAGAGAGAGAGAGAGAGAGATCAGAAAAAGATTTCCATAGCAAGGTTTTGAGATGTAACTTAAAAGCCACCAAAATGGTATATATGATCCATGTTAAGACATTTACTTATGATTGTACCTTGAGAAGCCTTTGTCTGTGCTTGGGATGCCTTCTTTGCTGCAGCTCTCCTTTGAGAAGTGCACAACTATTTTCTGGGTGTATACTTTTCTTTCTGAGTATTTCAGTTTCCCCAAACCCTCATATTTAGAGTCCATATTAAAATCTTTTAAATAAAATATGAAATTCTTTTTTGTATTGTCTTCTTAGAAATTCATGTGGAAGGCATAGATTTTAGTTTGGCCTGAGTTAAGATTCCAGTTGCTAAAGGTGACAGCTTAGAGCTATGGCCTGACCTTCACTGCAGATAAAATGCTATAAAATCATTAAGCTACTTTTGCACTATTGACACTTTTATCTTGGGGGTAACCAACAGCTGTCTAATTATACTTAAGGCTCATTCCAAAGGAGGGAATTCATGCCTGGTACTATAAACCTAGCCAAATACTCATACCTAGAGATATCATATATGCTAGAGGAGGGCCTACTACTGCCATTTTAACCAATATAATTTCTTTTATTTTTAATATATATTTTGTACAAGATTACCAAATCTAGGCCCATGTCCCCCACCCTATCCCACCACCCCACCAGAGCTCATGTATTCTGCCAAACATGCTTTTCATCTCTTCTCAGTCTTTCTCAATATTCTCCATGTGGAAGTTGACTGTTTTGAGCAGAAGTTCACTGTTTCAGTCAGTTCTTTGATGCAGTCCTTTCTGTTGTTGTTGTTGTTGTTGTTGTTGTTGTTCCCAATATGCATCAATCCCAACTGCTTGGACAAAAGCTCAAGGGGCCGTGCATAGGAAATACTTACAACTAGGTAATTGGCACTAGCATCCACAGATGAGGGATACCATTCATCGTTTGTTTTTCTGGGACTGTGTTACTTCACTCAGCATGATGTCTTCTAGCTCCAGCCATTTTCCTGCAAAGTTCATGATGTCATCTTTACTGCTGCATAGAACTCCATTGTGTAGATGTATCACATTTTCTCTATCCACTCATCAGTTGAGGTGCATTTGGGTTGGTTCCTGCTCCTTGCTATTGTGAAGAGAGTTGAAATAAACATGGCTGTGCATGTATCTCTGTGGTGGGGTAGGTCTTGAGGGCACATGCCTAGGAGTGGTATGGCTGGGTCAGGCTGCAAGTTCATTCCAAGTCTTCCAAGGATTCTCCACACTTCTTTCCATAGTGGCTGCATGGAGTTTACATTCCCACCAGCAGTGGATGAGTGTTCCCCTTTCCCCACAACCTCTCCAGCACTTGGTATCATTTGTTTTCTTGATATTAGCCAGTCTTATTAGAGTAAGATGATACCTTAAAGTGGTTTTGATTTGCATTTCCTTAATGATTAGTGATGTTGAACGCTTCTTTTTTTTTTTTTTTTTATAAAAGGAAGAGTTTATTTGAGCTTACGATTGACGGTTCCAGTGAACACTTCTTTTTTTTTTTTTTTTTTTTTTTTTTTAATGGGTTGTTGCATTTTATACATCATTTGATCCAATTCAGACAAGGCATATTTCCCTTTCCCTTCCCCCCCACACCCACCCCCATCCCAGATCATGTTTCTGCCATACTGTCCCTGCATCTTTCAGGTTTTTTTTTTCTTCATTTTTTAGCTATAAGTGATAATCCATGAGTATAAGCATCCTTCGTGCAAAACCAATCTATAGACTGTTGTCCCCAAACCCCACAGTCCCACCATCAGTGGAGGTGACAGGTTGTTTTGTTCAATAAGTTGATAAAATAGAGTGTCCAGAATACATCGCTGTAGTTTCACCCCGTTCACCCCAATCGCAGCTTTACATTCTAACACGCCCCTCTTCCGCAGATTTTCCCTGGGCTTAGAAAAGGGGCACAGGTGATGAGAAGTAAAACTGCGTGGGCCTTGATTCCACCCTACAGTAAGGAATAATACAACTTGCTTCTGGGGACTCATGGGTTAAAAAAAAAAGGGGGGGGGGGCGGTACAGACAGACATGAAACCTTCTAGTCAAAAACCTTGCAATTCAGTGAACACTTCTTAAGGTGTTTGTCAGCCATCTCTAATTCCTCACTTGTGAAGTCTCTGTTCAGCTCTTTGCTCCATCTATTGAGTGGGTCATTTGTTTTCTTTCTCTTTGTTTTTTGAATAGTTTATATATTCTGGAAATCAATGCTTTGTCAGATGTATCTGCAGTGAAAGTTTCCCCCCACTCTGTGGGATTTCTCTTAACTTCCTTGATTGTTTCTTTTGATGTACAGAAGCTTTTGAGTTTAATGAGGTCCCATTTGTCAATTGTCTACCTTAATTCTTGCACAGCTGCTGTCTGATTTAGGAAGTATTTTGCTAAGCCTATGTCTTGTAGTCTGCTGCCAACTTTTTCTTCTATTGCCTTCAGAGTTTGGGGTCTCACTTTGAGGTCTTTAATCCATCTGGAGTTGACTTTTGTACAGGAGGAGAGGTAGGGGTTTAATTTCATTCTTCTACAAGTGGTGATCCAGTTTTGCCAACACCACTTGCTGAAGATGCTGTCTTTCCTCCATTGTGTCTTCTTGGCCCCCTTGTCAAACATGAGATGGCTGAAATTGGTTGTGCTCAAGTTTGGATCTTCAGTTTTGTTCCATTGGTCAACAGGTCTGTTTTTGTGCCAGTACCAGGCTGTTTTTATGACTATATCCCTGTAGTACCGTTTGAGGTCTGGTACCAATATAATTTCTAACTGCATTCTAAATACTTATCCTATACCCACAAATAAAAGGCACCTCTTCAAAGAAGCTTCTTTGAAGGTACAGACTATTAAAAAGATTCACAATTGGTCAAAATGAAGAAAATGAGTGACCTTGGTGTTCCCAACCCCACCTGACACTACAGTGCAACCCCTACACCTAAGAAACAAGGGCAGAAAGGTTTTAAGAGCCAAAGTACCTACAGCTGCTTCTTCTAGATCTACAGGGAACCTATACCCACTAAAAAAAATCTCAAAAATATAGGTTCCTAACCAAGTACTGCATAATGAAACATCCCAGTATGAATTTACCAATTTCATACATTGTCTTTAATGTATGTGTATTTGTGGAAATGTTATGGAAAAATCATAAGACCAATGCCAATGTCAAGAGAGGAGTGGGATTTTAATTTCACACTAACCCAGGTATTGTTCTTAAAGAAGTCAGCAGCTTGACTGAGTCTCTGGGTTTTTTTTTTAATACCCCTCTGAGGAATGCAAGCAAAGAGCATATAACACTTAAGTGGTAACATGCAGTCACATAGACTTACAGGAATCTGACATGGTGGTTTACAGATAACACAGCACCCCAAAAGCTACAGGATTGTGACATCCTGGATAAACAAAGACTTCTACCCTGGGTGAAGTTCACAGGACAGTATTCTATCCTGGGTCACCACAGGGAGCACAGGGGAAAGCTCCAGACTGCTCTTTCCTGTCTATCTCCATTTTATCTCCAGTGTTAGAGCTCTTTCTGTTCCAAAGTCCTTGATTATCATAACACTGCAAAGTCTTTTATTAACCAACAGAGATGTGTTTTCCTACTATAATAATAGTAATTAAAGAAGAGCTCATGTATATGGCACAGAGTGGAAGAACATGGGAAGAGTGAGAGGAGAGAGAGGGAGGGCGGAAATGATTTAAATACAATTCTTGCATATGAAATATTAAAAATTCAAATTAAGGGGCTGGAGAGATGGCCTAGCGGTTAAGAGCACCGACTGCTCTTACAGAGGACCCGGGTTCGATCCCCAGCACCCACATGGCGGCCGAGAGCCGTCTGAAACTCCAATTCCAGGAGAACTCCAGTTCCAGGGGAATCCGAGACCCTCTTCTGACCTCCACGGCATTGTACGACACGGGTGAACAAACCTGCATGCAGACAGTACATTGATACACATACCGAAAAAAATAAAATTAAAAAAAAATTAAAAAAAAATTAAAATTAAAAAATCAAGCAACAGTAAATTACCTTTTATATATAAACCAAAACTAATTAGAAGATGTAATGAAAACTAACACAGTGTTTATCAGTGTTAATAAGTGACACCTAATAGAAAGCTTAAACATAATTAAAATTTATGTTAAATCACTCCTGAAGGAACAAAAAAAATTGGCTTTGATCACAAAGAAAGAAAAACAAACAAACAAAAAATCATATACAGAACTCCTAGAAACCAACTCACTCTTATAAACTGTATTAAAGAATGGAGGGAGAGAGGAAGTGAGTGGATTATTTCATATTTATCCTGCCTTTCTTAAAAGAATACTCTCACTAGATGATCAAATATTTGACAAGGAAGATTTTGTGTGCTTAGAGTCAGTCACTTTAAAATTAATGAGGTTGTTAAGTATGTAAGACATTTATACCTTCTGCCTGAAGACTTTTATCTTTAAGCAGATAAACTATGAAGAGTATTATGACATATTTCTGGATTTATGCTCATTGGAATTTGTTGAATTTCAATGAATCTAGGAAGTTTCTGGCCTGTTTTATCTGTTTCTCTCTTGAACTTCAGCTGGCCATATCTTGGTACATTTGATGATGTCACATAGGGTTGTAAGACTCTGTTCACTGTTTCATTAATTTTTAAAATTATTTATTTATTTTATGTGTACAAATGTTTCACTGAAATGTATTTATTTATTTTTATTTATTTTTATTATTTTTTTTTTTTTTTGTCTTTTTGAGACAGGGTCTTCCTGTAGCCCCAGCTGTCCTGGAACTCACTCTGTAGACCAGGCTGGCCTTGAACTCACAAAGATCCACCTGCCTCTGCCTCCCAAGTGCTAGGATTAAAGGCGTGCACCACCGCGCCCAGCTGAAATGTATTTATTAAGCTTACTGTTAGGTGTGGGCTTCTCAGAATTCCAAGGGACAAACAGATTTCCACTTCCTCCAGAGGCTGTCAATTTTCTGACCTCTTCCCCTGTACCTGAGGACCCTCTCCATGGTTATAAATGAGTGGGCTCCAGTCACCATCTTGCCCCTGCCCCTGCTGGCCCCCTCTGGCAGTTCCAAATGGTAGTAAGTCATGTTCCCAGAGTGACTTAGGTCTCATGTGCTTTTTTATCTGGGGATCATGGCCTTTATAATCTAGTATCTGGATCGCCTTTCATCCACCACCCCACACCCACTGGGCAGCCGGTAAGGCCTCCAGTCAGACCTGTTACCAGGCATAGGCTAGACAGCACCCACCATCGATTTGGCCAAAGGTACCATCTCTTCTCCTTCTCCTCCCCTACTCTATCCCCATCTGACTGTGAGTGAGAGTTAGTGTGCACGCTAGGGTTACACAGCTCTGACAAGCTACAGAATCTTATTGGGCCCTACTCTGAGGTTCCGCTGGGGCCATTTCACCTCATCAAGTACTCACCACATGGTGATTGAGCACAGTGGCTAGCCCGATGAGCATCTGAGTGAGGGGAGATTTCATGTCCCACCCCTGCCTTCTGTGTGACCCTGTGTGTGTTCTACCCCCTCTGCCTCATTTCCTCCTGAATTCTAACCTACTGTTTCCCACCTCTGTCTTCCCTCTGTTCTCCTCCTTCACCTTTTTTTTTCTTGCCTTCCATTTTTTTCCGTTTCCCTCGTGTTTTGAACTCTACTGAGAACCAGTGTACCAGAGAGTTCACGGATTCCAAATCCTGTCCAGACCATTGTCTTCCAGGATGCTGGAGACAGAATCCAGACCCATTATTCCAGTCCCCCCTGTAAATTCTGGGATATCAATTTTGCAGGCCTGTGGAAGGACGTGTGGGCCTGTGGACTCTGACCAGTACCCCTGAAATTAGAGGGTACACATTGTAATCTTCAGAAGGTGCTTCTAAGGGTAAAAATTTTACTTCCTTCTTACAGATCTTTCTTCTCTCCCCTCCCTTCCCCTCCTCCTCTCCTCTCCTCTCTTCTTCTCTCCTCTCCTCTCCTCCCCTCCCATTTTTACTTTTCTTTACTGTGCAGAAAGCATGGAGTGAGGCTGAGTCTGTGCATGCTCAGTTTCCATGGTAGCCATGCTAAACCTCACACTCTGCATGGCAGGAATGCCTTATTGGAAACTTGAATTTACATCAGAGATTATAACAACAAACTTGTATTCTAATTCTTTTATGACTTATTTAATAGCATGTTCTGATCCTTTCACAATTTTGGCTTTTGGGTTTTTATATTGGATTAATATAAAAAGGCAATTGAGATTCAATTTTTATGCCAGAGTAACCAAGTTTCGTTTTTACCAGTTTTTCATCCGTTTCAAAATACAATAGATTTTCCATTTTTTTTTTTTTTTTACTTTTGTATGGATAGTTAATTTTTTTACAGGCTTTGTTTGAGATTTTTACATCATTTGGATTTTTAACAACATTGCTTTTTTTTTTAAATCTTTTCAAGACAGGGTCTCCCTGTAGCCCCAGCTGTCCTGGAACTCGCTCTGTAGACCAGGATGGTCTTGAACTCACAAAGATTCGCCTGCCTCTCCTTCCTGAGTGCTAGGATTAAACACAAGTGTGCCACCACACCCGATCTGTTTTTGTTTTTTTAAATTTTGTTTACAAGACTTTTACTTAATTTTAAGGGATTATTTCAGGTTTTGGTATTTTCCATGTCATTGGTTTTATTTATAAATCCCATTTTATTCAGAAATCCCTTTTTGTTTTTAGCCTCTGTATCTGAGATTAAGGTGTCTAACACACCCATCCCACCTGGCACGAAGATCTTGCCTCAGACAGTAAAGTTTCAAGGAACTTTTGATTTTTCCACTAACAATAAATTTATTCTCATTAAATTAGCAGGTAATCTACGCAAGTCATGAGATCTGCCTGCCTGCCTGCCCTGTCCACCACCCTGAGCAGGCAGGTGCTGCAAAGCACAGTATAGAGGAGAAATTCCTCACACTTCAAAGGGAAGCTCTGGTCAAGCAAGGTCTGACTTTGTCCTCACATAGATGGAACTGATGAAGAGAGCCAGGCACAAGGCCTGAGTGACCCCCTGTGGACCAGAACCTCAACTCACCTTAACACCAAAACTGATTTCATTCATTGGAGCTAACTCTGTGGTTTTAAACACTCCAACAGGAAATTACAATCTAAAGAGAAAATAAAATAATATTACCAGAGAGATTGGTAAGAGGCCTACTGTGCCAAGTTAGGAACCTACTGTGTCATGTTAGAAAATATCTCAGAGATGGGGCTGGAGAGATGGCCTAGTGGTTAAGAGCCCAACCGCTCTTTCAGAGGACCTGGGTTCGATCCCCCAGCACCCACATGGTGGCTGAGAACCCTCTTTAACTCCAGTTCCAGGGGAATCCGACACCCTCTTCTGACCTCTGCAGCATTGCATGACACGGGTGCACAAATCTACATGCAAACATTCATACACATACAAAAATAAAATAAAAAAAAGAAAATATCTCAGAGATAGGTGACAGATTTACTGTGCCATGCCAGAAAACACCACCTTTTGTATTCTCATGGTTATGGGTCTCATTCTGGAGCTCTGTGTACAAAAGCTGGCCCTCATTCTAGAGCTCTGTGTACTAAAACTTTTTTTCCAATTCCTCAAACCAGGGTGCAGGTCCTCTCTCCATCTGCAGACCCTAGACAGGGGTCTTCCAATTGCTAATGCACCCAGAAGACCCCCTGTTGGTACTGTGAAGTCCCTGCACTGGTATACTCATCAACCAGCTTGTCTTTTCAGTTGTAGAGAAATGTCCACTAAGTACTGGCCTCTGTTAGGTCCAGGCTTCCCAGAATCCTAAGAGGCACACAGGTGCCCACTTCCTCCAGAAGCTGCCAATCCTCTGACCACTTACCACTTACCTGAGGCCCCTCCCCATGGGTATAAAGGGTGGACCCCAGCCGCCATAACTCTCTCTGGCCCTCTCTCTATATATTAAGTATAAAAAGCGCAGAACCAGGTCTCTCTAGGAGCATGCTTTACTTCCATGTGGGACTGCCAGCGTGAGCCACCTGCAGACATGTGGTGAGACTGGACAGCATGGCAGGGGGAAGACGGGGGGATGGGGACAGAGAGAGAGAAATAGAGAGAGACACAGAGGGAAAGGCACAGAGAGAGAGAGGCAGAGAGAGAGTTATGGTGGCTGGGGTCCACCCTTTATACCCATAGGGCAGGGCCTCAGGTAAGTGGGAAGGGGTCAGAGGATTGGCAGCTTCTGGAGGAAGTGGGCACCTGTGTGCCCCTTAGGATTCTGGGAAGCCTGGACCTAACATTCCAACCTTTTGCTTATGATAAAGAAATGGGGTGCTGTTCTCTCCTGTATCTGCTTCAGAGCTGATCAGGGGCAAATTCTTGGGGGAACAGCTGTCAGGCTGGAGGGTTAGAGTCTGGTTTCCCATTTTGGCTGCTGTGGGTGCTCTGCCCAGTGGGTTTGGTCCAGATCGATAGTGGCCAGTACTTTTTTTTTTTTTTTTTTTTTTTTTTTTGAGACAGGGTCTCCCTGTAGCTCTGGCTGTCCTGGAACTCATTCTGTAGACCAGGCTGGCCCCGAACTCACAGAGATCCGACTGCCTCTGCCTCCCAAGTGCTAGGATTAAAAGCGTGCGCCACCACGCCCGGCATTTTTATTTATCTCTATATGTGTATCAATGTACTGTCTGCCTGCAAGTCTGTGCACCCGTGTCGTGCAATGCCACGGAGGTCAGAAGAGGGTCTCGGATTCCCCTGGAACTGGAGTTCTCCTGGAATTGGAGTTTCAGACGGTTCTCAGCCGCCATGTGGGTGCTGGAGATTGAACCCGGGTCTTCCGCAAGAGCGGTCGGCGCTCTTAACCGCTAGGCCATCTCTCCAGCCCGTGGCCAGTACTTTTAATGGATGTTTTCTCTGCAACTGAAAAGACAAGCTGATTGAGTCTTATATGAGTATACCAATGCCGGGACTTCACAGTACAAACAGGGGGCTACTGGGTGCATTAGCAACTGGAGGGTCCCTGTCAGGGTCTGCAGAGGGAAAGAGGACTTGTACCCTGGTTTGAGAAATCGGAAAAAGTTTTAGTACACAGAGTTCTAGAATGAGGGCCAGCTTTAATATACAAGGCTCCAGAATGAGAGCCATAACCATGAGAATATAAAAGGTGGTATTTTCTGGCATGGCACACTAAATCTGTCATCCTATCTCTGAGATATTTTCTAACATGACATAGTAGATTCCTAACTTGGCACAGTAGGTCTCTCACCTATTTTCTAACATAACACAGTAGATTCCTAACTTGACACAGTAGGTCTCTTAACTATCTCTCTGATAATAACCTATTTCATTTTCTCTTCTTTAGATTACAGTTCCCTGTTGGGGTGTTTAAAACCACACAGTTAGTTCAGATAAATGAAGTTTGTTTTGGTGTTAAGGTCAGTTGAGTTTCTGGTCCTTAGGGGTCATTCAGACCTTGCGCTTGGCTCTCTTCACCAGTTCCATCTATGTGAGGACAAAATCAGGCTTTGCTTGGCCACACCTTCCCTTTGAAGTATGAGGAGTTTCTCCTCTATATGGACTTTCCTCTTTTGACTGGACACTGGCAGGACGAAATCCTTTTAAGTGAATTTCCAAGACTTCCCTGGCATGGGATGACTGGTGACTCACTGCCACAGGACATACACAAAGTCATGGATGCAGGACCCTAGGACCCAAGTCAACCTCAGAGGGTAGGGGCCAAAATATTCTCCCTTCAAATCCCTCTTGCCAAATCAGATTGAAACTTTAAGTGTGGTTGCTAAACCTCCAAGAGGATTGTTTGAATTAATTTGGTACTTTAATTACCATACAACTCCTAAGTAAAGCTTGAGCATTGACTTAAGCACTGTTAATAAATTCTTAATTGCTGTGGCAAAAATATTCTGGCCAAAAATAAAAGCTCATGGTAGGAGCCTGGTAGTGGCTGCAGCACCGGCTAGGAAAGAATCCTATTTACTGGCTTGTGTTGCTGGCTCATATTCAACCTATTGTATACAATATAGAAATATCTGGCCAAGAATGGCATTGCCCACAATGAGCACAGGCCAGTCCAATGAAGGCAATTATGCAATAAGTCTTCTACAATTTGTTCTTTAAGGTCTATGAAGGTTATTTAGGTACTCAAAGTACAATTATTTAAACCATGCAAGGCAAAAGTTTCTGAAAACATAGCCCATGAAACAAACCCAAGATAATAAAGAGGTTAAAACCAGTACCTTCTCAAATGAAGGCCATGTCACTTGTCCCCAGATTTTGAATTATAGCTTTGAAAAGGAAAAGGAAGGGGGGGCATTGTCACATACCAGCAGCAGGCAGATAATACTTGGGCTCACCCAAATTGGTTAGATTTGGACTATCCATGTGGTCACCAGAAGTAAAACCTAATTTCTCTTAAAAATATTAAAAGTAACAGGTGCAAAGTGTAACAGATATATAAAACAATTTTAGTATGGATGGGTAACTCTATATATGTCTGTTTCACTTGAGGCTGTAACTAGGTATATAGTACCTGGTAGGTGAAACACAATTTCTTGTATATGCCATAATTACATTATAGAATGCTTAAAAGTGAACAGTACTTCATGCATACTCATAAATAAGGTTCTAATAAATAAATTTGGCAATGACACTTTGTAAAGGTTGTGCTAAGCAGAGGCACATGCATTGTAATCATACACAGACAGATCTTAATATGCTGTTTTACAACATCATACACATACACACATTTATCCACACATTCCTTTAAGAGATTTTATCTTAGCGGTTGTATTGAACCTTCATATGCATTGGAAAAAAGGCCTTTAGAAATATTATTTAAAACATGCAGCTCTGATTAATTGCGCTGCCAAGGCTGAGAAAGATGTCTTGCACTTTTGGTTCTAAAACTATGATCTTATTGAAATACTTTAACAAGTGATGGAAAACAGAATTATATATAATAATTAAAGAACTGACAAAATCAAAGGTACTTAGGCTGTTTCATTGGAGGGAAGGGATTGCAGACGAAGCAATGTGCCATTGTCCAAGTACCAGAGTATGAATGAATCCAAAAAAGAAAAGAAAAATCTGTTAGTGAACCCATAAGGGTCAAAAAATCAGGTCTTCAGACATCTGGAAACAAGAAAAAACTGGAAAAGAAAAATTTTAGTTGTAATACCTGTGGAAAAATAATTTGGACCGACAAGAAATAAAACCTTCAGATAAACAGTGTAGAAACCTAGGAACCCGGTTCAAATCAGGCCTTTGAAAAAAAAATTTAAGAGGCATGCCAAAAGTAAACTTAATTTAATGTTTTGTTTGTGCACAGCAGAATAAAACACATTTGAAGTGGCCACTTTGTTTTGACAAAAAACACAGAACATGGACACACGACAGTTACAAAGACACATTGAAGAACGGTTACAACACACAGACAGGTTTGGACAGACACATGACCTAACTGTATCCATTAACTCTGAACAGTGGGAAAATCCCCTTTTATCTAAAGTTGTCCTTCGTTGTCCAGGGCTATAGACAATTATCACATTCACAAAGAATCACTTAGAGTTTAAGACATTTGCTTAGGTGGAAATAGACTGTACGACCTACTGTGCTTTACAGCACAGGCTGTTCTTGTACATCTGCAAACTATGGTGGACTGGGTAAACAGGAAAATCTGGTGGCTTGTGTATATTACCTGCTAATTTAATAAGAATAAATTTAGTTTGTGGAAAAAGATCCCAGCCAAGTGAAAGGTTACTGCCTGAGGGAAAAACTGGATGCTAGTGAGACAGGGTGTGGTCAGCAGACCTTCTTAATCTCAGATATACAGGCTTCTTAAAAGATCCTAGCCAGGTCAAAGTTTACTGCCTGAGGCAAAAACTGGATGCAGGTTGGGCAGGGCATTGTCAACACACTTTCTTAATCTCAGTCACAGAGGCTTATATCCTAAAGCAGACAAAAAATGGATTTCTGAAATAAAATGGGGTTTATAAAGAAAAAGCAATGAAATGGAAAAAGCGCCAAAATCTGAAATAATCCCTTAAATTTAGGTAAAAGTCTTGTTAATAAAATATAAAAAAAAAAAACCCAAAATACTGTTTGTTAAAAAGCCAAATGATGTCAAAATCTCAAACAAAAGCCTGTAAGAATTAACTATCCATTCTTTGAAATAAAAATTTTCTATAACTCTTTTCACTTTATTGGTTCTGTTCTGAAATTTCAAAACTGTTGCTGAGAGCATTTAGTGAAATTTTCTTTCCATGATTATCCTTGTGAACTCTCTAAAATTTCTTATAGTATTCTTTTTAGAATATTTATTTTTTATTTATTTGTTTAATTGTTTGGGGAGGGGTGTTTGTTTGCTTTTGAGACAGCATCTCATATATAGCCCCAGATGGCTTGACTCAAAGTTACAGAGGTCTGCTTGCCTCTGCCTCTGGAGTGTTGAGAATAAAGGCATGTATCAACATTCTAGACTATTTTTTAATATGTACAAGTTATTTTATTTTTATTTTTCCTTTGGTAGTGTTGGGAATTTGAGCCTGTGAACTTGTATATATGCTGGGCAGACTGAGCTTGACCCCAGCCATGTATTTGTTGATATTTATGATTTGCTCTGCCCCTATCACCATCGTTACCTTTAATTATTTAACATACATACAATAGCTTCTTTGAGATGTTAACTGCATCCAAATTCTTGATCCAGGAAGTGTTGTTTTCACTGACTGCTCTATTCCTCCTTGTTTGTGTGTCTTAAAGCATTTGGTTAAAAACTGGATATTTGTACTTTCTATGTTATACTACTCATGAAATCTATATTTATTTTGTTTATTTAATAGTATTTTACATTTCTTTGTTCTCATTCTTTCTCATCTCTGTCTCTGACTCTGATTCTCTTTCTCTCCTCTGTCTCTAGCTTGCTTAAACTTAGCTTTTGAGATTTGTGTCATTTGAAATATGCCATTGGGAATTTTTTTTTTTAGTTGGTCTTTTTGAGACAGGGTCTCCTTGTAGCTCTGGCTGTCCTGGAACTCACTCTGTAGACCAGGCTGCTCTTGAACTCACATAGATCCACCTACCTCTGCCTCCCAAGTGCTAAGCAATTTCTAAAATAAGTAATATTCCTGTGTTTTAGTCTGACTTCATGTGATCCACCTATCTGTCTGCATAACCAAGTAGTCAGCCAGTGATTTGGGTAGACCTTGTACCCTTTACCTTTTCACCTTTATAAGTGAATCTTTGTGGAGTCTTCTAAGTGAATTAAACTTCTCCCACAGTGCATAGATTGGTCTTGGCTTTTATCTTTCCTTGATCTGCCTAGGACTTCCCCAATGCTCATGCTCAATTTTGCTGTCTTTCATGTATGTGTAAAAAGCTCATCTTGTTACAGGAATTAGGGTAGAGCCTGTCACTAGCAGTCCTAACAAGCAAGGCTCTACCACATGTCCTCCATAGGCCAATTAAATGGACAAATAACGAAAAGCAGAAAAGGGTGATTTATTCAATGTAACCATATTGGAAAGAACAAAAAGGTGACCTCCCATCTCCATCTTCAGGGTTCTTGTGGGGCAGAAGCTTGTGAAGGGACAATGGTATGCAAAGCTAAGCATCCTGTTTGAGGTGTGGTCCTGCCTGTGTTATTGTTTGGACTGCACTCGATCCTGCTACATGGTGTGACAAGTTCTCAGAACAGTGTGAAGTCTCTTTCCTGGAGACAAGCTCTACATCTGGGTGGCACCAGGGCCTCTCCTTTCCCTTCTCCTTCAGGACTCTCTTGGAAAAATTCCCGTTCCTTGGGATTTATGTTTTAATTATGTGGTAGAAAATGAAAGGCACAATAATTCTGGAAGCCTGGTAGGAATACTGAATTCCTGCCTGGATCTTGATGGCAGGGAGGGGGGTAGATCAGCCTTAGGCAGGAACACAGACACCTGCTGTTCATCTCTAAAGCTCTAGCAGATTTTCAATAAATAATGCTTCTCAGAATTTTGTCTACATGGTTGACTTCCACAGCCTGAAATTCTTGTTTTTGACAATTTTGTTTAGTCTTATACATTCTGCTCATTGTTTTGAAAAAAAAAAAAAGAGCTTGTCAATCCCTTTGCTGTGCCATAACCTGAAATCTGTTTTTTTTTTTCCCAAAGATACTGATGTATAGATGTGATCATAATTTTGTGGTAATGATTTCCAGGAGTCTGTATCAGAGTAAGATATATATGTATATATGCATATATATATATATTGAAAGATTCATGACTGAATCATATGATGCTGATAATTAATTGAAAAATATTTGCATCCAGAAGAGTAGGTGGAATTAGAAGTGAAGCCAACCTGGATGCGAGTTATTGAGTCCTGGTAATGGATGCAGAAAATCATCACAACTTTCTTTACTTTTGCATATTTGAGATTATTTATAATAAAAATGTATACAAGATAGAAGCAATTAAATTGCATTCGTATTTAGCATTAGAGTTAGAATGAAATAAGTGCAACATTCTAACAGCATATAATGAAGCAAGTTACCTTAATATGGTCATTTGAACTCTTTTACAAGTAACCTATTGGACTACTGAGATTGTAACAGAGATGTACAACATATCTAAATTTAATTTATTACTTTTTCAAAAATTATCATATCATAAATATGGCATTTTTCATTACCAAATGCTTACTGGAGCAGGCACTGTGTTTAACATTTAAGGTGTGAGCCAGGCAGGGAAGTACATACCTTTAATCCCAGCACTTGTGAAGCAGAAACAGGCAGATCTCTATAAGATCAAGGCTAAAGGTTTAGATAGCAATTTACAGAAGAGCTGGGACCTCAGCAAGACCCTGTCTCAAAAAGAACAAAACTAAACCAAACAACAAAACAAACAAACAAGATAAAACCTATACTCAATAACAGCAAAACATTTAGCATGTGTCACTGAGGGACATCTAATTTCTGATGTGCCTGTGGCTTTGCTTGCTTCTCTTTCCTTTTGAAGTTTGCGTAGAAAATAGCAAAATATGAAATCACAATAAATGGATTAATCATCTCATATTAAATCAAATCAGATGTTTTTGGCATCTTTGAAGTGCCATAGGTTAAGACAGGTGAATAAGGTAGAAAAATGTTTTGGCATCACTGGAGCAGAGGTCCAGGGATTGATGTGACTCTCTATAAGAATTCTGGATATAGATGCCTCTTTCAAAACTAAATCTGTATTCCAGAAAACAACAATGAACTCTTTACAAAGGTGGTTAACTTTACATTCTCAGCTTAGGCCAGGCCTGCAGTGTAAGGCATGGTGTCTTGGTAGAGACAGAAACACTAGATACCAAGAAAACAGGTAGCTGATTTTGAGACAGCTGGGTGCTTTGAGCAGTTTTCACTTGCTTTAAAAAGAATTCTGTGTGTCAAAGATCAACTCCCTTTCAGATTACTTTGGAAACAGCCATCTTTGAAAATCTGCTTCTTTACTGCTGAGACAGACCGTGAGTTATTGGTCTCTGTGAGGAGCATGCTGTTGTTGTCTGTATGTGAATATTTTGACTTCCAGTTTGACAGCCCATCCCACATATTGTGAAGTCGTTTTGAACCTTATTACCCCCACTTGTGCAAATTAGGAATTGGTTCATTATGAAATATTCAGTAAAATTATTCAGGGGCTGACAAGATCCTTCTGAAAACATAATGTGAATATAACATGAATGGGAACTTGAAGCAAGGAGAGGGCTAGCGTCATTTGATCAAGGAATCCAGACATCAAGTCTACTACCTGTAAGATGAATTCCTCATCAGACATCACAGAATGAGCAAATACTTTCTAATGATCTTGACAACTGATAATGTACATTCCAGACTTCGGACGAGAGAACAAAGAGGAATGTTAATGAAAGGTCAGTGTAAAGTCCTTAACACGTGTCATTTATTTACCTGGAGCAATATTAACTCTTACATTTTTTAATGGCACAGTAGTATTTATCATTGTCTTCACTGTAATAGAAATTTATATCTTTATTTCCCTAAGTTAAAGATTTAATTATATTTATTCTTTAGAGTATTGGTTTATTCTTATTTGGATAATTATTCCTGTGGCTACCTTTAGCTGTCAACTTGACGTATCTGGTTAGAGGGAGCCTCAAGTGGAAAATTATCTCCAATGGACTGGCCAGTGGCCATGTTTGTTCTGTATTTTCTTGATTGTTGTGTGACCTAAGGAGGCTCAGCCCACTGAGTGGTGGGTGATAGTGGGTGGTCCTATATTGTATAAGAAACCAGGTTAACATAGGCTGTGGAACCAAGCCAGTAAGCAGTGTTCCCTCATAACCTGTACTTTAGCTCCATCCTCAAGTTCCTACCCTGAGTTCCTACCTTAGGATTGTCAAGGATGAACTGTCACCTTGGACATATAAGCCAAGCAAACCCTTTCCTCTTCAAATTAGTATTAGTCAAAGTGTTTTTATCACAGTAATTGAAAGCAAACTAGACCATTTCCCACTGAAACTTCTTGCCTTAGATGCACCTGAAAAAAGTTTAATGATATTTTGGGTGGCATATTTTGCCTTTAGTTGTATTATCCAAGAGAATTAAGATAAATTGTTTTCTTTGTGTTCTGCCAATTACACTAAACAACAACAACAAAAAAAACTCAAACAGGATGGATGATGTAAATAATTTACTTCATTTTTAAGTATATTTCCACAATTGCAGAATAAGAATTGGAATTTGCAATATGGAGATATACTGCTCAAAGCATAATGTAACTTATCTTTGAATTTAAATGAGTTGAATTTAAAATAATGAATTATCTCTAATTCTCTGCCCAAAACACCTCAAGGAGGCCAGAATAAATCCAATCCACCTTATTCTTTTCCCACTTTACCTTTTCAATGATTTTACATCTATTTTGGCTTTGTGGATTATCAGCTGGCTTTTCTCTCCTGTTAGAAAAAAAACTTTGTTTGAGTATGTTGTTGATCTGCTTTGTTCATTGATACAATTTTAGTCCATAAAATGACATCATACATGTAGTTTTAACAATCATATATTCTTTGTGCAATTAGCTCAGCCAAATATACCCTTGATAATGATTAATATTTTCAAACCGGTGGCATTATTTATGATGCAGACACAGTGAAGAAGTAATTTCCTGTAGATATAGATGAAGAGTGAGGCTCAGCAGCACCCAACAGGATTTCTAGTTTCTTCTGTCTTAGAATAAGCTATTGGATAGAGGCATGTGGATGTAGCAAAAACAGAGGCAGTTTATTAAGAAAAAATATACTTCTAAGAAAGGAAGACCAGAACAAACAAATTAGAAACCCAGTGGTGATGGTGTAGAGAGACTGAGGCCATCTTGGGGCTAGAGAGATGCTTAGTGGTTACCAGCATTGGCTGCTCTTGCAGAAGACCCAGGTTCATTTCTCAGCATTGACATAGTGGTTTTAAATTCAACTGATTTAAATTCAAAGATAAGTTACACTATGGTTTGAGCAGTATATTTCCATATTGCAAGCTCCAATTCTTATTCTACAATTGTGGAAATATACTTAAAACATGAAGTATATTATTTGCATCATCCATTCTTTTTGAATTTTTTTGTTTAGTGTAAATGGCAGAACACAAAGAAAACAATTTGTCTTAATTCTCTTGGATAATACAACTGAAGGGAAAATATGCCACCAACAAGTATAACCTGTCATTAAACTTTGTCTCTGTTTACATTGGCACACATGAGTTCCCTCCCATTGAGTGAGCTTTAATTCCAATTAGAATTAAATCTGTGGCCACAACTTCCTTAGGTGGGGCTGGAGCTTCTTACCCATCTCCTCTTGTCTATGCTGAGACTTTTTCCAGTTTGAGCTTGGATACTTTCAGCATTGCTGCAACTTCATATGAATAACTGACCAGCTGTGGGGAAAATTCTTTCATTGTGGTCATCCACTACCTCTGGCTTTTACAGTCTATCCTCTTCCTGTTCCACAATGATTCCTGGGACTTGAGAGGTAGAGTTTTGAAATCAATGTCCCGATAAGAGATAAGCACTCTGCAGCCTCTTGTTCTCTGCACATTGGCCAGTTGTGGTTTTCTGTGTTTAGTCACCTCTGTCACATAAGGAAATATCTCTTGTGAGAGTTGCGAAATACAGTAAGCTATGGGTATAACAATAAGTCATTACGAGTCAGTTGAATATAATAACTATTTAGTGAAAACTAGTATTAGGTTCTTCCCTGTGTCCTGTGATCTGTTTAATCTCAGGTTCCTAAGCATGATATCAGTGTGAGGATTGGGTTCCATCCTAGGAATGGACCAACTGTGAATCTAATTTAAGAGCAGTTGGCTACTTCCATGACATTTCTGCCACTCTTGCAACAGTGGGCACATCTCGCTAGGCCAGTTGTTATTGCAGTTCACAGGACTCAAAACTGAGTAAAGCTATTTATTTTTTCCTTCTGGTAGCATACACAGCACTCTCCAGTACTGTGAACACTAACCAGTGAAGATGAGGCTGTAAAAGTCAGCACCAGATTGAATTCTTCTTGTTTTTTTTTTTTATACCTTATGTAAGCAGTATGTTCAGTCATAGGGTCTTATGTAACATCCAGTGCTGGTGGATATTCAAGAGTAGGAACAATGGGCAGTATTCTTTGAGTGTCTATGGGACATCTATCAACAGTTTCTATAGAGGGAGGCCATTATTGGCGTTGAGGGTTTTCTTTCATTATCCTATGATGTCTACAAAGGGCAATGTCCCTTGTTATAGGGTAACACTTTTTAATCTATCTACATGATATATATGTATATACTTGGGGCTGGAGAGATAGCCTAGCGGTTAAGAGCGCCGACCGCTCTTACAGAGGACGCCGGTTCGATCCCCAGCACCCACATGGCGGCTAAGAGCCGTCTGAAACTCCAATTCCAGGAGAACTCCAGTCAGTTCCTGGGGAATCCGACACCCTCTTCTGACCTCCGTGGCATTGCACGACACGGGTGCACAAACTTGCATGCAGACAGTACATTCATACACATACAGAAATAAATAAAATTAATTAAAATAAAAAAAATTTTAAAAAAGAAACTTCTTTACTAGTAGGTTTCCACATGGCTATTTCTACAGGCAGTTTGGGCTATTCATCACTCCCCATACTCTGCCCTGCCCTCCAATTCTCCACCCCATTTAACCCTGGGAGGAGTGGTAGAAGGGATTGATATGAGGGGGAAAATACATTTTTTTATTTATTTTATTTTTATTTTTTATTTTTTATTAATTTTTATGTGTATGACTGTGCTGCCTTCATGTAGGTTGGTGCACCTGTGTCATGCAATGCTGCAGAGGTCAGAAGAGGGTGTTGGATTCCCCTGAAACTGGATTCAAAGACGGTTCTCAGCCACTATGTGGGTGCTGGGAATCGAACCAGGTTCCTCTGCAAGAGCAGTCGGTGCTCTTAACCACTAGGCCATCTCTCCAGCCCCCAAAATACATTTCTTACAAGAGATCGAGAAAACAAAAGACACCAAATGCTGGAGAAGTTGTGGGGAAAGGGGAACACTCATCCACTGCTGCTGGGAATGTAAACTCATACAACCAAAATGGAAAGCAGTGCGGAGAACCCTTAAAAGACTGAAAAGGAGCCTACCATCTGACCCAGCCATACCACTTTGGGTATATTCCCACAAGACTCATCCTACTGCAAAGATACATGCACATCTATGTTTATTGCAGCTCTTTTCACAATAGCAAAAAGCTGGAACCAACCCTGGTGCCCCTCAACTGACGAGTGGATAGAGAAAATGTGGTACATGTATACAATGGAGTTCTATGCAGCGGTAAAGAGGGACAACATCATGAACTTTGCAGGTAAATGGATGGAGCTAGAAGACATTATGTTAAGTGANAAAAAAAAAAAAAAAAAAAAAAAAAAAAAACAAACCACCAAATGGGGAATGGTTTCCCTCATTTGTGGATGCTAGCACCAAATGCCTAGTTGAATGGCAAGCTGAGCAACATTATTGTTTTATTTCCTTTTTTTGTTGTTCTTTTTGATACAGGGTCTTCCTGTAGCCCCAGCTGGAACTCACTCTGTAGACCAGGCTGGCCTTGAACTCACAAAGATCTACCTGCCTCTGCCTCCCAAGTGCTAGGATTAAAGGAGTGTGCCACCATGCCCAGCTGTTATATTTCTTTTTATCTGAAAGCAGCTGTGCCGTTACAATGTGAACCTCTTAATGGGCCCTAGAATTAACTTACCACTTATTTTCAGACATGGTAATTAATGTATATGGGTGGAAGGTATGTATTCATAATTTAGAGTAATATAAAATTGAAGGTAAAATATGAGTTACTAAACATATTTCAGAGTTAACATACAGTTTATTCCCAGAGGACATAATTCTGGTACATATACAGGCATATTTTTGCATAATACAAATGGGAGGGAACAACAACAACATAAGGACCGGGTCAAAGAATGAGCCAAATTTGTGTTCCCAAATGTCCCTTGGTATGAGTCTATCCACTACAGCCTGATCAACCTAGCTAGTGTCTCTTCCTTAAAGAAAACTAGTTATCCCTTTCTCTCCCAGTACTCATTGGTTGCCAATAATTTCTCAGATACAGTTAGGGATCCTTAACCATTTTCCCACTTCTTTGCTGAGTTTTTGTCTGATTTAGGCTTGGAGGAGTCTTCTGTGTCCTGTCACCATTTCTGTGAGTTCATATGAGAACATTTCCAGCCACTGTAAAACTCTTGTTACCTGGTGGTCATCTGCCCCCCTGGCTCTTATAGTTTTTCTGCCCACTCTTCCTAAGTGGTCCCTGTGCCTTAAGTGACAGAGTTTCAATATGGGTGTCCTACACAGGATCTCATTTTCTGTACCTTGGCTTTCTCAGTTAATCACCATTTGTTGCATGAGGTTCTGCTATGTTCTGCTATGTTCTCTGAGCCTTAGGTATAGAGATTGTGTTGTAGATGTATCACTTAAGGTTGGGCACCTAACACATACTTATTCTTTGCATTTTACTAGTCGTGGAACTTTGTAATAGTCTCCATCTTTTGCAAAAAGAAGCTTCTTTAAAGAGTGGTAAGAGGTATAATTTTTAAATAAGAAATTGCATTGGTGTGACAAAAGAGATTTTTTAAGGGACTATGACCTTTCTACCCAACTGTATTTGGCTATGTTTATAGCCAATACATGTGAATTCCCTCCCACTTAACAGGCCTTAAGTCCAGTTAGATATCTGTTAATTACCCCCCAAAAAACACTGTCACTACTACACCAACAGAGACAGTTATTTTGTTTTACTAGGTTTTACTGGTGAGTAGAACAAATGAGAGGGAACACAGGTCACTTGTTTTCCCTTAACTTTACAACATCTAGTTCCATCCATTTACATGCAAATCTCATGATTTTGTTTTTCTTTACCATTGAGTAGAACTCCATGGTATACCATATGCTCCATATTTTTATTATCCATTCATCAGTTGAGGGACATTTAGGTTGCTTCCATTTCTGAGTTATTGTGAAAAGAACAGCAACAAACATGGCTGTGGGAAAATCTCTGCAGTAGGATGGGTCCATTGGATATATGCCAAGGAATGGTATAATCGGATCATATGGTAGATTTATTTTTAGTATTTTAAGAGTTCTCCACACCTCTTTCCACAGCAGTTGTAACAATTTGGAGTACCACCAGCAGCAAATGAAGGCTCCCTTTTCCCTGTATCCTTGAAAGCATTTGGTGTCACTTGTTCTCACGATCTTACCCATTCTAACTGGGGTAAGATGAAATCTTAAAGCAGTTTTGATTTGTATTTCCTTGATTACTAAGGATGTTAAACAATTTTTAAGGTCTTATTAGCCATTTTATTTCTTCTTTTGACTTTAAGGGGAATGCTTCTAGTTTTTGTCTACTTATAACAATGTTGGGCATTTGTTGTATAAAGCTTTATTTATGTGGAGGTGTGTTCCCTCCAGTTCAATTCCCTCCAATACTTTAAACATAAAGCCATGTTGAATTTTATCAAAGGCCTTTTCTGCATAGATTGAAATAACCAAATGGTTTTTGTCTTTGATTACATTTATATGATTTATAACATTTATTGATTTACCTATGTTGAACCATCCCCCCCATCACTAGAATAAATCTGACTTGATCATGGTAGAGGACCTATTTGATGTGTGCTTGTATGTGTTTTGCAAGTATTTGGTTGAGGATTATTGCATCTATATTCATTAAAGTTTTCTTTCTTTTCTTTTCTTTTTTTTTTTTTTTTTTTTTTTTTTTTTTTTTTTTTTTTTTTGGTTGTTGTAGCATAGCCTGTTTTGGGTATTAGAGTGATTCTGGCTTCATAAAAGGAATTTGGTAGATTTCCCTCTGTTTCTATCCTTTTGAATAACTTGAGTAATAATGGTAGTAGATCCTCCCTAATTGTCTGATAGAATTCTGCTCTGCTCTAAATCCATCTGGGCCAGGGCTTTATTTAGTTGGGAGGTTTTGTATTACTGCTTCAATTTCCTTATATGTTATGGGTCTGTTTAAGCAATTGGTCTCTTCTTGGTTAAGCTTTGGTGATTCCCATGATTTCAGCTATTCATCCATTTCTTTTAGGTTTTCAAATTTAATAGAGTATAGGTTTTGAAAGTATTCCTGTATTCTGGATCTTTTTGTAACCTGTTGTTTCCCCTTTCATCTCTAATTTTGTTGATTTGTAGTTGTTCTTTCTTTCTTTCAGCTAAATGGCCTAAAGGATTGTTTATCTTGTTTATCCTTTCAAAGAACCAGATCTTGGTCTAATCGATTCTTTGTATTGTTTTCTTTGTTTCTATTTCACTGATATCTGCTCTGATTTTTGTCATTTCTTCTTATCATTTGAGTTTTGGATTCATTTGTTGTTGTCTTTCAAGTGTTTTGAATTGCACTTTTAGGTCATTTATACTTGTGCTCTGATTTTTGAATGTAAGAATTTAGAGCTATAGGTTTTCCTCTTAGGACTGCTTTTAAAGTATCCCAGAGGTTTTGCTGTGCTGTATTTCCCTTTTCATTTAATTATAGGAATACCTTTATTTCTTTCTTAATTTCTCCTTTGACTCATTCATTATTAAGAAGTGTGTTTATTAATCTCCATGAATTTATGTAGTTACTAGGGCTTTATTGCTTTGTGATCTGATAGAATGCATGGGATTTTTTTTTTTTGTATTTGTTGATGTTTGTTCTGTGCCCCAGTATGTGGTCGATTTTAAAGAAAGTTCCATGTGGTGCTGAATAGAAACTATATTCTTTGGTGCTTGGGTGGAATATTTGGTAGATGTCTGTTAGGTCCATTTGGCATATCCTATTGTTCAGTTCAGATGTCTCTCTGTTTATTCTTTGTCCAGTTGACCTGTCTAATGTACACAGTGGGGTATTAAGTCCTTACTATTAGTGTGTTGGGAATAATCTGTCACTCAAAGTCTTGTAGAATTGTGTTTATGAAGTTCAGTGTACCAGAGCTTGGTGAGTATATGTTCATGATTGTGTTATCTTCTTGGTTAATTGTTCCTTTGTTAAGAATGTAGTAACCCTTTTCATCTCTTTTGATTCATTTTAGTTTGAAGTCTATTTTGTCTGATATTACAATAGCAACTCTTGCTTGCTTCTTAATACCATGTGTTTGGAATTTCCTTCCCACCCTTTCACCTTAACATAGTGCCTGGCTTTGAAGGTGAGATGGTTTTCTTGCAGACAACAAAAAGTTGGATTTTGTTTCTTAATCCATTCTGTTCCTTGATTAGGGAGTTCAGTCTATTAATATTAAAAGTTATTATTGACAGATGTATATTTCTTCCCATTATTTTTGTTTTTATTTGTATTCTTGGTCTATGTTTTGATTTCAACAGTTATGGCTTCATTAATTATCTCTTTTGCTGCTTGGGTATGCTCATTCCTTTCTTCTGCTCTTTGTACTGCTTCAAGTATTCTCTGAAGGGTTTGTTTTCTGGGCATGAATTCTTTCAGCTTATTTATGTAATGAAAGATTTTTGTTTCTTCTTCAACTACAATAAATTTTTTTTTCTGGCTAAAGTATTCTGGGTTGGCATCTGTAGTTATTTAGAACTGGGAATACTTTGGTTCAAGCTCTTCTGGCTTTCGTAGCTTGCATCAAAATCCACCTGTAATTCTGTTGGGTTTTCCTTTACATGTGACTTCTTGTTTTTCCCTTGCAGCTTTCAGTATTCTCTCTTTGTTTTGAGCATCTAGTGTTTTTACTATGATATGGCATGAGGAATTTCTTTTCTGGTCCTGTCTATTTGGTGTTCTATGAACTTCTTGTATTTGCATGGGTATGCCTTTCCTTAATTTGGGGAAATTTTCTTCTACAATCTTGTTGAAGATCTGGTCAGTACCACTATCCTGAGATTATTCTCCTTCCTCTATACCTCTGGTCAGTACCATTATCCTGAGATTCTTCTCCTTCCTCTATGCCTATGATATATAAGTTTGGTCTTTTCATGGTGTCCCATACTTCCCGAGTATTCCATTCCTGTGTTTTGTTTTGTTTTTAATTTCATAATCTTTGCTTGAGTGGTCCAATTCTTCCATGTTATCTTCCAGTCTTGATATTCTATTTTCTACTTCATTCATTCTGTTACTGAGGCTTTCATCCTTTCCAGATGGCTGGTTGAATGTTCCATTTCCTTTTTCATTTCAGACTGAGTTTTCTTCAGCATTTCCATATCTTTTGTGAATTCATTCTGACATTTATCACTATCTTCTTTTAGCTTATCCCTATCTTCTTTTAGTTCTTTGATTTGTTTGTGTTTTCTTTAAATTCCTTGAATTCTTTGATCATGTTTATGATAATTATTTAAAGGTCTGTGTCTAAGGGGTCCTCATTATAGGCATCTTCTACAGGACTAGTAGTAATTAGTGGAGACTTAGTATTTGGGATTTTTTCATGTTAGTGTCTTTTCATTGTGATTTTGGCATGTGGATTTCATTTGTTGCTTGTGATTGTGGTATGAAACTCAAATGTTTCTCTGTTGAATTAAAGACTGACTTTGTTTATATTCTGCAGGTGCCTTTGTTGTTTTCTTATTAGGTCTGAAATGCTGGTTGGTATAGGCCTCAGGTTTTTACTTCTGATTTTGTACTGGAGACACTAGCTAGTTCTTACCCAGCTAGTCAAGAGCTCCTCTAGAGGCCCAAGACAGATAACAATCAGGCAGTCTTGAACCCTCCTGTACCATGTGGGGTTTGCCTACTAGCTCTCCAGGTCTGGTCATAAGTGTCTGGATCTGGGGTCAGGGCCAGGGAAGCCTAGCCTGGAGCTGGGGGAGGGACCCTGTTTGTTCCCTAGCTAGTGGGTACATAGTCTGGAATACTACTGCCACCGCCACACTGTTAGGTACTCTCACCAATAGGTGACTGTGTGGTCAATCTCATACATTCACTAGGAGAGTTGCATTTGTAGAACCACCCTGCCAAGTTGAGTTCACCTACTGGCTCTCTGGTGCTGATTGCTAATGTCTGAATCTGGATCCAGAGGCAGGGAAACCTAACCTAGAGAAGAAGGTTGGGGAGCAGTGATCCCTAGCCAATGCATAAGGAGTTTGGAATGCCATCGCTGCCACTGCCACACAGTTCAGGATTCTCACCACCGAGTGGAGGTCAACCACATACACCCAGGGGGAGTTGTGAACTCACAGACTTGTCATGTCACTAAGAGTCTGCCAACCAGCTCTCCAGGGCTGGTTTCAAATGCCCATATCTGGGTCCAGGGGCAGGTTAGCCTACCTTGTGCAGAGGAAGGCACCCTAGGAATTCAAACGTAGTGGACAGAGAGTCTGGAATATTGCCACCATCAGGTCTCTATGCCTCTCTCTTACTTGCTAGGAGCCATACAGGCCTTTGGGCCTATCTCCTCGCCCACCAAGAGCCACATGAGCCTCTGGGCCTCTCTCCTCATTTGCCAGGAGCCTCGAGGGCTTCTGGGCATGTCTCCTCACCCTCTGGGAGCCACCTCAGAAATGCTTTTATTTCTTTCTTGATTTCTTCTTTGACCCACTCATCCTTCAGTAGTGTGTTGCTTAATCTCCATGAGTTTGTATAGTTACTAGTGCTTGTTTCTTGTTGAATTTAAATTTTGTTGTGTTGTGGTCTGATAGAATGAATGATATTATTTATTTCAGTTTTTTGTATTCGTTGAGGTTTGTACCTCAGTATTCTTTGTATGAATAGAGGGAGGGTGCAGCAAAGATGGCATACCAAGACAACACCGTGGGGACAGCAGTTTATGGGGAAAATAGAAGTCTGGACTGTTCATGCTGGGATCAAAGAGAGAGCAGCAGCTAGCAGCAGAAGTCAGGCAGCTGTTATACAGTTAGGGGCTTGGGTACTTTTCCATGATGTAGGCTGTATGGCTTAGCCCATGATTGGCTGGTCTCCTGACAGGCAGAGGAGACTGCATGGGCTAAGCCAGGACCTGCCATTTTATAATATTGAGAATTGTACAGCCATTTTAGGAGTCTACCCGCAACCTAAGAAGTATGTGGTCAATTTCAGAGAAACTTCCATGGGCTGTGTGATTTGAATAAGTATGTTCTCCATAGGCTCCATAGGAAATTTTGTCCACAGTTTGTGGTGGTGTTTTGGGACACTTTAGGAGATGTGGCCTTACTGAGAGGAAGCATGGCACTTGGGGCGGACTTTGAGAGTTATTAATCCTTGCCAGATTCCCAGTCACTCTCTGTTTCCCATATTTTCTTGAAGATATGAGTGCTTAAATTTCTGCTGTGGCCACCTCTGAGGCTTTGCTTCCCCGCCATGATGGACCCTTGCCCCTTTGGAACCATAAGCTAAATAAACTCTTCCTTCTATATAGGTTGCCTTGTTCATGGTGTCTTATCACAGCAACAGAAAAGTAACTAATACAGACTCCTAAGTAGAATGTATATTCTTTGGTGCTTGAGTGAAATGTTTGGTATATGTCTGTTAGGACTATTTGATGTGTGGTACCTTGTAATTCAGATATTTCTCTGTTTATTTTTCTCTAGTTTACCTGTCTGCTGGAGAAAGTGAAATACTACAGTCACCTACCATTAATGAATTGGGGTTAATCTATGTCTTGAAATCTAGTAGGATATAGTTTTTATGAAAACGAGTGCACAAGAGTTTGGCACATATATGTTCATGATTGTATTATCTTCTTATTTGATTGCTCTCTTGATCTAAATGGCATGAATCTCTTTAAATTAATTTTATTTTGAACTCTATTTTGTCATATATTAGAACTGAAATGTCTGCTTAATGTCATTTGTTTAGAATCTTCTTCCCCTTCCTTTTACCCTAAGGTGGTGCCTATCTTTGAAGGTGAGATGAGCATCTTGTAGACAACAAAAAGATGGATTTGTTTCTTAATCCATTCAACTAGTCTGTTTCTTTTGACTAGGTAGTTCAGGCCATTGACACTTAGAGTTATTCTTGAAAGATATGTTTTGGTTACTGCCATCTTCTTTTCTGTTTGAGTTCTTGGTCCTATTTTGTTTTCCCACAATTTTCCCTTCAGTTTTTTTCTTTCTGTATCATCTTGGCTATGGCCATTTGATTCTTCAGTCCATTGTATTGCTTAAAATATTCTACATAGTTTTCTTTTGGTGGACAGAAATTTTTTCAGCATATTTATACCATGGAAAACATTTTTTTCTTTTTCAACTATGATAGACAGTTTTGCTAGCTAAATATTCTGGATTGGCATCTATGATCATTTAAAATTTGGAATGCTTTGCTCCAGGATCTTTTGGCTTTTATGGTTTACATTGAAAATTCAGCTGTAATTCTGATCGGTTTTCCTTTGATGTAACTTGCTATTTTTCTCTTGCAGGTTTCAGTAGGTTGTCTTTGTTCTGTACATTTAATGTTTTTACCATGATATGCTGCTAGGAGTGTCTAGTTCTGTCTATTTGTTGTTGTGTGTGCATCTTGCACCTCTATGGGCACATCTTTCCTTATTTTAGGGAAGTTTTATTCTATAATCCTGTTGAAGATCAGTCAATTCCATTCACATGAGATTCTTCTCCTTTTTCTAGGCCTAGGATGCATAGATTTGGTCTTTCTTAGTGTCCCATATTTCCTATACATTTTATGCCTGTGTTTTTGTAATTTTTCATATTCTTTCCTTGAGTGGTCCAGTTCTTCAACTTTATCATCCAGTCTCTGTTTTCCATTTGTTTCATGTTGCTGCCACTTGTCATGCAATTTCAAATTGACTTATTGATGTTTTCAATTTCATCTTCATTTCAGCTTGTTTTCTTCATTATTTCAATTTCTTTCATGAATTCACTTTTTCAAATTCCAAAATGTCTTTGTCATTTCATCCTGTGTATACTTGTATTTTACTGAGTTCTAGTCACAGATTTATTCCTATCCTCTTTGAGTTCTTTGAGTTGTATGTTTGTATGTTCTTTAATGTCATTGAATTCTTTGATAACATTTATTATTATTCTTTTCATTTCTGTGACCGAGGGTTCTTCTGGAGTGTTTTTACTGTAGACAGCTACTGTAGGACTGGGGATATTTGTTAGGGAACTATAAATATTATATTGGTTTTTCATATTACTTGTGTCTGCATTATGAGCTGTGCATATGGATTACTTTTGTTGGTTGTGTGTCTAATATGAATTTCTATCCTGCTTTTGTTCAAGTTTGGTTGACTTGACTCTCTATTGTTCATGTAGATTGGTTGTTTTCTGATCAGGTATGAATACTTCATATTTTGCTTTGGTTCTCATTTTTATTTTTTATTTGTTTTTAAACTTTTTTATTTATTATTTTTATGTGTATGAGTGTACTGTCTGCATGTAGGTTGGTGCACCTGTGTTGTGCAATGCCATGGAGGTAAGAAGAGGGCGTCGGATTCCCTTGGAACTGGAGTTAAAGATGGATGAAGACAAGGTGGCCAGTCCTAACTGGATAAGCTAGTAGATATAAGCCCTGGAGCAGTACGGATGGGGCTGGTCCAAAAGCAGGAGTATAGTGACTAGGTAGGTAGCATTGACTGATCACCATTTTAGTTAGGCACTGTCAGGTAGTGGCAGAGGGAAAAGGTAGATATTCAAGGAGCAAGCATTCTTTATTCTAAGGAACAATAAATATTCAATGTTTTAATATCAAGTACATGAATATTTTATTCTGTTTTCTTAGTAATATCTAACTGTCTTTCTCAGCCCCTTTGGATTTAGAGTGAGGAAAATGGAGCACAGATGAGAGGTTACACTATTCATTCAGTCACCAGTTTCCTGGTGGTCCTTATTGGTGGTCTTTTTGCACTAGCCGAGTAGAATTGTGACTAGCAAAGTGTTGCTCCCAGTGTGTCAACGTCCCTGAACTTGGGGTAATAGAAGAGTGCCTTTGTTCTTAGTGTAATAGCCTTGGGCTTTAACCTGTCAGAGACTCTAGTATACAGAAGTTAGTGTTGCAACTTTGATCACAGGATTTTGGATTTCTAAAGTTTTAGGTTAAGAAGAGCTTTTTACCTGCATGCAACTTTACTATTAAAATGTGAATCTCTAAATGTGTTTTGGAATTAACCTATAGTTTATTTTCAGAATTTGTAATTTTGATTTATCCGTGGAGTGTATATATGCATATTTTGAAATAATATAAAATTAAAGGGAACAAAAAAAGAGAGAGAAAATCCCATTCAAAGAACTGACCAAAACAGTAAACTTGTGCATCGAAAAGGTTATAGAAGACAGAAAATGATGCATGGACTTAACATGTACAAAAGAATCCATGCGCTCTGGCGGGGGGGGGTGTAAGGGGTGGGCGTGGGTGGGGGAATGAGTCTAAATTTGATTAAGAAATGTTGTATGAAATGTGCTCAATAAAAATTAACTTCAAAAAAGATCTGTTAGCAGCCTAAACCCTTGGTGTTACAGCTCTGGTTCTCCTCTGCAGCTTGAACTAATCTTTCAGTAGCTTTCTGGAATTCTTCCAGAAGCTGGTTTGCTATCTTTGCTGCAGTCTCTGCTTTCCACCATTCCTCACCATCCCAGGACTCTCACACTCATGGTCTTAGCTTTCTGCTTTTTTGGTTGTTGTTGTTGTTGCCAGCTGTTCTCCATAATTCTCTGTAACCCTCTAGATGCTGCTGGATGAATCTAGATCTAGCAGCCTTAGCAGTCTATTCTTCATAGGACCAACTCGGCCCAATCTACTCTTGAGAAAAGACCACAGGTAGGGAGGAGATGGAGAGATGGGACAGCGATTAAGAGCATTGTCTGACCTTGCAGAGGACCTAAGTTCAGTTCCTAGCACCCACATGGTAGTTAACAACCACCTGTAACTACAATTCCAGGGGATCCAACACTATCTTTCTGGCCTCCACAGGCATTGTACAGCCTGGGTTCACTTACATGCATCCAGCTAGTATAGTCATATACATAAAATAAAAATCAAATAACTCTAAAGAACACAGGTTGACAATGAGACCTCAGGGATGAGTGTTTGGGGGCCTCTGCAGCACAGAAGCAGTACAAAACAGAGAGGGGGCTGGAGAGATGGTCTAGCGGTTAAGAGCGCCGACCGCTCTTACAGAGGACCCGGGTTTGATCCCCAGCACCCACATGGCGGCCGAGAACCGTCTGAAACTCCAATTCCAGGAGAACTCCAGTTCCAGGGGAATCCGAGACCCTCTTCTGACCTCCGCGGCATTGCACGACATGGATGCACAAACTTGCATGCAGACAGTACATTCATACACATACGGAAATAAATAAAATTAATAAAAAAATAAAAAAAAACCAGAGAGAGTACTTCTGTCCTAGGGTGAAAGCAGTGTTGCTCATACAGCCAGCCGAGGTCTAGAACAGATGTGGGTGAAGTCACTGATCTGGCTGTGGAGAGGCCACCTAAGCATCATCTAAAACTGTCATGGCAAAGCTCAATTGTTGGGTGGCCATAACAGTTGGGGTGGTTTCCTCAAAGAGGTGACTTCTCTTCTGGGTATCATAGCTAGTCTTTGACATCAATGGCTGGATTTGAGTGTCTCCAGGTAGACACCAGAGGTTTAAAATATCCTTCATTAGTCTAATAACAAGGTGAGTCGTCCCAGGAGAAATGACCTCTTGATTGGCAGCTCTTGTTATTTATACATAAATGAGGGGAAGTGAAGCTGTGTTTGCAGGATTCTAGATAGAATTTCAGAAGCAATATCAAGATTCTCCAAAGCCTGGACTCTTTGTGCACAGAGACAACAGTGCTAGCTCCAGGTCTGCCTTCTGTCTTTGAAGTAGTTATTTGGTTCTGCTTCTAGGTACCTGTCTCTGAGTCAGGAGCTTAGGAAGGGTCTGACAGCTGTCAACCAAGCAACAAAAGATTCACTCCTGACTGTTCACTCATTTAAAGGAAGAAAGAAAATATTATACAGTGTTCACAATAAACATCTATCATGAAATTAATATTCTTTTTATTTTTTATTGTTATTAAACTTTTTCCATACATCATACATCATTTCTCAATCGAATCTAGAATCACTTCCCTTTCTATGACCCCCCAAACCCACTGTAGTTACTGCACTCTGCCACATATGTCCTGCATCTTTTTCTGAAATCTTCCAGAGTTGTTTGTTTTCCAGATCTTTTGCTGTTGTTGTTCTCCCCAAATTGTATTGTTTCTCTCTCTATATACATAATTATATACACATACATAATTATATACATACATACATACACAAATCACCTGAATTGGAGGATTTCCTTTCCTTTTCTTTTCTTTTTTTTTTTGGCTCAAAGATGTCATGTTTTCCTTAAGGAAGCGTTTGAAGGTTCCTCCTTGGCAAGCCCAAACATCCATCAATCTTGCCCTTGTGCTCCACACTGGGGTCTTCTCTCCCATGGTCACCCAGTCCAGTAAGCACGTGTCCTGTCTTGATCTTACTGTACTGGCCTCCATGGTACAGCCTGGGTAGTTCAAGAATGGGAGTCCATACTCTGATGAGGCTGAAATCCCAGAAGCTACTCAGTCCACAAGCTGGATATCTCAGCAGTCCCCATCTGGCATTGAAGATTTTGAGGATTCTTGGAGAGACATGAGTATTTAGTCCATATTGGAGGGTTAAAAAGCTGTGTCTTCATGTCTTTGAAGAATGGCAAAAGCAGTGGCTGCCACAGAGTAGATGCACTTGCCAGCAAGAATTGAAGAGAGGCCAAACAACAGTGCTCTCTCTTTTGTTCCTTTTTGTCTTTTTACTAAGATCTCAAGTTTTATATCTGAAGTATAATTTCTCAGGCCTTAATGATTATTTATTTCTGGTTTTACTTTCATTATGGTTGCTTAAGGCCACACAATTAGCCCAGATTAACCAAGGTTTTTGTTTTCTTAAGGTCAGTTGAGGATTTGGTCCTCTGTAACATGACTTTATCTTATTTATTATTTTTATTTTATGTGTCTGAGTGTATTGGCTACATGTATGCAAGTGTACTTGTGTCCTCCAATGCCCATGGAAGTCAGAAGAGGGCATCAGATCTCCTGGAATTGGAGTTAAAAACAGTTATTAGCCACTGTGTGGGTGCTGGGAACCAAACGTGGGTCCTCTCTAAGACCAACTAGTGCTTTTAACCACTGAGCCATCTCTCTAGTCTTTATAATATAACTTTAAACCATCCCTTCAAAGTACTCTGAGAGTGACTTGGTATCCAGAAGATGATAGGAACTATGTGTTTAAAGGCAAGTCCATGTATAGTTTCTGACTCCACCTAATTAAAACTCTGATTTACCAATTAAAATATCACTATGTTCTGTCTTTGTGAGGAAACTTGTAACCCCAGCCTTGTCTGGGTTCCTAAGTTGTCCCAGGAATGTTGAGAAGAAATGGTAAAGTTCTCTACTTTACTTCAATACAAGTATTGAAGTAGAGAACTTTACTCTCTGAACCCTAGTAGTATAATACATGGGTCTAAAATGCCCAGAAATTTCTATGAATATAATTAATGCCAACTCATTCAAGGGTATAGAAAGCAGCAAAACTCAGTGAGTCACCCCCTCCTTTCTTGCCAATAGTGATTTTACTATCCTTATGTGCCCAAAATTGCCAAATAATATACCTTATTCATCCCACAGAAACAAATGGACCATGAATATCTTTAAGGCTCACAACTTTTTTTTACTATTGCAAATATAGTCATTTGCCATGAATTTAGCACACCAGGAACTCTGGAGTGGATATCTTAGCCTTTGCATTCACCATTTCCCATCTATTATCTATCTATCTATCTATCTATCTATCTATCTATCTATCTATCTGTCTATCTACCTATCTATCATTTATCTATCATCTATTATCTATCTATCTATCTATCTATCTATCTATCTATTTCTATCTATCTATCTATCTTCTATATATCTATCTTTTTTATAGATAAAAGATAATTTTCTTTTTTTTAAATATTTTTTATTAATTTTTATTTATTTCTGTATGTGTACGAATGTACCATCTGCATGCAAGTCTGTGCACCCGTGTCGTGCAATGCCGCGGAGGTCAGAAGTGGGTGTCGGATTCCCCTGGAGCTGGAGTTCTCCTGGAATTGGAGTTTCAGACGGTTCTCAGCCGCCATGTGGGTGCTGGGGATCGAACCCGGGTCCTCTGCAAGAGCGGTCGGCGCTCTTAACCGCTAGGCCATCTCTCCAGCCCCAAAAGATAATTTTCAAAGGATGGCATGATCCAATCATAGGGAGAGCCACTAATCTTTTCTTCCTCCAGTTCTTTATTTTTCAGTAAAAATTCAAAGTTACCATTACTCCAAGTAATGATACACTTTAGCAAAAAATGAGTTGTGGACATGAAATTGTAGGAATGTAAGAAAATACTAATTAGAACCTCAAATCTACAACTAAATAACAATACTCATGTACTTAGTACACACTCAGGAGTAATTGATATGTAACCCCTGACTTCAAAGATCTCTTGCTGGAGAAATGTGTGTTGAGTATTTACTATGAGCTCACTATTATACTGGGTAATAATCCCTAACATTAAGAAATATATATATTCAGCATTACTGGACAGATGTTGTACTTGGCCTTTGGAGGTACAATAAAAAATGAATCAGCATGGTCATTACTCATGAAGATGATATAATATGAAAGTGGAGGATAAATATCTACTAATAATTTTGGAGTAGGTCTCAGGTTCTTTACTGAGCCTAAGAGTGAGGAATGGGTATTTAAAAACAAAACAAAGATTAAACGGAAGGCAAAGAAATGTGTTTTTCTAAACATCAATTATTTTTGTTGTGCATATTTTTGACAGAAAACAGAAGCTCCAGAGCAAGGCAGAAAATGCCAGGTTGATAAGCAACAGTCTGAAAATGTCCTTGACATTTCTCTTATAATCAATCGCTGAACACATGAAATAAGCATAAGGTTATGATTTAAAGCAGCAATAATTTAGCTGAAACTGATTGCTTAAGGAAGACAAAGTATTACTGAGCCCATCTCTGGCTATCCACACCAGCTGAACTATCACCAAACAAAATCTACAAAGGCAAAGAATGGAAATGAACTGATATATGTAGAAGTGGAGTCCCATGAATCTATTACAGATCCAGATGCAGAGAAACAACAATTTTACAGTACTCTAAATTGTTTAAATATCAAACTAGACAGGAAAGAAAGGATTAATAATGCTTTTTCACCCGTGTAAAAGAGATTACACATTTATAACCACTTTAAACCACTGAGTTAAATGCCACTAGAAGCTAATTAGTCAAAAAAAAGAACATGAAATGAACATAAATAATTGTGTGTATGAATGTGTCAGTATTCTTACTGTTACTGTTTGCTTTGTCAGATATTTAAGTCTGTTTTGAATAACAGGTATTTGTATTTCCAAAGCAATGTCAGGCTATTACTTTGTCAAAATTTCCATGCCACCTCCAGAGTGCACGGGAGATTAATTATAAAAAACAAAAATATGGGGCTGTAGAGATGGCTCAGTGGTTAAGAGCACCAGCTGCTCTTGCAGAGGACCCAGGTTCGATTCCCAGAATCCGCATGGGGGTAAGAAACGTCTTTAAGCCTGGTGTGGTGGTGCGCGCCTTTAATCCCAGCACTTGGGAGACAGAGGCAGGTGGATCTCTGTGAGTTCAAGGCCAGCCTGGTCTACAGGGCTAGTTCTAGGCCAGCTGGGGCTACAGGGAGACCCTGTCACAAAAACAACAAAAACAAACAAACAAAAACCAAAAGGCAAAAATATGACTGGTTCTATTTGCTTCAATGAAATCCCCTCTTATCCTTGGATCTTGCCCTCCACATGGTGCAAAGGGGTTGGTGACAGACAGCTCAAGGCACTGTAGAACATGTCTGGAGCTCCAAGTATGAAAAGTGACAGAACAGGATGGAGACATGGCAGAGGAGGAAGAAAAAGAAATAATGTCACACACAAACTTCATCATCAAACCCTCATTGCTTAATGCCGTGAAATCAAAGAAGTCATCCATGCAGAAAGTTAAATAACAGATGAATGTTATTCCCATCAAAAAACTCTAACATTTCATATGCAGTATTTCACTGAATTTAAATTAAAATAATCTTTGTCTCTTCCCAACTGTATTTAATTAAACTATTCTTACTGTTTTCATTTCCACCATGATGAATGTCTGACTTATGGTCAGATGTCATACTGTTGAATATTTTATAAAATAATCCCATGACTTATCTATAAAGATGGATCAGATTCCCTAATATCTCTTTGGATGGCTTATGACTTTTCCTATTATAAGAAAAGCAAGGTGTACCCTTTTAAACAATAGGAAGCCATGGAAACTGGCAGTCAATCAAAATCCTAGAACAGCCTCAGCAAAGCGGAGGACCTGCAGAATCCCACTGACGCCTCCCTCGTTAGCATCAGAACATCACCAGGTGTCATTTGGGAGTCCTTTTTCCTATTAAAAGAATGATGTTAAAACATAGGAATATTATAAAGTACTTAGTGAAATTACTCTTTCTGGAATTTTTAATCATAAGAGAGCCAGAATTTCCTTCACCTCACTGTGATTTAGTAAAAAAAAAAAATTCACTGCTTTACTGATTTCAGCTATTCTATCTGAAATAATTTTTCTTTTTTTTGAAATAATTTTTCTTCTGCAAGAAATTCCTTGGGATGTGTTATCTTCTCTACTCTTTGGATAGCACTCATCATCTCTCTAAAATTCTGATTCCACATGTATGAAACATTATGTCTTTTAATTAAAAATATTTCTTTTTAAAAACCTCACATGTGTTTATGTGTGTTTATGACCTTGTGTGTATGTATGGGGGTGGGCACTCAGATAACAAACTCTGGTGCTGATCCTCACCTTCCACCTTGTTTGAACCCACTCTGATCTTCTCCGCTATCCGAATCAGGACAGCTGCTCTGCAAGCTTCTGGGGGGTCCCCTGTGCTCTCCTCCTACCTCACTGTAGAAGCATTGGGATTACAGATGCTTCCTACTAGGTCTAGCCATAGTTATCTTCAAGGGATCTGAACTCAGATCTTGTGTGTGTGTGTGTGTGTGTGTGTGTGTGTGTGCGTGTGTGTGCCAAGTGCTTTATCTACTAACCCACTAAAATATATTTCTATTTGCCATAATCCCTTCTGATTTACTCTCCAGCTCACGTATTTTTTTTTCAAATTTTTCTTTTTTTTTTTTCTTATTTTTCTTTATTTTTTTGTATGTGTATGAATGTACTGTCTGCATGTGGGTCTGTGCACCCGTGTCGTGTAATGCCGGGAGGTCAGAAGAGGGTCTCGGATTCCCCCGGAACTGGAGTTCTCCTGGAACTGGAGTCACAGACGGTTCTCAGCTGCCATGTGGGTGCTGGGGATCGAACTCTGGTCCTCTGCAAGAGCAGTCGGTGCTCTTAACCGCTAGGCTATCTCTCCAGCCCAGCTCACGTATTTTTATTTTAGGTGTTTCAAAATTGCTGATATATCTAATTAACCATTTTATTGTTAATGCTACCTATGCATTTATTTCTATTTCTAAATAATTTGGTAGCCTTTTCTTGTGATGCACACTTATTTATGGACTATTACGGTTTCTTTCAAATTTGAATGTTGTCAGAATACTTGTTTTATCTTTTGAAAAATGTTAGCTTTATTTTTATGTGTATGAATGCTTTGACTGTATATATCTAAGTGCACCATATGTGTGCCTGGTGCCTGCGGAAGCCAGAAGAGGGCATTGCATCTCCTGGAATGGGGAGTTAAAGATGGGTGTTAGACACCATCTACTTATTGGAACCAAACCTGGGTTCTCTGGAAAGATAGCAAGTGTTCTTAACTGCTGAGCCATCTCTCAATTTCCATGTTTTACCTTTTTTTGATACTTCTAGTATCAGAAGGTTTAGTGCTGTGTGTGTATGTGTGTTGGGGAGTAGGTGACTGTGTCTCTTTATAGATTCACAACCGCAGAGCATTTTAGAGGAACCCAGAGCTGTAAATTTGGGCTATGTATATATAGAGAGGCTACGTGGTGATTAAATTTTTCTCTAATGATTTTCCTCCTGCTGTGCTCTGATAAGCTCTCTTCCCTCCTTTTTCACAAGAGTGCCAAACAGTTCAAATTCACAAGGTTTGGCCATATGCTAACAACACAAAAGCAGCTGGGAACCCTGTGTAACTTCTGAGCCCTCACTCTCGGGTTCTGACTCCATCATTCCGTATGCTGTGGTCATTTCTTACTGTCTTAACAGGTTTACCAACTTATTTCTTAAAGTATTTGCAATTACTTTCAGTGAAGTACCTGTTCTACATGTAGATAATAATATGATTGGAAAGAGAATTTCTAACACAAGGTATAAAACAATAAGAGAATTTAAACTAATAAGAATGATTTTAGACAGTCTAAAATCTACATGACAGTTTTTACATATATTTCATATTAATTTCCTAGGTGACTAACAATTTTTGGTACTGTTCATAATGAGATTCTCAAACAAAATAGATACTTTGATGAGACTACAATTAGTGATTGAAATGATAGTAATTCCTGTGCTGTCGGTTCCCTCAGCTAGCCAAGGCTTATTCTAATCTTAGAAGAGAAAACAATATAGCAAACATTTATAAGATTTTTGAGACAGGATCTCCCTGTAGCTCCAGCTGTCCTGGAATGTTCCAGGCTGCCCTTGAACTCACAGAGATCTGCCTGCCTCTGCCTCCACAGTGTTGGGACCTCCATAGGTTGGCACCACCACCCCTGGCTTCTAATATTTAAGTAAGCACTATTAAATACAAAAATGGCTTGTAAAGTGATATTTTGCAATGAAATGATGAAAAAGTAAAAATTTAAATCATTTGTCCATGATAAAAACATACTTAGATAAGCAGACCCCTAAGCACAAGTTAGCATGTTGACGTGGACCCTCTACCAATAATTATTGCACAATGCTACATACTGCATTGCCAGGCAGTGTTTGCTACACCCAAATCCTAGTGTGAGTTAACCAAAGTCAGTTTGGGTTGAGCAAGTAAATGTTTTGGATAAATTATGCTTATCATTGTAACTAGGTAGCAATGATTCTTGCCCTGCCTGGGGATATTCATAATCATTATTTTTGACCTGTGACTAGAATTTGCCTAGAAATTAAGTCTCAACAGAAAAATCACTGTCAATTTGGCAAGGAAACCTAATCTATGGAAAAAGGTGAAATATCAGAGATTACACTACAGGAAATACAAGACAGATTATTTGCTTAATCTGGTGATAACTTTATTTATTTTAGTATTCCAGTATACTGTACATTGCCACTGAAGGAAGGTGATAAACACAATTCCACTTCCATTTTCTATCTGCTTCATAAATGTTTCTTCTCTTATTCTGCATCTTGTGCCCTAAAACATGTGGTGCCCATGGGCACACTAACATTCACTGTGGAAAGCTCCCTTTTCTTTCCCAAAGGTTGAGTCTTCATGCTCTGACAAGACACAAGCAGACACTCTTATATTGCTAACAGGGAGACCCAGTCCTTCAAAGAGCTGGTGGCTGGCCTGCTTTGCACACCTTTGAGGCAGCACTGGGGGTGGGGGCTGTTACCTAAGGCTTCTCCCACATTCCTGGTCTCCCACCACTGGCCACAGGCCCCAATATCACAAAACCTGCCAAGTAGGCCAGGTGCAGTGGTGCAAGCCTTTAATTCCTTTACATGGGAGGCAGAGGCAGATTTCTGTGAGTTTGAGGCCAGCCTGGTCTACATAGCAAATTCCAGGCCACCCAGGACTACACACTGAAACTACCTCAAAACAAAAACAAAAACCTGCTAAGCAGATTCTGGCTAAGGTGCCCACTGAAGGGACAAGCCTCAAATATGCCGGAAGCCACCGTGATCCCAACCTGTGCTCCCTCTCCTTTTAGACATGTAGAGATATGGAGAGTCTTCTCATGTTGAGGCATAAGAAGGACTAAGCCCAAGTCACATCACCTGAGCGATGGCATTCTAGGTGCTGTTCGTGTATCACTGCCCACAAACTGCCCAGGAGGACAAGACGCTGAAAGAGCAAGTTTCACACACAATGGTGGGTTTTATATTTGACAGACAGAATTCCCTGGGAAGAAGGATAGCTATCTAGGGAAAGGCTAATGATCTGAGAGAAAGGGGAGACCCCAATATAGCCAGGCTGTGTTAGGAGGCCGCAGATAGAGGACAGAGACTCTTGAGGAGCCATGTTAGGACAAACAGAAGGGGACTACTGAAGTGGGGAAGGGTCAGTAAGTGAAAGGCGCTGAGCCCTGAGGTCAGGGGTCCAGTGAGCAGCCACGGCTCACAGTACTCCACAACCCTGGGGAGGCTGCTGGCCATGGGTAGGCCTGGCGCCACCGGTCACTGGATTCCACCAAGGAAGGACTAGGCACTGTCTGGATTTGTGTGCCATATCTTCTAAGAATTAGAGTGGACATCTGAGCACAGAACCCTTCAGGACAGGGCTCTAAAGGGGGCAGAGGGTGGGCCAGGTCCTGAGCACAGACAGGATCAGGTTGGGTCACAAGCACGTGTGCAGGCTAACCACTTGCACAGCCTCTTCCACAAGACCCAGTGTGTTGTTGACAGGAAGTCTCAAAGCTGCACTGCTTCCCTCCTGCTGTGAAAAACTGCTACACATGCTTGGCTTCCCCTGAGGGTCCAGCCGGCTCATATGCTGCTGTCAACTCAGAGGCAGCCCCTTGGAAAGAGCTCCCCACGCATGTGGTGCCACTCATAGAGAAAGAACAAGCAGAATACTCGCTGATGGCTCTCAAAGATTTCACCGAAAACTCTGAGATTCAGCAGGTGCCCTTGGGGTTTTTCCCTTTTAGGCTGATATTCTTGTTCTCCAAAGTGCCAACATTTTGAAGTTTCTTATATGGAGTGGAGAGAGGAATGGGAGTGAAAATCAGTGTAAACAACTCCTGGCCACGCGGTGTGGCCGGTGCCAGAGGAGACCCTGGCAGAGAGGCACTGGCTTTTCCCAAACACTGACCCCAGAGCCCAGGACAGAAGTCAAGGCCAGGCCCCTCTGGCTGGCCAGGTTCATCCAGCAAGATTCCAAAGCAAGAACATTTCCAGGGCAAGAAACAATCATGCCTGACGATTTTAAAGCATTGTGGCCTCTCGGCCACCGGCAATGGTGAGCACCAAGAGAAAGGAACTGGAGTCTATTTCAACAGAAACATGCATCTAATAAAGTCTACCAGGACACACACATACACACAAATACATACACACACTCATGCACTCACACATCCCCTTCTAGTCTCACATAACGTAACAACCTTAAATATCTGAGGAAACAGAATGAAGAAACTAATTCAGCAAAAGGGAGAGGTAGGCCAAAGAAACAAGGGGCAGACTTTATATCCCATAGTTTTAAAAAGAAGATAACTCCCCAGCAAGGGTGGAGAGAAAACCAGGAGTCCTGGCTGGTGGGCCATGGTGTGGCCTGTGTGTCACAAGGCACGGGAGTAGGAGGGGTTGGGCTGGGCTGGGCTGGGCTGGGCTGGGCTGGGCTCCCAGAGGCCCACGGCAGCATTCTGGTTTTCCTTTTTCTTTCTTACCACGGTGGCTTTCACCTGAAGGCAATCTCACTGGTTCCCTGTGGGAACTCCTAGGCCGGCCTGTGTGCCTCATGCTCATCCTCAACACGGAAGCGTGTTTTAGGGGTGGCTATGAGGGGCCAGCAAGCTATCCCCACACAGAACAGAAATATAGTCAAGGGTTGGTCGAGCCGCTGGTATGGGAACCGCAGCAGAAGCAGTGGTGTGGGCAGCTGCCCCTACCCTTGCTCTGTCCTCCAACAACTTAGTCCAGGGCAGTCCTCAGGCACCAGCAGGAGCTTCCAAATGGATTGGAATTTCAGGAGGCATCCTGGGCTCCCCTCTTCACACAGTCCCCTCAAGACAGGTAGCACAGTGAGAGGCCAGGAGGACAGAGTCCAAGAGAAAGCCTGCTGCCTGCTTTAGATGTCACAGCAGGAAAGAGAAGCACATTCTTCCCAGGGAGATGCCTTTGACTGGGCCCTGAGAGCTGGAGATAGTGCCTCACCACCTGCAGTTCCTCACAGGGGCAAAGAGGATCAAGTAGGCTGCCCCCCCTCCCCGCCCCCNAGGCCAGTTGAGGATTTGGTCCTCTGTTCACATGACTTTATCTTATTATTATTTTATTTTATGTGTCCCTGAGTGTATTGCTACATGTATTGCAAGTGTACTTGTGTCCTCCAATGCCCATGGAAGTCGCAGAAGGGGCATTTGATCTCCTGGAATTGGAGTTAAAAAACAGTTATAGCCACATGGGGGCTGGGAACCAAACGTGGGTCCTCTCTAAGACCACTAGTGATTTTACCCACTGAGCCACTCTCTAGTCTTTATAATATAACTTTAAACCATCCCTTCAAAGTACTCTGAGAGTGACTTGGTATCCAGAAGATGATAGGAACTATGTGTTTAAAGGCAAGTCCATGTATAGTTTCTGACTCCACCTAATTAAAACTCTGATTTACCAATTAAAATATCACTATGTTCTGTCTTTGTGAGGAAACTTGTAACCCCAGCCTTGTCTGGGTTCCTAAGTTGTCCCAGGAATGTTGAGAAGAAATGGTAAAGTTCTCTACTTTACTTCAATACAAGTATTGAAGTAGAGAACTTTACTCTCTGAACCCTAGTAGTATAATACATGGGTCTAAAATGCCCAGAAATTTCTATGAATATAATTAATGCCAACTCATTCAAGGGTATAGAAAGCAGCAAAACTCAGTGAGTCACCCCCTCCTTTCTTGCCAATAGTGATTTTACTATCCTTATGTGCCCAAAATTGCCAAATAATATACCTTATTCATCCCACAGAAACAAATGGACCATGAATATCTTTAAGGCTCACAACTTTTTTTTACTATTGCAAATATAGTCATTTGCCATGAATTTAGCACACCAGGAACTCTGGAGTGGATATCTTAGCCTTTGCATTAAACAGTCCACATCTATTAGCTATCTATCTATATCTATCTATCTATCTTATCTATCTATCTGTCCTTCTACTATCTATCATTTATCTATATCTATTATATCTATTATCTATCTATCTCTCTATCTATTTCTATCTATCTATCTATCTTCTATATATCTATCTTTTTTATAGATAAAAGGATAAAATTTTCTTTTTTTTAAATATTTTTTATTAATTTTATTTATTTTGTAGTGTACGAATGTACCATTCTGAGCAAGTCTGTGCACCCGTGTCGTGCTCATGCCGCGGAGGTCAGAAGTGGGTGTCGATTCCCCTGGAGGCTTGGGGGAGTTCTCCTGGAATTTGGAGTTTCAGACGGTTTTTTCTCAGCCGCCATGTGGGTGCTGGGTCGAACCCGGGTCCTCTGCAAGAGGTCGGCCGCTCTTAACCCGCTAGGCCATCTCTCCAGCCCCAAAAGATAATTTTCAAAGGATGGCATGATCCAATCATAGGGAGAGCACACTATTTTTTCTTCCTTCCCAGTTCTTTATTTTTCCGTAAAATTCAACGTTACCATTACTCCACGTAATATACACTTTAGCAAAACATGAGTTGTGGACATGAAAATTGTGAGGGAATGTAAGAACATACTAATTAGAACCTCAAATCTACAACTAAATAACAATACTCATGTACTTAGTACACACTCAGGAGTAATTGATATGTAACCCCTGACTTCAAAGATCTCTTGCTGGAGAAATGTGTGTTGAGTATTTACTATGAGCTCACTATTATACTGGGTAATAATCCCTAACATTAAGAACATTATATATATTCAGCATTACTGGACAGATGTTGTACTTGGCCTTTGGAGGTACAATAAAAAATGAATCAGCATGGTCATTACTCATGAAGATGATATAATATGAAAGTGGAGGATAAATATCTACTAATAATTTTGGAGTAGGTCTCAGGTTCTTTACTGAGCCTAAGAGTGAGGAATGGGTATTTAAAAACAAAACAAAGATTAAACGGAAGGCAAAGAAATGTGTTTTTCTAAACATCAATTATTTTTGTTGTGCATATTTTTGACAGAAAACAGAAGCTCCAGAGCAAGGCAGAAAATGCCAGGTTGATAAGCAACAGTCTGAAAATGTCCTTGACATTTCTCTTATAATCAATCGCCTGCACGCATGAAATAAGCATAAGGTTATGATTTAAAGCAGCAATAATTTAGCTGAAACTGATTGCTTAAGGAAGACAAAGTATTACTGAGCCCATCTCTGGCTATCCACACCAGCTGAACTATCACCAAACAAAATCTACAAAGGCAAAGAATGGAAATGAACTGATATATGTAGAAGTGGAGTCCCATGAATCTATTACAGATCCAGATGCAGAGAAACAACAATTTTACAGTACTCTAAATTGTTTAAATATCAAACTAGACAGGAAAGAAAGGATTAATAATGCTTTTTCACCCGTGTAAAAGAGATTACACATTTATAACCACTTTAAACCACTGAGTTAAATGCCACTAGAAGCTAATTAGTCAAAAAAAAGAACATGAAATGAACATAAATAATTGTGTGTATGAATGTGTCAGTATTCTTACTGTTACTGTTTGCTTGTCCAGAGATTCTAAGTCTGTTTTGAAAATAAACAGTATTTTATTTCCAAAGCATGTCAGGCTATTACTTTGTCAAAATTTCCATGCCACCTCCAGAGTGCACGGGAGATTAATTATAAAAACCAAAACTATGGGGCTGTAGAGATGGCTCCGTGTTAAGAGCACCAGCTGCTCTGCCAGAGGACCCAGGTTCGATCCCAGAATCCGCATGGGGGTAAGACAGGAAAGTCTTTAAGCCTGGTGGGGTGTGTGCGCGCCTTTAATCCCATCACTTGGGATACAGAGGCAGGTGGATCTCTGTGAGTTCAGGCCAGCATGTTCTACATGGCTAGTTCAGGCCAGCTGGGCTACCGGGAGACCCTGTCACAAAACCAACAAAAACAAACAAACAAAAAACCAAAAGGCAAAAAATATGACTGGTTCTATTTGCTTCAATGAAATCCCCTCTTATCCTTGGATCTTGCCCTCCACATGGTGCAAAGGGGTTGGTGACAGACAGCTCAAGGCACTGTAGAACATGTCTGGAGCTCCAAGTATGAAAAGTGACAGAACCCCCCCAGGATGGAGATCATGGCAGAGGGGAAAAAAGAAATAATGTCACACACAAACTTCATCATCAAACCCTCATTGCTTAATGCCGTGAAATCAAAGAAGTCATCCATGCAGAAAGTTAAATAACAGATGAATGTTATTCCCATCAAAAAACTCTAACATTTCATATGCAGTATTTCACTGAATTTAAATTAAAATAATCTTTGTCTCTTCCCAACTGTATTTAATTAAACTATTCTTACTGTTTTCATTTCCACCATGATGAATGTCTGACTTATGGTCAGATGTCATACTGTTGAATATTTTATAAAATAATCCCATGACTTATCTATAAAGATGGATCAGATTCCCTAATATCTCTTTGGATGGCTTATGACTTTTCCTATTATAAGAAAAGCAAGGTGTACCCTTTTAAACAATAGGAAGCCATGGAAACTGGCAGTCAATCAAAATCCTAGAACAGCCTCAGCAAAGCGGAGGACCTGCAGAATCCCACTGACGCCTCCCTCGTTAGCATCAGAACATCACCAGGTGTCATTTGGGAGTCCTTTTTCCTATTAAAAGAATGATGTTAAAACATAGGAATATTATAAAGTACTTAGTGAAATTACTCTTTCGGGTTTGGAAGCAGAGAGAGCCAGAATTGCCTTCACCTTCACTGGATTTAGTAAAAAAAAAAAATTCACGGCTTTTACTGATTTCAGCTATTCTATCTGAAATAATTTTTCTTTTTTTTAAATATTTTTCTTCTGCAAGGAAATTCCTTGGGATGTGTTATCTTCTCTACTCTTTGGATAGCACTCATCATCTCTCTAAAATTCTGATTCCACATGTATGAAACATTATGTCTTTTAATTAAAATATTTCTTTTAAAAACTCACATGTGTGATGTGTGTTTATGCCCTTGTGTGTGTATGTATGGGGGTGGGCACTCAGATAACAAACTCTGGTGCTGATCCTCACCTTCCACCTTGTTTGACCCACTCTGATCTTCTCCGTATCCGCATCAGGGACAGCTGCTCTGCCAAGCTTTTGGGGTCCCCCTGTGCTCTCCTTCCTACCTCCCCCCACTGTAGAAGCATTGGGAATTACAGATGCTTCCTTACAGGTCTAGCCTCTTTATTCTTCAAGGGATCTGCAAACTCAGGATCTTGTGTGTGTGTTGTGTGTGTGTGTGTGTGTGTGTGCGTGTGTGTGCCAAGTGCTTTATCTACTAACCCACTAAAATATATTTCTATTTTTGCCATAATACCTTTGATTTACTCTCCAGCTCACCGTATTTTTTTTCAAATTTTTTCTTTTTTTTTTTTTCTTATTTTTTCTTTATTTTTTTTTATGTGTATGAATGTACTGTCTGCCTTGGGGTCTGTGCACCCGGTCGTGTAATGCCGGGAGTCAGAAGAGGGTCTCTCGGAATCCCCCGTAACTGGAGTTCTCCTGAACTGGAGTCACAGACGGTTCCCAGCTGCCATGTGGGTTGTGGGGATCGAACTCTGGTCCTCTGCAAGAGCAGTGTGATCTTACCGCTAGGCTATCTCTCCAGCCCAGCTCCAGTGTCTTTTTTAGGGTTTCAAAAAATTGCTGATATATCTAATTAACCATTTTATTGTTAATGCTACCTATGCATTTATTTCTATTTCTAAATAATTTGGTAGCCTTTTCTTGTGATGCACACTTATTTATGGACTATTACGGTTTCTTTCAAATTTGAATGTTGTCAGAATACTTGTTTTATCTTTTGAAAAATGTTCGCCTTTTTTTATGTGTATGAATGCTTTGACTGTATATATCTACGTGCACCATATGTGTGCCTGCTGGTGCCGCGGAAGCCAGAAGAGGGCATTGCATCTCAAGGAACTGGGTGAGTTACAGATGGGTGTTAGACACCATCTACTTATTGGAACCAAACCTGGGTTCTCTGTAAAGATAGCAAGTGTTCTTAACTTGTGAGCCATCTCTTCAATTTCCATGTTTCTCCTTTTTTTGATACTTCTAGTATCAGAAGGTTTAGTGCTGTGTGTGTATTTGTGTTGGGAGTAGGTGACTGTGTCTCTTTATAGATTCACAACCGCAGAGCATTTTAGAGGAACCCAGAGCTGTAAATTTGGGCTATGTATATATAGAGAGGCTACGTGGTGATTAAATTTTTCTCTAATGATTTTCCTCCTGCTGTGCTCTGATAAGCTCTCTTCCCTCCTTTTTCACAAGAGTGCCAAACAGTTCAAATTCACAAGGTTTGGCCATATGCTAACAACACAAAAGCAGCTGGGAACCCTGTGTAACTTCTGAGCCCTCACTCTCGGGTTCTGACTCCATCATTCCGTATGCTGTGGTCATTTCTTACTGTCTTAACAGGTTTACCAACTTATTTCTTAAAGTATTTGCAATTACTTTCAGTGAAGTACCTGTTCTACATGTAGATAATAATATGATTGGAAAGAGAATTTCTAACACAAGGTATAAAACAATAAGCGAATTTCACCTAATAAGAATATTTTAGGGAGTCTAAATCTACATGACAGTTTTCATATATTTCATATTCTTCCTATTCACTAACAATTTTTGGTTACTGTTCCTAATGAGCTTCTCAAACAAAATACGATACTTGATGAGACTAACCATTAGTGATTGAAATGATAGTAATTCCTGTGCTGTCGGTTCCCTCAGCTAGCCAAGGCTTATTCTAATCTTAGAAGAGAAAACAATATAGCAAACATTTATTACGATTTTGAGACAGGATCTCCCTGGAGCTCCAGTTGTCCTGGAACTTATTATGTAGATCAAGCTGCCCTTTGAACTCACAGAGATCTGCCCTGCCTCTGCCTCCACAGTGTTGGGACCTCCATAGGTTGGCACCACCACCCCTGGCTTCTAATATTTAAGTAAGCACTATTAAATACAAAAATGGCTTGTAAAGTGATATTTTGCAATGAAATGATGAAAAAGTAAAAATTTAAATCATTTGTCCATGATAAAAACATACTTAGATAAGCAGACCCCTAAGCACAAGTTAGCATGTTGACGTGGACCCTCTACCAATAATTATTGCACAATGCTACATACTGCATTGCCAGGCAGTGTTTGCTACACCCAAATCCTAGTGTGAGTTAACCAAAGTCAGTTTGGGTTGAGCAAGTAAATGTTTTGGATAAATTATGCTTATCATTGTAACTAGGTAGCAATGAATTTCTTGCCCTGCGCCTGTGGATATTCCATAATCAATTATTTTTGACCTGTGACTAGAATTTGCCTAGAAATTAAGTCTCAACAGAAAAATCACTGTCAATTTGGCAAGGAAACCTAATCTATGGAAAAAGGTGAAATATCAGAGATTACACTACAGGAAATACAAGACAGATTATTTGCTTCTAATCTGTGATAATTTATTTATTTTAGTATTCAGTATAACTGTACATTGCCACTGAAGGAAGGTGATAAACACAATTCCACTTCCATTTTCTATCTGCTTCATAAATGTTTCTTCTCTTATTCTGCATATCTGTGCCCCTACAACATGTGGTCCGTCCCATCGGGCACAGCTAACATTCACTGTGGAAAGCTCCCTTTTCTTTCCCAAATTGGTTGGTCTTCATGCTCTGACAAGACACAAGCAGACACTCTTATATTGCTAACGTGGAGACCCAGTCCTTTCAAAGAGCTGGGTGGCTGGCCTGCATTTGCACACCTTTGAGCAGCATGGGGGTGGGGGCTGTTACCTAAGGCTTCTCTCCAGACATTCCTGGTCTCCCACCACTGGCCACAGGCCCAATTCACAAAACGCTGCAAGTAGGCCATGCGTCAGTGGTGGCAAAGCCTTAATTCCTTCTACATGGAGGCAGAGGCCCAGGCAGAGGCCGATGTTCTTATTCATATACTATATATATATATATATTACTATATATATATAATATATATATATTAAAACCGTATTTTAAAGACTAAATTGGCTTTCAAACCAATATTTTATAGGTAAATGTTAGTTCATAGCAAAGAACTGAAAACTGGAAATACAGGGACTGATTACAGATCAATATATAGGATGTAGCTAATTTTCTACTGTGAAAAAGACTGTATAGACAATGTTTATACTGCTCTCCCTCTTAGACTTCTATCGATTCCTTTCCTCCGAAAAACCTGAAATCATGAATGAGTGAAACCTGGATTAGTGTCAAAACTAATGAATCACACCAATAACTTTTGGAAGCCCGGTAAAGGGTGCTCTTGAGACAGGATGACTGTGAACTAACAACTGCACTTTCACATTCATTTACTAAACATTTATATTGCATATTGTTATGAGGTAAACAGAATCACCTTAAGTTGTGAGTTACATTTTTATATTTCCTGGCACTTAATGCTGTGTATTTAAACCTAAAGTTTTCATATCTTTGAAGCCTGTTCTGGGTGGAAGAATATGATTCTGCCACTTAGGATGTCGACTAAGCACAGTGCAGAGACACTGTCTACTGCAGGCTGCTTCCAACAAGAACGCTATGGCGTGTTTCATGGAGAAAATGTATGTGTGGGATAAGTCATTCATTTCTTCTCATCTGGCTGCTAACTGAACAATCCAAGCAACTGAACGCTGACAATATACCTCAATTCTTAAGAAAAAGAAAAAAAAGGGAAGATTTATTTGGGCCTTAACAGTTTGAGAGAGCTTCAGTACGTCACAGTGGTTGGAGAGGAATGGTCACTGTGGTTGGAGAGGAATGACGTCAGTTCAGGGCAGCATGAGCATGTGGCGGAGGGTGGTGACGTCACAGCATACTGGAAGCAGAGAGTGTGGGAGAAACCAGGGGATGGGATTTACCTTCAGTGGCCTGCCTCCAGTGATCAACTTCCATCAGCTGGGTACCATGTCCCAATGTTCCCACAGACTTTTTCAAACATTATACCAGCACTGAGGAGCAGCAATACAGCACATGCGTCTGTGGGGGAATGTTTTAGACTCAAGTCCTGACAGAGCTGAGCTACACTCTTAGTACATGAATTAACAGTTCTTTTGTTATGAAGGAAAATTGTTAATAACAAATCACACACACACTCAAGTAAGACACACGACACACACGCACACACACACCACACAGTGTATTCTTGGTCACCTAATGTGGCCAGAGAGCCTCACAGAACCCTAATTTGTTATTTTTTCCTAGGGCCAAAGTTTTTTTTTTTTTAATTTCCTAGTGCAATGTTTGTGACAATGTTATAGAATAGGCTTTATATTAAGTATTGATGTATAACCCTAACCTGTCAACATTTAACCATACAGTGTGGTGCTTAAGAAAACTTCTTTCCAGCTACTTAAAAATGTTTTTACCTGTGTGAGAGCAGTGCATATCTGAATGCTTTATTATCCTATATAAATACAGGTAAGTTTTGAGGGACATAAAAACAATATAAACTCATCATTTACCACTTAAAAGCCTATAGCTTACTGATATAAGGCAATATATATTATAGTAATGTAGAACTTTGTGTTTTTAAAAAACAACTATGTTTAAGCAACCAATAACTATTCTGCATATTTAACCATTAGAAAAATGCAGGACTGACTGGCCTAGCGGTTAAGAGGGCCGATGCTCTTTGAGAGGACCCGGGTTCGAAAACCCAGCACCCAATGGCGGCGAGAACAGTTCTGAAACTACCAATTCCAGAGAACTCAGTTCCAGGGGAATCCGACACCCTCTTCTTGCCTCAGCGGCATTTGCACGACACGGGTGCACAACTTGCATGCAGACCACGTACATTCATACACATACAAAATAAATAAAATAACAAAACAAAAAGAAAAAATGAGCGACTTCGGAATTTCTTTAAACAAATTTTAAAGCATTATTTATTTTTTTTTTACATTAATTTTTTTGGTCTTTTTCTTTTTTTTTTTTTTTTTTTTTTTTGTCTTTTTGAGACAGGGTCTCTCTGTAGACCCAGCTGTCCTGGAACTCACTATGTAGACAAGGCCGGCTTTGAACTCACAGAGAACCACATGCCTCTGACTCCAAAGTGCTGGGGGATTAAAGGTGTGTGCCACCACGCTCAGCCTATAAGTGGTCTTTTATTTATTTATTCATTTATTTATTTTTTTGTCTTTTTGAGACAGGGTCTCCCTTTAGTCCTAGCTGGCCTGGAGCTCACTATGTAGACCAGGCAGGTCTTGAACTCACAAAGATCCACCTGCCTCTGCCTCCCAAGTGCTCGGATTAAAGGTATGTGCCACCACGCCCCATATAAGTGGTCTTTTTATTGAGGTTCATGTTACCAATAAACAACAATGGAATTTATTGTTTAAGAAAAGTAACTTCAGTGGCATATTTTGCTCCTTTGAACTTTATGTGTATGAATTTCCACAAAAAGCTTTGCTTTTCCTTCTCTCTCTCTCTTTCTCTGATGTCTACTCTGCTTTTTTCCCCCAAGCAATGATGGAAAATGATACCACAAACTCCTGTAGCACTAACTTAATTTTATAGAGCCTAATTTGGCATATTATAAATGATTGCATTCAAATTCCCTAAGGAAATATAGACAGTTCCGTGGTAAACCTGTTGTTTTAATTTTTGCCTCCTGATAAAACTGAAAGATTATTAGTGCATAATAACTGCTCAATTAGTAATCACAGAGTTGAATTCCTGTTGATGTTATTTTTATATATTTTATTAAAGTGTTGTACGTTTCATACATCGTTTCTCCTTCCAATCTAGACTCATCTCCCCTTCCATATCCCCACCCCACCTGAGCTCATGCTCCCTGCTATTCCTTCCCTGTATCTTTTTCTGAGTCTTTTCAAAGTTTTTCAAAGCAGAGGATTATTGTCCTTGGGAGACCTTTACTATTTCAGTCAGTTCCCTGTCCCAGTTCCTCTACTCTTATTGTTTCCTTGAATCTGTAATATATATATATATATATTCACCTAAACTAAAATTATTTCATCTGTAAACAAACTGTATGTCATTTCCATATCATATTTCAGGATTCACATTTTTCCTTTTATTTTTTATTCTTTATGTGTATGAATGTACTGTCTGCACATAGATTGGTGCATTCCTCTCATGCAATGCCGCAGAGGTCAGAAGAGGGTGTCAGATTTCCCAGGAACTGTAGTTAAAAACAGTTCTCAGCCACCATGTGGGTGCTGGGAATAGAACCCAGGTCCTCTGCAAGAGCAGTCAGTGCTCTTAACCACTAGGCCATCTCTCCAGCCCCCATATTTTTCCTTTTTAAATTTATATTATTAAAAATATGCCTATGTGTCCTCCACCCATATACCAAGATTACAAAGTATGAAAATAAGTGGTGGGTTAATTCTAGAGCCTGTTAAGGAATTTACATTATAAGAACACAGCTGCTTTCAGGAAAAGGGGAATATAACATTGACATTGCTCAGTTTGCCTTACAACTAGGTGCTTGGTGCTAGCATCCACAAACGAGGGATACCATTCATCATGTGTTTTTCTGGGACTGTTACTTCACTTAGCATAATATCTTCTACTTCCATCCATTTACCTGCAAAGTTCATGATGCCATCTTTCTTTATCATTGCATAGAACTCCATTGTGTAAATATACCACATTTTCTCTAGCCACTCATTGATGGAGGGGCATTAGGATAGGTTTCAGCTCTTCACTATTGTGAAGAGAGCTGCAATGAACATGACTATGCATGGAGGAGTCTTCTGGGTATATATACCCAGGAGTGGTATGATTGGGTCAGGTGGTAGGCTCATTCTGAGTCTTTTGACTGTTTCCATAATGATTGTATGAGTTTACATTCTCACCAGCAGTGGATGAGTGCTCCCCTTTACCCACAACCTCTCTAGCATTTGGTATCAATTTCCTGATCCTAGCCAGTCTTATCAGAGTGAGATGATATCTTAAAGTGGCTTTAATTTGCATTTCCTTAATTATTATTAACAATGTTGAACACTTTTTAAGATGTTTCTCAGCCATCTTTATTTCCTCATTTTTGAAGTCTCTGTCTAGCTCTTTACTCCATCTTTTGAGTGAGTCATTTGTTTTCTTACTTCTTTGTTTTTTGAGTAGTTTATATATTTGGGGAGTTAATGCTCTGTCAGGTGTATCACTCATGAAGGTTTCCTCCCACTCTGTGGGTTTTCTCTTCACTTCCCTGATTCTTTCTTTCACTGTACAGAAGCTTTTGAGTTTAATGAGGTCCCACTTGTCAATTGTTGACCTCACTTCCCTTGAAGCTGCTGTCTGATTTAAGAAGTCTCCTATGCCTATGTCTTATAGGTTGCTGCAATGTTTTATTCTATTATCTTCAGAGTTTCTGGTTTCATGTATTCTTTTTTTTAATTTTTTATTTATTTTATGTGTATGAATGTACTGTCTGCATGTAGGTTTGTGCACCCGTGTCATGCAATGCCACAGTGGTCAGAAGAGGGCGTCGGATTCCCCTGGAACTGTAGTTCTCCTGGAATTGGAGTTACAGACAGTTTTCAGCCTCCATGTGGGTGCTGGGGATCGAACTCCTCTGCAAGAGCAGTCGGCACTCTTAACCTCTAGGCTATCTCTCCAGCTCCATGATTTCATGTATTCTTTTTTTTTTATATATATTTTTTATTGATGCTTTGTATATTTCATACATCATTTTCCAATTCAGTTCAGTCATATTTCCCTTTCCCTTCCCCCATCCCACCCCCCCCCCTCCCAGATCATGCATTCTGCCATAACTGTCCTGCATCTTTCTGTTTTTTTTTTTTTCATTTTTTAGCAATAAGTGATAATTTATGTGTATAAGCATCCCTCATGTAAAACCAATTTGCAGGCTGTTGTGCCCAAACCCCCACAGCCCCACCATCCAGCGAGGGGAGGCTTATAAGTTGATCAAATGAGTGTCCAGACTATATTGCTGTAGTTTCACCATTCACCCCAATTTCAGCCCTTACATTCTACCACGCCCCCTCTTCCGCAGATTGTTCCCTAGACCAAGATTTCATGTATTCTTAAGATAACTTCTGAATCTAATGTTATTTTTCATTTGCACAAAATCTTCTCAGTTAAATCATTATGACATCTCTGACACTATTGTCATTCTTTTCCAGAAATTTAATTTTTTTCATGATTCTCAGTCCTGCTTCTTTTCTTTTAATCCTTCCTCAATATTTCTTCTCTAGTACCAGAAGTCTGTTTCCCCTCATGATATGAGTCTAGTTATTCTAGTTTTTGTTACTGCTGTTGGTAACTTATTTTCTACATGAACCAGCAAAATCTCATAAAGAGACCTTAACCATGTATCATGGGACAACACTTCTGTAGCACTCCTCAAGTAATGATTTCAGAGGCTCTCAGTTTATTTATGGTTCCGTTTCTTAGCCAAATACATGAATTCAAATCTTTTCCCATTGTTCCTGACTGTAATTAAGAGTTAAATGAATCATTCTATTTTGTTGGAAATGTAATATTTACATTTAAAAGGAAAATCTCTGAACAAGGAATTATCTAATGTTGCTCTATTTCAAAGGTTAATTGAACTGGGATAAAAATTTGTTCCCAGAGAGTAAACTTTTGTTTTCTGGGATATTTTCTTCTTTACATCTTCTAACACCATGGATGTCTACCTAAAGAGAATATTTATCTGCTATTAAGAGTATCTTTTATTTTGCCTAAAACACAGTTACCACTAAAAAGAAAGATATCAATGCCATAATTATGTAACTCGTGGGCATATTTGATTCCCTATTTTGCTCTAACTTTTGGTCATGAGTCTCATGGCCTCAATTCAAATATCTGCATTGATAAAACAGAAGACTACAGTTTCCTCAAGCTGCCTCATTAACACACATATGAAAGAGTTCTCAGAGACAGCAGAACCACAGAGACAAAGGATTCTAACACTGAGCACTGACAATGCACTAACACTGAAACCTGAAAATGAACATCCGTCCAATTGAATCACAATTGGTTCATTATTTTTAAAGGGCACAACACTCCAGTTATTAAGCTTATCAGAAGCATATATTTCTTTGAGTTCTGTCTTTTTTTCAATATCGATGTTGGTAGCTGATGTTGACTCTTCTGTGGATTACCACTTTTACATAATGTCTTTACCCATTTGGGCTACGAAAGATAAAACTGCAGTATATTCCTCACTATTTTCTTAACTATGCATGGAGCATATCATTTGAACTTAATGTTGATTTTTTAAATTTTAGTTATTATTTTTATGTGTATGAATGTACTGTCTGCATGTAGGTTGGTGCACCCGTGTGGTGCAATGCCTCGGAGGTCAGAAGAGGGCATTGGATTCCCCTGGAACTGGAGTTAAAGACAGTTCTTAGCCACCATGTGGGTACTGAGAATCGAACCTGGGTCCTCTGCAAGAGCAGCTGGCGCTCTTAACCGTTCAGCCATCTCTCCATCCCTGATTACATGATACTTAAAGGTGATAAGCCATGAACGATGTTTTTGTCTTTCCTCTCTAGAGTTGCGCATGAGGCATTCAGTTTATATAAACGAACTAAAGCAATTAAATAAAACTCAGAAAAAAATGTATCTTGATAGTATTCTCTCTGTGTTTCTCTCTATCTCAATATGGTGTGTGTATGCATGTGTGTTAATTTTGTATTTATTAGCATAACTGTTTGATACATACTTTCCTAGGAAATAATACCTGAAATACAGGAGTCAAGATAAATGTCCCTGAAAAGAAAAAATTAAAAAAAAAAAAAAAAAAAAAAAGGACATGTGTTCCACATGTACCCTCCTTCCTTAAGATTAGATAATGCTGTTTACAGAATCTCAGGGAAAACAACTGGGTCCCATCTGAACTTCTTTGGCAAAATGAAAGTACAGAAACACATGGCCTGGACAAGGAGTCAGCTTCTGTGTCCTCAATCTTTTAGCCACAGTTGCCTCCTCAACTACTTCTCTTCTTTTCCTTTTCAGTGGCTTTTTAATGTTTCTTTGTATTTTTCATTTAATTATTCTTGTTTCTTTTCTTTTCTTTTTCTTTGCCTTCATACCAAGAACCTTAATTTTTTCAGGGTTCTTTTTTTTCTTCATGCTTGCTTATTTTATTTTTTAAATATATTTAAAAAAATTTTTGTGTTATAAAATAATTTGTATGTTTCTGTGTCATTTGCCTGCTGGTATGAAAGTGAACCATGTGCATGTAATGCCCATGGAGGTCAGAAGAGGGCATCAGACCCCGAGGAACTAGAGTTATGGATGCTTGTTAGCCACCATGAGGGTGCTGGAACTGAATTCAGGATCTCTGCAAGAGCAGCCAGTGCTTTTAACCTTAGAGCCATTTCTCCTGCCTTTTTTTCTTGATATTGCATCAGGCATAATATTAAGCCTGTTGAGGTATTATTCCAACTCTATATATGACCAGAGTTCTTATTTTGGCAGGACTAAGAGAAAATGAATAGTTCTAGTATTCTTTAAATGTTGACATTTTGGGGGTCTGAGTTTTAGATAACTATTACTATTGAGTTTCTATTTTAAAGCAAGATCAGAATGGAAAAGAAAGGCAAGTACATTTTAAACTTGATAGAAGAGTTAGCTTTACACTAAACTCAATGTAAAATTTAGTTCACACTTAAAAGTTGCCCATTTTATCTATAAAATGTATTACCTTTTTATTAACATAAAATTGCATATGTCCTTTTAAAATATTTTAATAAATAAGAATCAGCTCTAATTCTTTTTTTCACAAATTCTCAGACAAATATTTCATTTTTTATACAATTAAAATAAAAAATTATTTTGATATGTTAAGTGTATAATAAAATGTACCTGTTAAAGTTGTTTAATTCAAAATGCTTTTACAGATAGATACATTACAAAAATAAAAGACATTTGCCTCATCCCCCACAAAATTCCTTCTTGTCTGATTCCCCATCCTAAGATAACTTATTTCTTTTCTATCATACTAGATTAGTATGCAACTCCTAGAATGTTGTACAAATCTTGCTTGGACATTCTAAGAAGTACATAGCATTATCTGTTGTTGTTTTTACTTGAACTTCCCTGATGATGGATGACGATGATTTCTGTCATTGATACACCTTCCAGGGTGCAGTGTCTATAAAATCAAATGGAAGAGACACTTGAGAAATAAAGTCACATAGCCACTGAAATATATTTTATCAAGGATACAAAGGAATTTATCTATCGATTTTAGAATTAGGTTATTTTTCTTCTTGCTACTAGATTTTGAAATTTCTCTTTATGTTCTAGACATAATTTGTTTTACAGATATCTTTTCCAAGTATGTATCTTCTCTATTTACAAAAATGAAGTTCTTGTCATATAGTCTAATTTACCAATTCCATGTATAATTGTTTTCATGTTACATCTAAGAAATATTTATACCAACTCAAAATATTTTTCAATAATTTATTGCAAAAGTTGTCTAATTTTGTGTTTTGGGCCTATGATTCATTTGGTATTAATTTTATTACATGGCCCAAGATATGGGCTGAGCCACTCCCTTCTTTTATTCTGTGTCTTCTCCTTTAGTTTTCTTCTTCACATATGAACATTCTGTTGTTCCTATTCAACTTGCTGAAAGATTATCATTTCCTTAATGCTATTGCCTTTGCATCCTAACTGGAAAACAGTTGTCAGTAAATGTGTCACTGTTTTACACAATTCCTTCTTCTATGTGATTCATCTGTCATTTTGTTTCAATACCAATGCCAGCTTGTCTTATTTGCTGCAAGCTCATAGATGTCTTGTATACTTATCTTATCACTCTTCCAACTTAATAGTCTTCTCTTCAAACTCAGGTATTCAGGCTTAGGGACAAGTGCCTTTACCATTGAGCCATCTCCCTGGTTCCCACAGGCCCTTGGATTTTTGACACTCATTCTCAGTAGGTAGCGTACACTAGCCTTGAGCCTGAGATCTTCCTGCCTCTCCCTTAAGTCTTTGGAGAATAGGTGTGGATCACTACATCCAGCATCTGAAAGAATTTTTCTAAGTGTCTTAGGTGTATCTTTCAATGCTTGAAAGATTTTCTCTATCTCTCTCCATCTCTCTTTCTCTCCTTTCCTTCTCCATTTCTTACTCCCTCCTCCTTTAAACTGAAATATGACATACCATGTTTTTCCCAGCATAACTACACAATATGATGTGTATTTTCTTTGTTTTATGTTTTTCTGTATCACTGGTCTTAATGAATTTGATGATATAATTTGGTATAGCTTACACCTCAATTCTTTTGTGCCTGAGTTTCCTAGAGTTCCTTAAATCTGTGGACTTAGAGCTTACTGAATTTGAGAAATATTGAATTTTATTTTCTTTAGACATATTTTCTTCCCTTGATCTTTCTCTTCTTTCTCAGGACTACAAATTCATATATATTAACTATTAAAATTATCCCATAATTTACTGATTCTTCTGAGTTTTAAAGTATGTGCCCTTGATAACTCATTTTTATGATTCTAGGTATTTTAAATTCATTAGTGTTTTCTTTTTTGCAGTGTTTAATTTGCTGTTTATCTTAGTATGTTTTTCATGACATGCACCCTAATTTCCATCTCAAGAAGTTTGATTTGAGTCATATTTTAAAACATTTATTTTCATATTGTACTAGTTACTTTACTTGTTGCTGGGACAAAGTACCTGACAAAAGCAGATTAAACAATTGCTTAGGCTCACAATCCAGAACAGCCCATCATGGTGGGGATGTCGCGGTGGCAGGGGTTTAGCATGGCTGTTCACACTGCATCCACGGCCAGGAAGCAGCAGAGATGAAAGCTGGTACTTTGCTCACTTTGTTCCTTTTATTCAGTCTGGGACACCAGCCCAGGGAATGGTGTCCCCAAAGTTAAGGCTGGTCTTTCCACTTCAATTTACCTAATCTACTTAATCCCTCACATGCTTGCTTAGAGGCTTATCTCTTAGGTGGTTCTATCTTCTGTCAGGTTGACAATATGAATCATCATACACATCTATACATAAGAAGTTGAGTTGTTTTAGCTTTCTGAAAACATATGTGTACATGCCTTGATATCCTTGCTTACTGATTCTATGGTTTTTATCATTATAAAGTCATTTTGAGCTGACCACGGGTGTCAGCTTCTCATTATGAGTTATAGTTATGTTTTCTATTCATTTGGATGCCCAGTATATCCTGAGCATATGATACATTATGATTTACTCTTGTTGGGTGTTTCGTTTTTGCCTTTCCATCAACTCTTGAGCACATTTTAATTCTATTTTAGTTCTGTACAGCACTTGGATTAATTTTTTCATTATACAGACAAATTTCTGACTATCTATGAATAATAAATTTCTCATATCTTTCTGGGAATCCTGGTACTGCCCAGCTTGTAGTCTGTCTTAGTCATTTCAGAGATCTCCTCCTTCAGAGCCAGAGTACTGGCGGGGGGGGGGATGACAACGGGGCCATCTGTAGTCTTCAAAATAACTCCACACTGTTTCTTCTTCAAGGCACTTTGTTCTATGAACACTTCCTTGACTTCTGGAAACTTCTAGCTTAGATTTGATTACTCAACTCAGAAAAACATCCAGGTTCTGCCTGGAATTTTCTTTCTTCATCACATCCTGGATACTTTACTCCATAAGTGGGAAATCTTAATGTTTATCTAATTTTCTTCCCACTCTTCAGGGATTGTTGCTTTTCATTGCTCCCTGTTCTACATCTTGACTCTCACTGTTTCATTTACTTTGGCATCTTAGTTTCTTTAAGCAGAGAAGTAAATACAGACTGTGTTAATGCTCAGTTATCAAAAGTGGATACCGCTCATGGATTGGGAAAATTAATATAGTAAAAATGTCCATTCTACACAAACTCTTCTACAAATTTAATGCAATCCCAATTAAAATCCCCAAGAGTTTCTTCACAGGCTTGGGAAAAAAGTCCTTAATTTCATGTGGAAAAACAAAAGGCCCCAAATAGCCAAAGCAACCCTGAGTGAAAAGAGCAATACAGGGGGGATCTCTATACTACAGGGCTATAGTCATAAAAACAGCTTGGTACTGGCACAAAAACAGACCTGTTGATCAATGGAACAAAACTGAAGTTCCAAACTTGAGCAAATACAATTTCAGCCACCTCATATTTGACAAGGGGGCCAAGAAGACACAATGGAGGAAAGACAGCATCTTCAGCAAGTGGTGGTGGCAAAACTGGATCACCACTTGTAGAAGAATGTAATTAAACCCCTAAAGACTGCAACATGAAACCCAAAAGTCTGAAGGTGATAGAAGAAAAAGTTGGAAGTAGCCTACAAGACATAGGTGTAGGAAAAGACTTCCTAAATCAGACAGCAGCTGTACAAAATTAAGGTCAACAATTGACAAATAGGACCTCATTAAACTCAAAAGCTCTGTACATCAAAAGAAACAATCAAGGAAGTGAAGAGAAAATCTACAGAGTGAGAGGAAACCGCAGAAATACCTGACAATAAACAGGATTAACATAAAAAAAAAAAGAAATATCTGACAAAGCATGATTTACAGAATATAAAACTACTCACTACAAAAAACAAAGAAGAAAGAAAAAAAATGACCCACTCAAAAGATGGAGCAAAGAGCTGAACAGAGACTTCACAAGTGAGAAATTAGAGATGGCTGAGAAACATCTTAAAAAGTGTTCAATGTCACTACTAATTAAGGAAATGCAAATTAAAACCACTTTAAGACATCATCTCACTCCAATAAGACTGGCTAGGATCAAGCAAACAAATGATACCAAGTTCTGGATAGGTTGTGGGGAAAGAGGAACACTCATCCACTGCTGGTGGGAATGTAAACTCGTACAGCCACTATGGAAAGCAGTGTGGAGAACCCCTGGAAGACTTGGAATGAATTTGCCGCCTGACCCAGCCATACCACTCCTGGGTATGTACCCACAAGACTCAACCTACTGCAAAGACACATGTACAGCCATGCTTATTTCAGCTCTCTTCACAATAGCAAAGAGTGGAACCAACATAAGTGCCCTCAACTGATGAGTGGTGAGAAAATGTGGTACATCTTCAACAATGGAGTTCTATTCTACAGCAGTAAAGAAAGATGACATCATGAACTTTGCAAGTAAATGGATGGAGCTAGAAGATATCATGCTGAGTGAAGTAACAAAATCCCAGAAAAAAACGGACAAATGGTTTCCCTCATCTGTGGATGCTAGCACCAATTACCTAATTATATGGCAAACTGAGCAATGTTTAATGTGATGAAAGCAACTATGCTTCTTATATTGAGATCCTTTTAAAAATAAATAAAAAAGAAAGGTTACTGATTTTTCTAGGTTAAAAAAAAAAGAAAAGTTATCCTTTTTTTTTTTTTTTTTTTTTTTTTGGTATTTTTGAGACAGGGTCTCCCTTAGTTCCAGCTGGCTTAGAGCTGTTTCTGTAGACCAGGATGGCCTTGAACTCACAGAGCTCCATCTGCCTCTGCATCCCAAGTGCTGGGATTAAAGGTATGTGCCACTACACCCAGCCCTCCTATCTTTTTTAACATTATAACATATGTTTATACCTGTGTTAACTATCATTGCTCAAGTATGTTTTAATGAATTCATAATATTTTGCTTTATCAATGTAGTAGTATTTAAAAATTTCATTACTATGAAAAGTGTTTTTGGGGGCTATTTTTCTATATAATTACAGGCAAAGTATCATTTATCTGAAATATATTGTTATAAATGGAATAACTGAAATTATTTAACATTATATTGGTTTTCCAGGACAACTTTCACAAGATACCAGAAAATGGGCAATTTAAACAACAGAATTGGATTGCAGTTATATTTGAGGAGACTATAAGCCCAAAGCAAGATAGACAGGGGCTTGATTGTTTCTAGAAACTGGGATAGAACATTTCTTTCATTCCCTGTTCTGGTGGCATGCTGCCACGTGGATTGCTTGGCTGCTTCTGTCCTTTATCTTCATCTAATACTATCACTGTGGGGAGTCCATGGTCAAATTTTCCCTTCTGTAAAGGGAAATGAGAGTAGGACTTATCCCATGGCAACAGGACCAGATCTTACACAATAACATCTGCAAGGACTATTGCCCATTGAGTGGTATCAGCAGATTGGAGGATTAGGACTTCAATGTGTAAACTGCAGCAAGACAAAATTAAACTTATAACAAACACAGAGATATAAATGAAAACATACACACACATACACATATATATATTCTTTCTAATTGATTCTAGAGGGTTATACTGATAGACTCTCTCTCTATATATATATGTATGTATATGTGTATATATATATATATATATATAATTTTTATTGGATTCTTGTCCATTTCTTTTTTGACACTTTTATACATGATTTGTGTATTTCATACACTATCCTTCAGTCCAATTTAGACCCATTCCTCTCTCCCTGCCCCTCACCCCACCCCACCCCAGTTCTTGCCTCCTGCCATACATGTCTTAGATTTTTCTCTCAGTCTTTCCAAAGTTTTTCACTGCAGAGGCTTGTTGTTTTGGGTAGAATTTAACTAAATTTCATGTACTATATACTGATCACACTTAGACCCACCCCTTATCTACACCCACCCCAGCCAGATTCCATGAAATGTGCACTTTGACATATATGTTAAGTTCTATGGAATAAGGTTTGTATGCCCAAATGTCCTTCAGTGTGAATCCACCCATTGGAGCCTGGTCAACCTATTAGCGTCACTCCTTTAAAGAAGACTAACTCTCCCTCACCCAAAACTCATCAGTTGCCAATAGTTTCTTAGCCATGGTTGTGGGTTCTTATCCATTTTCTCATTTCTATACCGAGTTTTTGTCTAGCTTGAGCTTGCATGGGTCTTGTGGATGCAGTCACCATTGCTGTGAGTTAATATGAGCAAGTTCCAAGCCGTCTGGAAAATTGTTTCCTTGTCGTCATCCACCCCCCCATCCCTGGCTCTTACAGTCTTTTTTCCCTATCTTCCACAATGGTTCCTGGGTCATGGGTGGCAGAAGTATAATACAGGACCTGATGTAAGCATGGGAAAGATGTATTGAGACTGCACTTGAAAGTGTACAGTTGGTCTCTGGAATACCAAAGAGTGTTACCAAAGGCCACTAAACCAACAAAGCAAATATAGGTCTCCTTGTGTCAAGCAAGACTCCTCCGTCAGCACCAGCTACACCTCACCTGCCAGGAAATACTGTGCAGCAGTGACAGCCATATGCCTGTATATCCCAAATCTAATTGGTTATTAGCTCTCTCCTTGGAGGAATAACCCACAGCTGATACCACAAGCTTACATCCTCTAATGGTTAGGAGATGTTATAAGCCACAGTAAGACCCTGTCATATTTTACAGAAAAAACGTATTTCATGGATTAACATACCATCCAAATATCTGTGTCTATACCAAAGTAACCTACCATAACAATTAGTACTGTTTATATACCTATATATTTAATTGCTTATGCTTCATTAGTAGGATTGAAAGATTATTCCTGGACAAACTGTCAGCCCATGAAAGGAAACAATCAGAACCGACCAGAGTCCAAAACAACAGCTCCAGAGAAAGTATACTGTTTTGCTTCTCGTCCACCTGTGCCCCTTTTCTAAGTCTAGGGAACAATCTGCGGGAGAGGGGGCATGGTAGAATGTTATTGGGGTGAATGGTGAAACTACAGCAATATAGTCTGGACACTTATTTGATCAACCTGATTGAACATATAAGTCCCCCCCCCCAGCTGGATGGTTGGACCCTTGGGCTGTGTGGGTTTGGGCACAACTGCTTGCAAATTGGTTTTACATGAAGGATGCTTGTACTCATAAATTATTACTTATTGTTAAAAAATGAAAAAAAAAATAGAAAAAAATGAAGTCTCTTATTCTCTACATTTTGGACAGTTGTGGCTTTCTGGGTTAATCACCATCTGTTGCATCAGGAAGCCTTGCTGGTGAAAGTTGAGAGATACTTTAATATTTTCCCCCTGATCCACTACTCCTCAGCCTCATGTGTAGAGGTTGCGTTGTAGATGTGTCACTTAAAACTGGACATTTCACAGATACTTATTCTCTGCATTTGACCAGGTATAGAACTATGTATTGGTCTCCATCTGTTCCAAAAATAAACTTCTTTGATGAGCAGTGAGAAGTATACTTATAAGAATACATATTTAGCATGCAGTAAGAAATGATGTTTGTCTACGGATGTGACAGACATAACTTTTCTCTAGGATCTATGACCTCTCTAGCGATGTATATTTGGCTACATTTAGAGTACCACACAAGAATTTCCTCCCATTTGACCAGGTCTTCAGCTCAGTTAGATAGCTGTTGCTTACCCCCAAGATAAAAGTATCACTATTGCACCATTAGAGATAATTTGCTGTGTCAGTCATTGTTGTGGTTATTAGGCTTTACAGCTGGATAGGACCACTGATTTGTTTCCTCTGTTGGCAGGTTGCATATTCTTCTGTGAGACCATAAGAACTAGTCTTCAGGGAGGAGACTTCCAGGTCAGTCCTAACTCCATTGCTCCAAGTCCTGGATCAAATGTATGTCCTGTCTTCAGCAAAAGGGTCTTACCTCCAAGTTCTGGGAGAAAGTCAAGGGCTGTGGGAATAGCCTGTGTTATTTTCAACTCTCTTGGACTACCCTGACCAACAACTCAAAGGAAAGTTTCTCCTGTCTGGTACTATGTTTCATGTTATATAGACTGCAGCTATACATGCATGTGTGCATGTGCTCACGTGTGCGCGCGTGCACGTGCACGCACACACACACACACGTTTTGTATTTTTCAGTAGGTTTTTGGACTAATAAATTTGCTTTTGGTTTTCACATCCCCTAATCATTATTTTCCTCTCTCCCCTTACATAACCCTCCTTCCTCCCTCCCCAGTTAAAGTACCCTCACTTTGCCCATTTCCCCCTTGATGATAACTGTCTCTTACTGTTCCCCTTTCTTGAGCTCCTTTCCCTTTCCCTGAATGATTCCTTTCAATTTTCCTGCAAAATTCATGACTTTGTTCTCCTTTACCACTGAGTAGAACTCCATCTTTTAAATGCACCACCCCAGTTTTATTATCCATGTATCATTTGATGGATATCTGGGTTTATTCCATTTTTTAGCTATTGAGAAAAGAGCAAGAATAAGCATGGCTGCACAAGCACCTCTACAGTAGTATGGGTCCTTTGCATATATGCCAAGGAGTAAGTCATAAGTTATGTTTTTTATATATATATATATATATATATATATATATATATATGTTTAATTTTTCCATTTTTATTTAATTTCTTCTTGAGCTTTTGTACATTTCACACAATAGCTCCTAATCAATTCAGACCATCTCCCCGATTCATGCCCCTCCTCCACACACCTTAGCCAGAACTCATGCATTCTTTTTTTTTAATATTTTTAATTATAATCATTTTTTAATTTTTATTTATTTATTTTCTATATGTATGAATGTACTGTTTGCATGTAGGTTTGTGCACCCGTGTCATGCAATGCCGCGGGGGGTCAGAAGAGGGTGTTGGATTCCCCTGGAACTGGAGTTCTCCTGGAATTGGAGTTTCAGACGGTTCTCAGCTACCATGTCGGTGCTGGGGATCAAACCAGGGTCCTCTGCAAGAGCGGTCGGCGCTCTTAACCACTAGGCTATCTCTCCAGCCCCATATTTTTTATGTGTATGAGTGTTCCCTCTGCATGCAGGTTGGTGCACCCGTGTCCTGCAGTGCCGCGGAGATCAGAAGAGGGCGTCAGATTCCTCTGGAATTGGAGTTAAAGACGGTTCTTGGCCACCATATGGGTGCTGGGAATCAAACCTGGGTCCTCTGCAAGAGCAGTCAGTGCTCTTAACCACTGAGCCATCTCTCCAGCCCTGCATTCTACCATACATGTTAGTTCTTATCCAGTCAAATATTTTACTCAGGTTTCTTTCAGTGCAAATTCATCCACTGGAGTCTTCCTGTAGCCTGAACATTCAGTCTACTCATACTGCCCTGTCTCCTGATAGCCTTGGGCCAAGGCTGGCTCTAATTCTTCTCCCTCAGATGTCTGGACTAGTTTCCTAACCCAGACTAGCTAAATCCTCTAGCTTACTTTGTTGAGAGCCTCCACACCACTAGGCAGTCCACACCACTAGCTTCCCCTGGACTCCTGATTTGCCTGACATAGGCCAGCCCTGCTGCTACCCTGACCTACTAGCTATCCAGACCAGCCTACCACCCTACAAGAACCTGAAAAACACACCAAGTTTTCATACCTGAGCATAAAGAAACCAAGTTACAATATAAAAGCATTATAAAAAGAACCAAAATTCAAATAAACAGAGGCAGAATAGAATTTGATACTGGACACACAACCAACAAAAAATATCCATATGCTCAATTGGCAATACAAAAACACAAATAATATGAAGCACCAAGAGAATATGTCCTCAACAAAACCCACCAGTCCCGCAGAAGGTGCACTACAGTGAGAACCACCCCAAAGAACCCCCGGAGGATGCTGTGTTTTCTTTAAATCCTTTTATTATGTTTATGATTATTCTTTTAAATTCTAATAAAAAGGGGGGGCTGGAGAGATAGCCTAGCGGTTAAGAGCACCGACTGCTTTTGCAGAGGACCCGGGTTCGATCCCCAGCACCCACAGGGCGGCTAAGAACCGTCTGTAACTCCAATTCCAGGAGAACTCCAGTTCCAGGGGAATCCGAGACCCTCTTCTGACCTCCGTGGCATTTCATGAAACGGGTGAACAGACCTACATGCAGACAGTACATTCATACACACATACAAAAAAAATTCTAAAAAAGGAATAATTATAAACATAATAAAAGGATTTAGAGAAAATACAGGAAAACAACTCAAAGAATTCAAAACAAATAAGCATGGACTTGTAATGGAAGCTCAAGAAAATACAAATATATGACTGAATTAAATAAGAAAACCAAGTGATTACATTGCTTTCATGTATTTAAGTGCATCTCTGCTGTGCAATGCTTGGGGGAGGGGGGGTTTACAAGCAGGCTTCAGATTCCATGGGACCTGGAATTACAGTTTTTAGTCACCACGTGGGTGCTGGGAATCTAATTCAGTTCCTCTGCAAGAGCAGTCAGTCTCTTAACTGCTGAGCCATCTCTCCAGCCTCTATTTTTAATTTTTTAATATCTCCACACTGATTTCCACGGTGGTTGCACCTGCTTGCATCTCACCTGCAGTGAATGAGATTTTCTTTTTTTTCTGCATCCTCACCAACATTTGGTCAGATAAATTGTATATTCAATAGGACATGTTTGCACAGAATTTAAAGAATTTACACAAAACTAAAGAACTGAGTGAAACATCAGGCTTTATCACCATAATAAAGTACTATAAATCACCAGTTTATTGCTATGTGTACTCGTTCTTCCATAAGGATTTTATAAGCTTTACAATATATCACAGCATATTACCACTCCCATTATACGAACACTTTAAGCTTCCTCAGTCCCATCTGGATTAGATAATGTGTTTCCCTTTGCAATTGTCTATTGATCTTCCTTTCTGGGTGAACTTTCTTTAGGTTATTTAATCCATTTCTATTTTCTAAAATGATTTTATGGGTAAATGTTTAAAAATCTTATGTGTCTTTCATAAAAGAAGAATTCTATTGGCAAATGTATGTGTGCCATTCCTAAACTGAGGTGAACTCTATCAGCAAAAGGTTATTTTAAGACTGTTTGCTTTTTGACTCTAAGGCCATTAGCAAACAAAGAAAGTTCTATTAAGTCAAATAACTGCATATTCTGAGTCATATTTCTGCTGGTATATCAGGGTTCTTGCATTATCTAAAGTGAAACTTATTAACACACAAATTTTCAGAACTGACTACTAGGACAGCTAACAAGGGCCAATTTACATAGAGGTTTAGAACTGAATGTGAATGGAAGTATTACTACTGATGCTGAAGGTACAAAGCTCTACAGAGATGACAAAATGGTACATTTCTCAGAAACACTTTTGCCATCTGCTTTTACTTCAGTAAACAACTGTCAGAACATCCCTCAACAACTGTCAGAACATCCATGCTACTGTTACCTGTTGCCAAGGCTAAGGAACATTGGATTATCAAGATAACCAAAAATAATTCACAATATTCATTCAACAATATTTAATAACAATTCTATGCCCATCACTGCTCTAGGTACTAAATAACAGTGGTGACCAAGAAAGGGTTTGTTTCCTGAAACAAAGAATTAAGAATGATAAGATTAAAAAGGATAACAGAGGGCATTTCTGTCACATTTAAAAATGATTAGGACTATTTTTGAAAGAGACTCTCAATATTAGCCTTGGCTAACTTAGAACTAGTTGTATAGACCAGGCTGGTCCTGAGCTAACGGAGATCCACCTTCTTGTGCCTCTCAAGTCCTGGCAGTAAAGGGGGGTACCCACCACACTTTGTCCCAAAATTGGTATTTAGGAGACCGAAGAGATAATTTAGCAGGTCAGAGTACTTAGCAGTTCTTCCAGACGACCATAGTTCAAGTTCAGTTCCCAGAATCCACATAAGCACCTCACAACTCTTGTAACTCCAGCACCAGGAGAATCCAGTTCCCTTTCTTCTGACTTCTGTGAGCACATGCACACGTATTTTTATACATACATATACATATTATTAATCTTAAAAAATAATAGGGTTTTTGTCTTGGCACTTGCTTCCAGGCCTGATGACCTGATTTCAATCCCCAGTCCTACATAGTAGAAAAATATAACTGACTTCTATAAATTTATCTCTGACCTCATTATACATGCTGTGACAAGCACACACACACAGTAAATTTGTAAGTATAATAAAAATTTGGATTTTTAATCTAAATATGAGTAGTTTAAAAGTAAAGCAATTTCATGATTTCATGTATGGTATAGTAATTTAACTGATTTAAGAAGAATAATGAGAGCGACATAGAATGGAGGCATGGAAATTGAGGCTTGCCAAAATACATGGATTTCAGACACATTTTGAAGAAGCAGGTGCAAGATTGATTTTTTAATTTGATGTGGCAAATGAAGAGGGGAGATAGCAAAGACCTGAGCCACTTCCCCAACTAGTGTAATGGTAATCTGATGTCAGCTATTTTTAGTAGGAGACAGTAGGGTGTCTTAGTTTCCTTTCCTGTTGCTGAGATAAAAGACCAGGAATAAAGAAACTTAGGGGAAGAAAGGTTTTATTTCAACTCACAACTCCAGATGAAGTTCCATTATAGTAGAGAAGTCACAGCAGCAGAAGCTTGAGGGATCTGGTCACATCGTATCCATAATCAGGAACAGAGAACAAAAACTAGTGCATGCATGATAGTGTTCATCTCACTCTCCACTTTTCTCCAACCCATGATTCTCTGCCTGAGGAATGGTGTGGCCAGTTCTTTCTACCTCAGTCAGTATAACCAAGATAATCCCTCATAGACATGCCCACAGGATTCTACATTGTATGAAGTTGAAAGTCAAAACTAACCATCATATGAGGTCAAGCCTATTTTAAGAGACTATGAACTTAGTTTTGAATATGTTAAAAAATTGAAGTTGACTGATCTCCAGGAAGTGTTCATGAGAAGTGAACCATAAAACAATCTAGAGATTAAAAGAATGGCTACCATTGGGAGTAGTGCCTTATTTGATGGGATTAAACATTAAGTAATAGATACAATGATCTAGTTAAAAAAGCTGACGTTAGGGCTGGAGAGATAGCCTAGTGGTTAAGAGCACCATCTGCTCTTGCAGAGGACCCGGGTTCAATCCCCAGCACCCACATGGCGGCTGAAAACCATCTGTAACACCAGTTCCAGGAGAACTCCAGTTTCAGGGGAATCTGAGAGCTTCTTCTGACCTCCATGGCATTGCACGACACGGGTACACAAACCTACATGCAGAAAGTACATTCATACACATAATAATAATAAAAAAAAGCTGACGTTAACATGGGAAAGATGTATTGAGACCACATATGCAAGTGTACAGATGGTCTCTGGAATTCCAGAGGGTGTTACCAAAGGCCACTAAACCAATAAAGCAAATATGGGTCTCCTTGAGTCAAGCAAGATTCCTTCGTCAGCACCAGCTATACCTCACCTGCCTGGAAATACTGTGCAGCAGAGGCAGCCATATGCCTGTATATCCCAAATCTAATTGGCTATTAGCTCTCTCCTTGGAGGAATAACTCACAGCTGATGCCACAAACTTACATCCTCTATTGGTTAGGAGATGTTATAAGCCACAGTAAGACCCTGTCATATTTAACAGAAAAAAATGTAATTCATGGATTAACATACCATCCAAACATCTGTGTCTATATCAAAGTAACCTACCATAACACTTAGTACTGTTTAAATACCTGTATATCTAATTGCTTGTGCTTCATTTGTAGGATCGAAAGGGTATTCCTGGACAAACTGTCAGCCCATGAAAGGACACAGCCAGAATTGACCAGAGTCCAAGACAACAGCTCCAGAGAAAGTGGATTGTTTTGCTTCTCATCCACCTGTGCCCCTTTTCTAAGCCTAGGGAACAATCTGTGGAAGAGGGGGCGTGGTAGAATGTAAGGCCTGCGATTGGGGTGAATGGTGAAATTAGAACAATATAGACTGGACACTCATTTGATCAACTTGATTGAACACACAAGCCCCCCCCCCCCTGCTGGATGGTGGGACCCATGGGCTGTGTGGGTTTGGGCACAACTGCTTACAAACTGGTTCTACATGAAGGATGCTTGTACTCATAAATTATCACTTAGTGTTAAAAATGAAAAAAAAAACTGAATGAAAGATGCAGGACAGTTATGGCAGAATGCATGATCTGGGATGGGGTGGGGTGGGGTGGGGGGAAGGGAAAGGGAAATATGCCTGAGCTGAATTGGAAAATGATGTATGAAATACACAAAGCATCAATAAAAAAGTGAAAATTAAAAAAAAAAGCTACAGTGGCAATGGGCAACATGTAGAAATTCCTCAGTGCCCTCAGCATAGCAATGGACAGGTCAGAAAAAGAACACCTGACAAGTAAATGTGATGTACAGGAGTTGAGAAAGGAGAAATGTAGGAGGTTCATAACTAACATGCACATTGCGCTTTGGCTAGACCAGTAGAATTTTCACAGAAGTTGTTCTTTGGAAAACTAAGAAGAGCTTCCCAACTGGTGTGAATTATAGAGAGAAAGGTAGATAAGAGAGTAGCTGTGTCATAAGAGAAACTAGAGACAGTATAATAGAACCTCAGATGACAAGAATCTTGATTAATAGAGAAACAGATAAAACAAGGACTAGATAATGATTGAAAGGAATAGATAAATTAAGGAAAGTTTTTTTTTGGTCTCTTTAAGATCTATAAATTATTGAAATTGCCAAGTGAGCTGAGGGGCCAGAAGAATAAGAAAAATGATTTAGGCATGTGATGGGGCGGACTCTTTATCAGCTATGAGGAAGGGGAATAAAATGGTCCAGAGAGATGGAGAAACTTGCTGAGTTGAAGATGACTAGAGCATGAAAATGGGTGAGCCTGAAGATTTCATGATTATTTTCAACAAAGTTGTTATATTCATCACAATTATAAAGTGCTTAAAAATTAAATATATGTTTTCATTTACTCCTGTTGCTGTGACAAAAGCAACATAGGGAGAAAAGGATTTATTTGACTTACACTTCCAGGTCATAGTTGCTCACTATTGGAAGTCAGGGTAGGAACTCAGCTAGTTACTTCAAGCGGACAACATGGCTCACTCACAAGCTCATGCTTAATTAGATATTCCCCAGGACCACTTTCCCAGGGAATAGTGCCACACAGAGTAGGCTAGTCCCTCTGCTTGTCAACGAACAATCAAGATAATCCACCACAGCATGCCAACAAGCCAGTCTGATCAGGAATATCTCTCAATTGAGACTTCTTTCTCAAGAGACTCCAGGTTTGTCAAGGTAACAGTTGAAGTTAAGGAGGTCACTATACTTCTATATCTTTATATAAATTTATATATAAGAGCCAGGTGTGGTGGTGCATGCCTTTAATCTTAGCGCTCGGGAGGCAGAGGAAGGCGGATCTTTGTGAGTTCAAGAACAGCCTGGTCTACAGAATGAGTTTCAGGACAGGTGGAGCTACTGGGAGACCCTGTCTCGAAAGACTAAATAAATAAATAAATAAGTAAGTAAATAAATTTATATATAAACATCTTTGAAAAAATAGCAAATACAGCCAAACAGACAGCCAGTCAGGGAGTGAAGTTTCCTCCTTCTACACTTTGTCTTATAAATCAATTGATAGCTTTGCTTATATAAAACTTAAATGACAGCCTTGTCACTGATTTTAAGAACAGAAATAAAATGCCAAACTTGTATGAATGTCTGAAGGGATATTTGATGAAATATGCTGTTAGAAACCATCATAAGCTTAAGGGCTTATGGTTGTAATATAAAGCCAGCTTTATTTCATCTGTAGAAATCTGGTAATACATGCAATAAAATATAACAACCCAATAAAGGCTGTTGTTTTCAACTGTTTTCCTCTACAGAGTCTTAAGTTTGCAATGGATTTTTGTTTGCCTCCTTTGTTTGGAAAATACATTGGCAAGGTACTATTAAATAATATTTGCTTATTGTGGCAAAACAGAAAGAAGCATTTTCTTCGTACATTGTTTAGTGATTTATTCTTTTCTTTACATCCTGAATTACTACCTCAGCTCTAAAATCCACTTTGAGTTTTGTCACGAACCAAATGACTCACCAGGGTTAGGTATTGGACTTTGAAGTTTCTCTTTCACATTTCTCTTCCTCTGCCCCCTTATTTCCTTCTATTCTTTTTTTCCACATCTATTTTTTGTCTTATCTCCAGTTTGCTTCAAAACTTAAAATGAAAAGATATCCATTGCAAAATATCTTTTGGGCTAAAATTAGCTATCTATCCAGTGAGCCATAAATATCCTCTAAGTCACTTATATTATTCTGGGTCAATATAATTGTAAAATGATCACTATCCTCACAAGTAAATTTGGCACCAAGAAAACTATTAAAAATTAATCTGTCAGCAATGGTGTGTATAATCAAATTAGGTGAGGCAGCCTTCCTACCATCCATGTGGGTTTGTTGGCTGGCATTTCTTCAGAATGCCCATAAACTAGCCTTAATTTGAAGTTGCATTTGGAAAGCTGCCCAGAGTAGAAATTGTAATTATAGATCCAATGGCAGTGGTTATATGGACTATAAGTACAGTGCAAAGAACAAGGGGAAGATAAAATTTGTTCTGTGCTTGCTTTTGGGGGGACTTTTGGAGAAATTTTAAACAATATGTGAGGCTTTGAATTATAAAAAGAAAATTAATATTTTTCACCCTATATAATCTAAATTTAATCAGTACCAACTAACACCAAGAGTAATTTTCAAAAGTTAACTAATCCTTACTACTTTAAATGCATTCATTAAACTATATCACCCTGTGCTAATGGAAATTATGTTAATAAATTATGATTTCAATATTCTGAAACATCTTCACAAGTAGTAATTTTGTCACCTTCTTTCCTTGCTGTTTTGGAGACTCACAGTTGGGATGTTTCCCTTTTTATTTTTAGAAAAGTATTAGATATTGTAATCTAAACTGACTGCATCTTTCTGGCTCTGATGATGGCCAGGTTTGTAGACTTTCATCAGAAAATGTTCAAAGCCAATTCAAATGAATCCAATCAACCTGTTTCTAGAACTGTGCAGGAAAATAAGTTCATAATGCTTTTCTCCATTTTATAAGTAATTCACCTAAAGAAGTTTCAAAAACTGTCAATATTGTTAAAGAAGAAATTATTACCAACTAGCTTGTCTGATTTGATTTCCCTGACATAATCTCAAACTCTATAACTTTTACCATTGAACAGCTTGGCCTTGGAATAAATTTTATTTTAGTAGGGCTCCTACTTCAGGAAGGAAAGGACCCTTGAGCTAGACTTGTAAAACAGAGAGTTGAGAAGGCAGAAATTTGGAATGTCATTCTCCTCTAAGGGAACTGTGATGATCTGGAATCATGGCAAATACCACTTTAAAATCTATTATTTATTTCTATGTCAGTCTATGAATTATTCTCTTGTCTTTTCCTCTTATTCCTGTTTTATTTTTCTTATTCTCAATGTCAGTACACCTGTTTTCTCCATTTTGTTTATCATGGTACCTGAAACAAGGAGATAATTTGAAAAACTGCTGTACATTTTAGAGTTTCTAGCTTGAAGATGTCACTTTATATAAGGGTGTGCCTTATATCATAATTCTATCAAAAAAGAGGATAAAGAACTTTTGGAAAAATTTATCATAAAGACAAGGAGGCTCAATTGCATTCTATTGCTTTATCAAACATCTTCATGTGCATTAGTCCAAGTATATTTCTGGTAAGATAACAGATACTTTATTAGTAGAGATAAATAATGCTAAGTAGAATGCAAACAGAAAACAACTTTCATACATAATAATTATATATAACATAATATGCAAATAAGTAGACACATAAATGACTATTTGATATATATGCAAATATATTTCAAATGATATCTTAAATATTATTGCTTAATTTCTGTTTTTAGAACATGAATAAATTACTTCATTTCCTTAAATTAAATACAAGGAACAAATATTTCTTTCACCCTAAACAGAAAGTATTTTACACATAATGTCCCAAGAGATAGTCTTAGAAGCCCACAGCATGTGATAATAGGATTGTCAACAATTTGACTTCTGACCATTCATACCACATTGTTAATGAGACAGCCATTGCTGACTGTCTCTCTGAAGCAGAAGTCAGCTGTACAATGGTCTGTTACTCATTGCATTTTAATCGTTAGTCACTATCCATAATCGAAGACTAAAATTGCTACAAATTTTTGTTAATGAACTAAAAACTATGGTGAACATTTTGTTCTTAGAAGCATTCTTTTCAACACAGAATATGAACTGAGATCAGAGGAAAATAAAATCTAATTTGACAGCCTTCTTGGGCTAGAGTCTATTAAACCTCTATTAACAATTTTGATCTGTATTAACACTAGAAAGATAGTCTGCATTGAACTTATGGGATTATTTTATTTCTAACATATTTTTGAAATGTAAAGATTTTTGATGTCTTAGCAGGAAACAGATTATTAACTTATTTACTGAACAAATAAAATTAAGCTTTCATGCAAAGGAAGAAATCAAATTACCATCTTAAGAAACTGAGATCTATAATAAAGAGATTGATAAATTACATCACAGGTGGTTTCGCACTTCAGAAACAGGAAAGTAATCAATAGGTGTTTTTACTGCATTTATCAGGACTGTCACATAACAAGCAGATAGTTCCATTAGGTATATTAAAGTTCTTGGGGCTGGAGAGATGGCCTAGCGGTTAAGAGCGCTGACCGCTCTTGCAGAGGACCCGGGTTCGATCCCCAGCACCCACATGGCGGCCGAGAACCGTCTGAAACTCCAATTCCAGGAGAACTCCAGTTCCAGGGGAATCCGACACCCTCTTCTGACCTCCGCGGCATTGCACGACACGGGTGCACAAACTTGCATGCAGACAGTACATTCATACACATACAGAAATAAATAAAATTAATAAAAAATTAAAAGTTCTTTTGTGTCCTATCTATTTTTCAGAATGTGAAATGATTTAAGAGCACTTTTGTTAAAGAAAATAGTAAGGGTAAAAGGAACTGATTAAAGTTCAAGAAGTATGAATCTACCCCTAGCTGACCTGACTTTGCTGTGGAGCAGGAGGGAAAGCCTTCTCATTTGCATTTAGATGTGAATCCCCAGTGAAAAGTTAGACAGGCCTGTCCTAGTTTGGAGAAATAATTTAGGTCTTTCAGTGTGGAATGGATGAGCCTCTTTATAAGGGGAAATGTCATTAAATTTAAGATCTCAATGTATTTTATTTTTATTTCTTTTGGTTATTCACATAGCAGCACATTTATATTGGCTTTACTATTGGGTTTCTGTACATACCTTTCTGAAATGGTCCTAAACTTCTCCCTCCTACAGTTGGTGTGATCTCTGTGACATCATATGTCGATGTGCATATGTATGTGTTTTATATTAGCTAAAATACAACTTGGTGCTTTGGTCATTTTTTCCCTTAACCAGAGGAAAAAAATGGATCAAAGAGATGTTAATAATTATCTGTACCCCTTCTCTACCTGTCCAACCCTTTCTCTTTTCCTGCCCCATTTAAAGTACCTCCATAAATGCCTAGCTAGTGTAGAAAAAGGGAATCATATTATTCCAAAACCTACTGAAAAATTACACATACAAAATCTCTACATGACTCTATGTGTAACTGAGGGTTACATAACAACAAACAGTGCCAGATGGGAGAAACCCATCTTTCAAACCTCATCAACAAACATCCTCTGTGCAACAGAGGCCCATGGACAGGAAAAGTCACAATTGGCCATAGTGTAGTGAATAAGAGTGTGGGTTTTGAGACAAGACTCCCATATTAAAGCCTACCTACCAGGACTCAGGGAACATTGAAGAAGAGGGGACATAAATATTTTAAGAGCCAGGGAAGAGGTTCATGACCATATGAAAACAGAGACCTACAGGTTCCTGAGATCTTGTTTATATGAATCTGCAGTAATGTCAGCATGCTCAAGACCCATGCAAGCTCAGGAAGACAAAAACCCAGCAAAGAATTGTGGAAATGCACAACAGGCCTCAATCTTAGCTGAAAAACTATTGACAGCAGCTGATTACTACTGAATGAGGAAGACCTGGTCTTCTTAAAGGGAGGGATTCTGGGGCTGGAGAGATAGCCTAGCGGTTAAGAGCGCTGACTGCTCTGCAGAGGACCCGGGTTCGACCCAGCACCCACATGGCGGCTAAGAACCGTCTGTAACTCAAATTCCAGGAGAACTCCCGTTCCAGGGGAATCCGACACCGAGTTCTGACCTCCGCGGATAATTGCACGACACGGGTGCACAAACCTGCATGCAGAACGGTACACTAAGAAACACAAAATAAATAAAAATAAAAAAAAAAAAAGAGAGGGGATCTTGGATAGGCTGAATAGACCCCAGTGGATGAACTTCTACTGAGGAATGTTTGAGAACAATAATTGACTCATAGATCCTATAGCAACAAATGACAGAATGCATGAAATCTAGTGGAGGGAGGGCTATGCGAAGGTGCCAATGAAGATTTTACGTATGAAATACCCACAAATTCAATAAAAAGAACATTTTGCAAAGCTGTGCAGCTAGGTTAGGGAGTGAATCTAGAAGGAGATGGGAGAAGGGTACTGATTATGAAAGTTCCATACATCGCATGAAATTCTCAAAGAATTAGCAAAAGTAAAAGATTTTCTTCAAAAAGACTACTACACAAAGAAAAAATGTTATGAGACCTTCACTTGCTAATGTACAATTGGCTGTCTGAAATGCTAGAGAGCGTTACCAAAGGCCACTAAAGCAATACAGCAAAATATTGGGCTCCCTGAGACAAGCAACATTCCTCTGTCAATATCAGCTAAACCCTCAACAGCCTGGAGATAACTGTGCAACAGTGGCAGCCAGTGTCTATATATATCCCACCATCTATTTGGCTATTAGCTCTCTCCTTGGAGGAATAACTCCAGTGCGATGGAGCTGGAAGCTTGTGTCCTCTGGTGGTTGGGCGATGTTGTGAGCCACAATAAGAACTTGTCACCCTTTATAAGAGAAACCACAGTTTGTGTGAGTTAGCCATGCCATCCAAGCATCTTTGTATCTAGGCTCACAGCTTAGATTGACATAATAAGTGGTAAGGCTGATAAATGCCTGTACAACACATATAGCTTGTGCTTTGTTAATATGACAAAAAGGGTAATCACACTGAAACTACAACCCATGAAGGGAAACAACCTAAAGATTGGAGTCGCGAAATATGACAACTCCAAAGAAATTAGATTGTTCTTCTCTCTAACCCACTTGTGCCCCTTTCCCAAAGCCACAGGGAACAAACTCTGCGGAAGAGGAGGCATGGTAGAGTATAATGGCTGCAGAGAGATAGGGGTGAATCATGAGACTACAGGAATATAGTCTGGACTCCTGATTGATCAACATGTCTGTGCATACAAGCTTCTCCAACTGGTCTATGGGAACCTTGGGTTGTTCAAAATTTGGACATAGATACTTGCAAAATGCACCAATTACCTGATTGTATGACATAATGAGTGACATCAATGCTATCTGCAAACAACTGTGTCATTGTATTGTAGAATCCCTTAAAAATAAAAATAAAAATAAAAAAAGAGAAAAAAAAGACTCTACAGTGTTAGAAACTTAGAAATTAAAAATAATAATTTTCTGGCTCACTTTCTTATATTACAAATGAGAATATGTACATGGGAGGTTAGATTGACTTATTAATTACCTGTGTTATTGCTGAGACAAAACCAACTTGAGAGAGAAAGGATTTATTTTGGCTCACAGGGGCATAATCTATCATGCCAGAGTCATGTGGCAGTCATGGTAGTTGGAGCATGGGCAATTGGTCTTGCAGTGTCTGCAGTCAGGAAACAGTGATATATGCTGGTACTTAGTTCACTTTCTCCTTTTTACTCAGTTCAGGATGCCATCCTGTGAAATGGTATTATCCAGAATTAAGGTGGTTCTTCTCACCTCAGTTAACTTAATCTAGATAATTCTTCACAGGCTTGACCAAGGACTAACCTAATCTAGATAATCTCTCATAAGCTTGTCTCCAAAGTTAGTTTAGGTGTAGTGAATTTTTCAGTTAATATTATTTATCACTACTGGTATACCCAAGGAGAGGCAGAAAGATGAGAATCATCTAGCATACAAGTGCTAATATTGCCTTACAGGCTCTTACTATTCTGTAGCATTGTTCTCCTGAGATTTCATTACTAATAGAAGTTACTCTTGAAATAAGATTTACAATTGACAAATGGGACATTATTAAACTCCAAAGCTTCTCTACATCAAAAGAAGCTATCAAGGAAGTGAAGAGAAAACCCACAGAGTGGGAAGAAACCTTCACCACAGATACATCTGACAAAGCATTGATTTCCAGAATATATAAACCACTCAAAAAACAAAGAAGAAAGAAAACAAATGACCGACTCAACAGGGACAGAGGGGACAGGAGGAAAGGAAAGAGGAGACAGGAAATAAATTTTAAAAATGCTAGAAAACAGTTCTTTTCTTTATTTAAAATTGCCTAAATTTTTCATTCTCCTAGAAATACATTGTCCTTATTTAAATGTCTATGACTAACATATTAGCTGAAAAATTTATTCTTTTGAATGTAGGATTATAATTAACTTTTGTATGATATAAATTATTGTAAATTTTCCTGTGCTGTTTATAATTGTTAAAGTGAACTTTTGTGTGAAAAGGGATCCTAGACTTCAACATGTTTATTTGAAATATCCTTAAAGATTCCTTATTCTGGGGCAAGCTGGCCCACTGGGCTCTGATAATGAAAAAAAAAAATCTGTGTTGAAAATGAACGATAGGCATGGTGGTGCA